>CM060962.1:32986014-33118514 GCA_030765045.1 Tenodera sinensis
TCTGTATTGCCGTTTATTATACTAGCTGGCTGCCCGAAGTTCCAAGTATGACTTTTTAAATTCGAATGACGAATTAATTTCATTTACGCCATCCCGTTCTTCATGAGGTTTTTGCCATAAAGCTATAAGATTTTTATGGTGAATCGTCCAGCTTACTGCTTGTAACTGTAATTTCGTCTATTCCTAAAAGACAACAGCTTTAAAAAAAAAATCACCTGTCTTCCAACCTTTGGAAATTCTGCATAGCCTATAAGTACTCATTAACACTGTACAATCATCGATCAGAATGGTTGAGTAATTCGCTAGATAATCATTAGGGCTCGGATTCCGATGACCTAAAGAATATTAAAAACTTTATGACCTTAAAATGCATCTAAAATGACCTGGAACAGCAAAGGATGATTTAAAAGTTACATTCATTTCCTTGAACATTTCGCATATACTTTATCACTCAATACTGAATTACAGTTCGCTACAAACAGCTTTTGTAAGTTTTCAGAATTGAAGAACTGTCTGTTGCATAGATGGGGAGAACCAACACACTGTGTCACTTCCCCTACATCGTATTTTTAACCTCGGACATTGCCTCACAATGGCCTTTTCGTTTGTGAGTTATGCTGCCCACTTACAGGCTGACAGACAGGCAGACACACACACACATACACACACACACACACACACACACACACACACATACACACACGGACCTTTTTCTAAAAATGCATTTTTTATTCAGGGGCCTTAAAGCATGTATTTCCAGTGAAATCTCGACATGGAATTTTTGGGTGGAATACAATACTTCCTCTACTTACTATACGCAGTAGAGAAAGTAAAAACCGACCTATAAATGAACGTTAGGCTTATACTCTTTGATGAGGGAGTTAAAAGAAAACCGAGATAAGATATTAAAGACCCTTGGATGGCTGATATTTCGATGTTGTCCAGCCTGAATGCATTAGTTTTGTCAGAGTAATACTAAGAAAATATACCCACTCAAATTGAGCCTAGTTTCACGGCTTGAAAGCTGTATCCATTAATAATGAATGATGATTGTCACTAAGCACTAGGTTTAGTATCAATCACCGATAAAATAACAATTTCGCTACAATATATCCGTAGACAAAGCTACAAGAAGGAAACGTTAATATCAAGAGAGTATTTCAACTAGACTATGTTAAATTAATAATTAGCCACTTCGTGTTCTAGGGACAGCTGTAAAATTCATTTCAATTTCTACTCCAATGTCTCTGTTTAGATTTGCAAAAGACATTGTTGGCGAGTGTTACTCTAAAAAATAAATAGAGTTGATTTACTGCAAGTGGTCCGCTTATAACTAAAGAGTCCTGTAGTTCAACGTTTCTAAGACATGTAAAATAATAGTGGGGGATTATTTTGACATAACCAGTTAATAATAAGCAACATTTTGGCAAAACTACAAAGCGGAATTTTCAAAAAAGAAAAGCGCTATAACAGTACCTTAGTTTGTCACAGCAGATACTGTATAATAAATTCTGTCACACCGACAAATGACAAAACTTAAACAGTAACTTCTTCTTCTAATACGAACTTGATTTTAGTTATAATTTAATGTCTTATTACCAATAAGCTCGGTAACTAATAGTGTTGTTCTGATGTGCTTTTCTATTAAAATATTTGAGTACTATGTTGCAAGTTATTTTTAGAAAAGTATCCGTGCTTGTGTGTGTCAGCAGAACTGGAAAACGATTAGTCTGTTAAATAGCAGACCTGGTATTTAATTTCAGGGTATTTTAAGGTTGCGACCCGAATGTTTTCAAGAAAATCCCCCACTCCCGAACTCC
This sequence comes from Tenodera sinensis, assembly GCA_030765045.1. Lineage (NCBI taxonomy): Eukaryota > Metazoa > Arthropoda > Insecta > Mantodea > Mantidae > Tenodera > Tenodera sinensis. The sequence continues at coordinate 32,987,835 of CM060962.1, forward strand.
CATTATGTGGACCTTTTTTTCTTTTTTTTTTCGAAAATTTTGATTTTCTCAAAAGTGGCTCTAACAATTTTTATTAAAGTGCTCTATGACTAAGATACTTTTATGACCAATGAAATGTACGTCTTGAATTTTCTGGAAAGAGTCTCTGAAGTTCTGTTTATTCTTGATAACTTTTGCATAATTGGTAAACCGTAAGACATACGACAGTTTTAAATCACAAAAGTACAGATTTCGAAAGCAAATATTTATTGTCAAATACATTTTTATTTATTTATTATTTCTGGAGTTAAACATTTCGGATATTTTCCTTGTTATTGGTTTGAATTTTTCGATACTTACACTTTTCTCAAATGGGAAGTCGTTAATCGCTTTTTTCTACAAGCCTGGCAAAGAGAACGGAATTTCAAAACTCTTGCATAGTGACCTGCTCTTAAAATATCTGACTGTCGCTTAAGCCTACTGTATTCCCTTATCCTATATTGACGTAGAAGGAAACATGCAATGAAAGCATTTGTATAGTTGTTTATCTTGATTAACGTGAATTCTAAGAAATGTTCAGGAATGAATTACATCTTCTGATGTAACTAAAAGTCGAGTTGAAGTATTCACTTCATGTGATAACAAATCCCAATGCTAATAGAATTGTTGCATTTAGAAGAGGTACTCGAAGGGCTTTCGGAAAGATTAACATACTGTTAAACAGTAGAAAAAATACAAAAAATACATAAATATATTCAAATTTCTCATATAACATTTAGGAAGACGAAGTTTATTAATTAATAACGATTTACTAAGTTTAATACCTAGAATAGCCCTTTGATGATTTTTACATGAAGTATTAAGATTTCGGTCAGGATATAGTACGGTAATTACTCCTGCAAGTACAGGAAGTAGGTAGAAAAAATTAGGGATGCACTCAGCCTCGTTAGGTCCCTGAGGAGCCAATAGAGGAACTACTTGATTAAAAAGTAGCGGCCCTTGGTCGCGAAGATCGCATAATCGGCGGTGACGGCCCGGGGCGTTGACCACGTCCCACCCTCCAGTACTTTCCCCACTCATGACGCCTGTAGGTGGGGATCGCAGCGGCCGGGCGATAGACCTTGGCCGGGGAAGGGCCATCGCACTGGGTTTAGGTTTTATGTATTATCGACCCTTTCAATTGGCAGGATCATATAAGCGCCACCGGTGTGCCGGAATTTCGTCCCGCAGGAGTTCTCTTACATGCCAGTAAATCTGCTGACATGGGGCTGTTGCTTTTAAGCACACTTAAAGTCATCGACCTGGGTAGTACTAGCTTGGGATCAGCAGGCCAGCGTCTAACCAACTGAACCATCCAGACCGACAAGTGGATATAAGAATAAGTTTGCTTGAGAAGTGCTTTTTGAAGAGAAAATAACACATGGGACACTGGGAGTGAAATTTGAAAGTTCCACATTTTTTGATGGATTTTTCTGAAATTTTTACTGTGTTTGTATTTGTATGAGAATAGCAGATACACCAAATTTCATTAAAATTGGATAATTCGTTTATGATATATACATTATTTTATGAATTTAATAGGCACATTTTCAAAATGGAGCTCGCGTCTATTGACTTTTCAAAATTCATTTATATTGGCAGAACTGATACTCTAAAATATGGGTAACAATTGTATGAAGAGATATTTCAAATACGTTTGCTGATTATGCTGTACATACTTTTTTAATAACAAAGAAAATTTAATCTTAAAAATTATTGATTTTTTTCATACAAAAAAAAAAACAATATTTTTGGAATTTATGTTAATGATAACATCAATATTGAATCATAGTTTTGTTTAGCTGCTATTTATGAATACTTTTGGAACTTTTCATTGAATTTGAAGCAAAACTCAGGCGCGACCTTCTTTTGGAATGTGCAGAAATGTAGTTTTGAGAAAAACAGGCTTTTATATAGGAGCATCCTGTGTACGTTAAGGGAAGAGCGATATTTGAAAGGGCCGTAATGACCACATGGAGTGGGGGATATGAAAAATGTTAGCTGATCCAAATGCACAGGTGTTCCAGGAACATTTTAAGGTAAAATAACAATTTTCGACTTTTTGTCAATTTTGACCAAAATTTTACTCCCAGTGTCCCTTAAATGTTTCATCCAACGCCTTAGTTGCGTCGTGCTTGCTGTGGAACAAATCCGTAATGACGTTTCGAATGGCTGTATTGTACGGTATGCTACGCCACTGTACAGAGTCTATGTGATAGAGATAGACTGTTTGGTATGTGACACGCATCGTCCTGGCTACGAGGTGTGGATGCCAAGGGAGGAATGCGGACCGCGGACGTGCATACATGTGTGTTGTGTTGCGTCCCTTGTTTTGCGATAGGAAGACAGGTGCTCTGTCTTTATTCACACACCATAAACTAGCAGCCCTTTGCCATCACCAGTCTTTCACGGATACTTGCTAAACGCTAAATTATCCTCAGTGGCGTTTGCCAAAGGAATGATTGGCTGCTGCAGTTGATGCGTCTTCAAAGGCGCCGTGCAGGTACACCAGACCTTAATGGTGATTAACGGTCCTTGTTAAACATATACACTGCCACGAACTGCTCCTAAACAACAAATACTGCAGTGTTGATTTTGTGAAAATAACATCTGGAGATGCGCATGTTGTTTGTTTGTGTTTGGGTAGTGTTTAACCCCCATTCCTACTACATGCGGCGGTGGAGACTGGTGTACATGGAAGTATTACTGAGAAAGCAAATTTGTAACCTTTGGGAAGGCCTAAATTTAAGGTACCTTAAAGCATTACCGGTAGGATTCTTCAGACGATAAGGCCTAAGGGACACTGGGAGTGAAATTTGAAAGTTTCACATCTCTTGATAGATTTTTCTGAAATTTTTTACTGTGTTTGTATTTATATAAGTATAGGAGGTATACCAAATTTCATTAACATTGGATAATTCGTTTATGATATATAAATTATTTTATGAATTTAATAGGCACATTTTCAAAATAGAGCTCGTGTCTATTGACTTTTCGAAATTCATTTATATTGGCAGAACTGATACTCTAAAACATGGGTAACATTTGTATGAAGAGATATTTCAAATACCTTTGCTGATTATGCTGTACATATTTTTTTAATAACAAAGAAAATTTAATCTTAAAAATTATTGATCTTTTTTCATACAAAAAAATGTTTTTGGAATTCATGTTAATGATAACATCGATATTGAATCATAGTTTTGTTTAGCTGCTATTTATGAATACTTTTGGAAGTTTTCATTGAATTTGAAGCAAAACTCAGGCGCGACCTTCTTTTGGAATGTGCAGAAATGTAGTTTTGAGAAAAACAGGCTTTTATACATGAACATACTGTGTACGTTAAGAAAAGAGCGCTATTTGAAAGGGCCGTAATGACCACATGGAGTGGGGGATATGAAAAATGTTAGCTGATCCAAATGCACAGGTGTTCCAGGAACATTTTTAGGTAAAAAAACAATTTTCGAGTTTTTGACATTTTTGACCAAAATTTCACTCTCAGTGTCCCTTAAAGCATTACCGGTAGGATTCTTCAGATGATAAGGCCTGTGGCCCTCATTAAAAAGGTCGCGGGTTCGATCCTTTGCTGCCGCGCTGTCTGACATGGGGTTTTCGTGGTGTTTCCTTTGTCACTTAGGCGAATGGCAGGAGGGCTCATCCTCCTACCAAAACTTTCCTGTCCATCATTTTGTGTTCCCCACATTCCCTTTTCATCCATTACAGGGTTGAAGGACTAGGAGACGGTTTGTGGCCGGCTGCGGCTGGACGGTGGCTTGCCTCTGTAAAAGGTTTCTATCGTGGTAGGCTGCTGCAGCCTTACAGTACCTCGCCTCCGTGTGGGGTCATCCACCTCTGGTAGGACCTCTGAGGACGAGTGTTTGCTAAGTAGAGCAAGGGAAGGGCACTATTTGAATGGGCCGTAATGGCCACATAGAGTGGGGGATATGAAAAATGTTAGCTGATCCAAATGCACAGGTGTTCCAGGAACATTTTAAGGTAAAAAAACAATTTTCGACTTTTTGACAATTTTGATCAAAATTTCACTCCCAGCGTCCCTTAATCAATTAATTTATTTATTGGTTCAGTCATTGGGTACATTAATACAATAGAATGGTCAAAATAATATTTACAGGTAAGATATAAAGTCAGTTAATAGTAATGCTAGTGTTCATCCAAATTGTAAAATACATTGTCCATCAATTAACTTTCTTCAGTCTAGTGAATGAAACATGTAATTTATCAATATTTCTAGTATTTAATGAGTATACATGTCTGTTCAATTTAGGTTGATTTATATTCTTATGGACATATAGTAATAATTGTAATATATAGCAATAAAATTGTACACTTAAAATTTTCTGCTGTTTAAAATGTGGCCTTCATGGAGCATTATAAGAAGTATGGCATAATGAAAGAGCGTGTGTTTCTGAAATTCAGGTCTTCCTTTTGGGCCGTACTGTACTGCTTTACTGTTATCGAATATTGGCAGTCCGTAGCGCTGAAAGAGCGCGCTCGGATTATACATACTTGGCGGTCACCGTAAGTGGATTCTCCGACTAGCATTCCTGCGACTCGCGACAACTAACGCTTCGCATAGGTATTACGGAAACAATTATTTTTAATCTGTAAGGTATCGGTGCAGCACTTTTACGCAAAAAGTACGTTACATTTACGCAAGTAGGCATGGTTACAGTAGCGGAAAAGTTGATATAGGATTAGCGCAAATGAGCATTAAAGCACCTTCAAGTAGAAGTGTGGCGTCCTTTCCAAAGGACTCACCTTAACACTCACTTTCTTCAGAGCTGCTGTGGATGGTAACGGTGTTCCAAAGTTTAGGTGTACTCTAGTAAGGATATTGCACCAGCTGAATAGCTTCCCAGAGACAGATGTTGTATGTGTGTATGATATATATTCCCAACGTTTCTGTTCCGCAAAGAAGTGATAGAATGTAATTTCACTCTAGTGTTCCTTAAGGGACACTGGGAGTGAAATTTTGGTCAAAATTGTCAAAAAGTCGAAAATGGTTTTTTTACCTTAAAATGTTCCTGGAACATCGGTGCATTTGGATCAGCTAACATGTTTCATATCCCCCACTCCATGTGGCCATTACGGCCCTTTCAAATAGTGCCCTTCCCTTAACGTACACAGTATGTTCCTATATAAAAGCCTGTTTTCCTCAAAACCACATTTCTGCACATTCCAAAAGAAGGTCGCGCCTGAGTTTTGCTTCAAATTCAATGAAAATTTCCAAAATTATTCATAAATAGCAGCTAAACAAAACTATGCTTCAATATTGATGTTATCATTAACATGAACTCAAAAAAACATTTTTTTTTGTATGAAAAAAATCAATAATTTTTAAGATTACATTTTCTTTGTTATTAAAAAAATATGTACAGCATAATCAGCAAACGTATTTGAAATATCTCTTCATACAATTGCTACCCATGTTTTAGAGTATCAGTTCCGCCAATATAAATGAATTTGGAAAAGTCAATAGACGCGAGCTCTATTTTGAAAATGTGCCTATTAAATTCATAAAATAATTTATATATCCTAAACGAATTATCCAATTTTAATTAAATTTGGTGTACCTGCTATTCTCATATAAATACAAACACAGTAAAATTTTCAGAAAAATCTATCAGCAAATGTGGAACTTTCAAATTTCACTCCTAGTGTCCCTTAAGCATTGCAATCAGCACATGAACAAATGGATGTGATATATGAATTTTTTATTTGATTTTATTATTTTTTTTTTATTGTCTCTGGAAAGATTCAGCGTCATTTGTTGTTCTGGGATCGCTTGAAGGACAACTAACCCGTAACACCGATAGAAATTCGGCCTCACCGGTGTTGTAGTTTTCCAATGCATATTCGACAAAGGCAGTGACTTGAGAATTATGAGGAATTATGCTGTGCAACACAACAAACCCATCGCCTGCAGTATCTGGAGGTAAACACTGCAAACCAAAGCAGTTCTGAACTTCTATTCATGTACTCTCCTTTCAGCCGGATGTTTACAATTTTCCGGAGCGCGGCCTGTCCCAAGTTAAAGCTGCAACATATAAAGACGCGAGTTCGTTCATTTGCGGTACTGTAACATGCATTTTTGCTGTTCTATAACGGTATCCCATGGTCAGTTCTGCGCAAATGGCATGCACCCTAGTATTGATAAATCAGAAGTTTGCAGATATAATACTTCGATAGTTACCATATCCAGTGTTGAGGTTAAGAAATAGTAATTTTATACACTTAAATAACCGGAAACTCAGTTCAAATGATCATTATTAGCCTCCATTTATTTTATCAGTCAACTTAACTGGAGTTGTTTAATCCCACAGACGCGCATACCCCAAGAAAAAGGTCCCATAGTTCACCATGGAGCAGCCGACAGCATATTCACCGAAGACCGATATATTAGAAACGGCGTCAGATATCGCACGAGGTAGACGGCATGAAACTTGACATTGCACAGAAATATGACCATAAAACAATTATTACATCATATTAACAAAAAGAACAATTTAAAACAATTTCATTTAATTTCTGCGTGAATAGAATTAATGCTGAAACGATATAAATTGTTGAACTCATAAAGTTTTATCTTTTAATATAAACGAGTAGGGATATACCCCTGAAATGTAGCTTTCTCACTCGCTTTTACTTTTGGCATGATTGCGTGAGAACAAGGCCTTTACCGTACACAAGCACCACACCACTCAATTAGAATGACCTGAAATTTCAAGTGGAGGACTACTGTAAAAGTACAGGAATATTTTCGTCGCTAAAATTCTAAAATTACTAAGGTTTAATATTTTGAGATCATTTCTTTCGCGTAAATTAGAGGTTACACTTTTATAAATCTTAAGAGATACTAAAAATTAAAAATAAAACTGAATTTAATGTTACATATAATCACCATGCTTGAGCTCAACTAAAAAAATAATCCTTTAAGGGGACAAGGTAGTGATTCGTACACGATTTCAGTATTTCAAAACATAACTTTAGTTGAGGATATCTAAGCTTCTACTGCTCAGATCAAAATTTAATTTGGGATGAATATTTAGTGATTCATTGTGATTACATTGATATAGAGAACATTAAAACAATTATTTTACATGGGCATGTAATAAGGCAAAAACTGATAACATGTTTTTGAAAAAAATATAATATATATAGTACTCACGGTACAAATTCCTTCTACAACATTCAAGCATGTGTTGAAACTTTTGTAGTGCACTAGGCAATGTATATTCATAATTGGTAACCTAAAGTTTAAATATATCTGGCTATATTCAAAAGAAAAAACATTTCACTTTTCTAAAAAAAAAAAAAAAAAAAAAAAAATTCCACAAATATATTTTTTAAAATTTTATGTTTTGGATTTTTCCAATAACTATGGGTTACATATGTAGAGTGCATGCTTCTGGAACTACTGTAAAATTTTCATTCAAATAGGTTCAGTGGTTTTGAAAAAACATGTAGGTACCTGAGTTTGAAAAATATCAAGTTACAGAAAACTACATTTAGAGAAAAGTGTGTCATCTCTGAAGCCCTCTTTACCCAGCGTGCCCCAGCACTCCGCCATATTTAAATGGGGTAATTTAAAGCCTTAAATGTGCCGGTACCCTTGCAATAAATATATATAATTTTGAAGAGGAAGGTTCCTACTTTTTTTAAAGATGAAAAACAACAAATTGACTTTTTGAGCCGAAATCACTACCCGGTCCCCTTAAGAATCACCTTTGTACGTTGAGAGAACGGCTCCGACCAGATAAGGCGGGAATTCACCAATGTGACGTAAACTACTGATTACGTTTTGTGTGAGCTGTACTGTTAATATTGCGAATTTACAAGACTGGTTTAATGCCAAACATTATTCGGAAACATCCTGTTTAGCCCCATATGAAGATAATATAGAGAAGATTAAAATTATAAAATATACACCTAAAACAAGCAGATATACATTATAATTTGCAACATGCTAAAATATTATGCTTGTTGACAAAACTGACATAATATGCATTATATGCAGCATGAACTACTGTTTAAAGTTAATGAAAATGTAGTAATTAAATCGCATACCAAATGAGGATACTCTGTAACAGCAGAGAAGAAATAAAAGCATTAAAATTCTGTCCCTAGTTGGAACCTTCACATGTAGGTGCTAGTCCAGGAACATTTTTCTTTCTCTTTTTTCCCTGTAGAATATTTAACTCGATTCTCCATTTTAAAACTTGCAAGGCCAGAAGCATGCATCATTGTGTTTGAATGTCTTGTAAACAGAGAACAGTGTAGCTAGCTGAAGGGACCGATGTTGTCCTGAGGACTTGAGGATTTTAGAATAATGGGATAATGGAAAGAAACTAAGCATCCGTTGTCAACACCACCACTTCTGCAGTTTGTAGACCTCCTTTACTGTGGCATATTATTGTGTGAGCATGCTGCATGTTATAACTTTGAAACCCACATTCAACTTTGTCAAGTCCTGTAAATAATTACTGTCCTTGACTTTAAAGAGCTAATTTTCACCAGTTTTCAAAAGGGCAAAGTCCATTTCCAGACTTCTCCTATAGGACAATAGATGGGCAATCTTGCTTGAGCTACAGGAAGTGCTCTGGTGGTGTGGACTTCAGTTAACCTTGGTTCATAATCCTCTGAAAAAAAATATATATCTTCTGGCACAAGGGACGCTAAAACCTCCTGTCATAAATGGTATACTTAGGTTGCAATTTAGTGAAGCTGAGAACAGCTTGATGGAACGTTTCTCAGCTTAACCCGAATGCACATGTGGTGTTAATTGGAGCAAAAGAAAACATGTAGGTGTATTTTGAAGAACGTTACTCCTTGTAGTGTACCATGTCTACAATAGTCCACAAAAAGAAAATAGTGTGCATTACCTTTTCACGTACATAAGCACAAAAAACTATTGTTAGCTTGATATCATATTGAAGAGAGCAAAAGTTAACTGAAAGGAAGCATCGATGAAGACAATCCCCCAAATATGCGTGAATATAAATCTATCCACTTTGCATCCTAAACCTAAAGACATGTTAGATTTTTATATATTCGGCTAAGTCGATATTTCAAACATGGAAATATATGCCAAAAGACATTTCTCTAAAATGATTGTGAACTTGCAAATCCATATAGCGTTCACCATTCAGTGCTGATGGTTGATTTCAATTAAAAGAGAATCACATTGAAATACTTTTATACACCTGAAATGTCTCCCAGGAAAATGGCGTACTAGATCCTCCAATAAAAATGAAAGCTTATTGACCATATTGCAATCAGTAGCCATTATTTCACAGAATTACATGTAGACATCTATTAGAATAACAATATAAGGTGGTATCATTCACAAAAAAAAAAAAAAAAAAAAAAAAAAAAAAAAAAAAAAAAAAAAAAAAAAAAAAAAGGAAAAGGAAAAGAAAGAAAGACCCAATATATCCAGGGTTCTCTCCAAATATATCATTTGTTAAAACGGGTCTTCCTTTGAAACACCGCCCCGAAAATGAATAATTCATGAAAGACATGGAATTGATTTAAGGTTATTTTACCCTGCTGGACCTATACAGGGCAAAATATGTAACATAATTACAAGACCCACTAGGGATAAAGGACCACAATAATATCAGTTTTCTCCAGCACAGTTCAATAAACTTGTTCACTCTGCGGAGGATCCAGATACGTGACTGCCGAAGATATCATTCACAAAGATAGAAGAAAATGTTGATTCAGTTATACATTAAACTTGGCAATACCGACATAAAATAACATGGAATATGCAAAAGAAGTGGTTTGTTACATGCAACAATACACAGACTACGTTAATAAGTGAACCGATCTTCTTGTGAATCAACATTTTGCTTTAAGGTTTCTTATTATCTCTGCGTTACGCCTTTATTCTGAACTGAAACCTATATTTTAATAATACAAAAAGAGTACAGATGTTAAACTTCCATTTTAAGACACGAATTAAAATGCTAAATATTAGCATAAATGCTGAAGGCAAGAGTAATTTATCTGTGAGGGTTGCAATTAATTTAAATTGTAATATATTTTTAATACAAACACTAATATATTTCAGTGTTCGTTTTATTTTTACAAATTCATTGCAATAATAAAAAGAAATTCTTCTTTGAAACTTGATGAAATTTCTCACATCTAAACATTCACACATGTAGTCAGAAAAACTTAGTTTCATAATTGCAAGTAAACGTTATTTATTTTAATTGTTTTAAGTCTTACAATTTTATGAATAGTCTCCCTTTTTGAGGTGGAATACCTTCATTATTTCTACTTAAATGTAATTTAATGGGTCTTTACGGCTGGGTTTGCTTTTATGAACCTTTTCCCTTTCAAAACGCGAAACACTCTTATGCCAGGAAAGTATTTCCGTTTGCGATTATTTGCTTTTCATATATTAGTAATAAAATACTAATTCCTAGACGGAGAGTGAGGAACCATGGGTTCTACTGTTGTTACTCGCGCATGTACACAGCTGCAGGCGTCTGCTGATGCACGTGTATATACGACAGCTGCGCGTACTAGTTTACCTCATTTATTCTCCGTGTCCAACTAACTTGTACCGTATATGCCGGTTATGTAGTCTTCGCAACCAGGGGCCGCCACTTCTCAATCAAGTAGCTCCTGAATTGACCCCTCAGGGACCTATCGAGGCTGAGTGCACCCCGGACCAGGTTTGTCACCGGGAGAAAATCCTCACGCTGGTACCAGGAATTGAACCCGAACTGCGCTAAGGAGACGACCATATAGAAATGTATGAAGGATAATTTTATTATGAATTAGTAAAATGCAGCGAAAGTTGCGTGAATGTTGCACTTCAGATAACATGCGAGATGGCTCCGCGGTAACGCGTGAGGCTCACATTTGGGAGGTCCCGGGTTCGATTCTGAATCTGACCATGGTTTTTCCCCGGATCGGGAGACTTATATGGGTGGTTCCGTTTCTACCAAGAATTCCTGTTCATACCCGGCAGATTGCGATGATTTTGTTTCTAGCGTAAAAATATTTAACATGACTTCCGTTGGAGGAGAAGTAAAGCCGGTAGTCCCGTGTTGTATATTTAGACACGTAAAAGAACTTCAAGCCTATTAAAGAGGCATCTAAGTAAAATTAAGCGGTCATTCACAATGTACAATGGGACGCTGACAACCATAGCAGTTAAAGGGCGTCCATAAAGAAACAAATAAACTAGATTTCCCCGGGGTCACGTTTGAAACACAAAGGGTCCACGTGTGATGCTGTGCTTTAGCTACCCCGTGTATGCACTCTTTACTCTTACATTTAAGATCTTTAAGCAATGTGCGTGCACTGATGTTTTAACACCTGCCCTATTTCGTCGTCATAAAGTTTCATTCACTGTGGAATGTTAAGAAGGAAGGGCAATAAATTTGCCCTTCAGCCTTTTGCACTCATTAATAAGCATTCCTTTTTTTTTTTTTTTTTTTTTTTTTTTTTTTTTTTTTTTTTTTTCCCTTCATAACTGCGCTATGTGTTAACCGAGGGTTACTGAAGCTGTTACTTCATCCTCTGGCCGGGTTGCCAACATTTGGACAGAAATTTATTTCGGACTCTCTCAGCAGAAAAAGAGCTTGAGATGAGTCTGTCTGTGGTCTAACATATCACTTCATGTTTGTGAAGAAATGCAAGTCAACATTTGAAATTGTTCACAGATGAGGGTTTTTTTTTTTTTTTTTTTTTAATTCCATCTGGGCTGTTTTAGGAAGTTGAGAACTCACTCGATTATTATGTTTTTTAAAGTTCGGGAGCAAGTCAGGATTCAAATGTGCTACCAAAGTTCTGCGCGCGCCATAAGTTTGTGCCAAAGAAACAACGTTTTGCCATGATGTAATTCATAGTGAGTTAATGGACTTGCCTATGGTTTCAAATACGGTGCACATCATTTAAGTAAACTCTGGTTTTATATTAATGTGGGAAGTAGTTAATAGTTTAAATTCCTCCAAAAATAAATATGCTGAAAAGAACAAACGTTATTGCAAATAAGTAAAGTTTTTTTCTAGAACCGTTGACACAAAATTTTAAAGGTAAATTTTCTTGTTTCCAGAACTTTGCTGCCGGATAATACATATTACTGTGACAAAAACAACAGTTTAGTTTAACAAATCCCACTCCTGACACCAGTGTAACAAAATGACAGAAGTTCAGTCCAGTTATTTTTGTTTGTAACCTTATTTTCTTCTAACTAAATGAAGAAATGCACAATTTTCTTCTCGTCGTTGACACGTCTTTCGTGATATTACAGTACGGTCCCTTAAGCGGATTGCTAGACATTTTTGTCAGTTGATCTGGTACTTACACTTATACGTAACTGGTTAAAATCCCTCAAACGCCTAACCACGTAGGTAAGTTTAGTGAATTGCATTGTGTAGTTCCAAAACTTGCTTATGTGTATAAAAAGTCATTCTATATCAATGTGTATTGTAGGAAAAGAATTATATACTATATTTTCGGTTCATATTCTAATTCTAAATTACAAATTTAAATACACATATCTGAATGGCTAAATCAATTAAAATAACAGTAAACTCTCGTTCGGTCAAGTTGCTTTGTTGCTAGAAGTTAGATTATAAGGATGGAGGAGATGAAAAAGTACGAAAAACTATGAAACCAGATTGTCTTAGTAGCACGACCAAAGTAATATAATGTAGATTTTGGTTAAACTATTTCATTTAAAATATTGACGCTTCCAAAGATACCTAGTGGTGGCCAGTGATAGTGTTTTATAATTTACTCAATACTCTACGGGGAATGCATTTTGCAGATACATGTTTATTGAGCAAAATGCACAAATTGATTAAGAATACCAGAAATTCTACAAAATTAGTCCTGGAAGATGACAAATCATCAAATACAGTACAGATTAGCATTATCATAAATGCTTTTGAAATAAGGTAGTATGCATGCATTGGGAGTAACACCAACTTAGAAGCGTTCGTTAAAGCCGAGATAGAATTCGCAAAGTAGTTTCCTGATAGTGTAACATGGAGACACTGCAGGAAATTTGTATCAAAATATGTTTATGTTTTAACCACTTGCGAGATGCATGTTTGTTTTGAAACCCATCAAGATGCTTACACACCAGAAAATCCAAAAGGCACCTGAAACTCTTCTCATGAATGGGCCGTCTGAGAAGTCTCGTGATTAGAGAATTGTGATACTAATATAAAGATTGGTATTAGTTAATGTCTTTGTGTGTTATAAATTTAAAAGTTTTTTAGAATTACATTTCCTTTTGAGAAACTAAAGGTTTTATTTTGTTCATAATATCCGCAAACCTCATTTCTACTTTCTCTACTACGTATAATAAGTGTGTTTAACTGCCTCAAAACATATATTTCTGGTGATATCTCGACATCGAAATTTACGTGTTTACGTAAGGGTCTGTCAGTCTGCCAGTCTGTGGACAGCGTAACTCAAAAACGGAAGGTCGGTTAAAAACCAAGGTTGCTATTTAAGTATAACATCTTTTGAGGATGCGACACGAAGATTCTGAAGAAAATTCCTCCACTCCACTCTAAACTACCCTTTACATGGAGAATTTTTCGAAAATGTTGATATTCTTGAAAATGGCTCTAACGATTTTGATTAAATTGCCACAAGTTTAAGATATTTTTACAACAAATGAAATTTATATTTATATTTTATATGGAATATTGTGATTCATTTTTATATCTTAGCTTTAAAAGATGTGACTATCGCTCAAAGCCTATTGTTTTCCCATATTCCCCTTGTACCTACAAGGAAATAGGCAATAAAATATTTCTAAAAATGTTAATCTCAACTAACACGAAGAAGATAAAGGAATAAGAGTTTGTAAGAATGGTTAGTACAAGAGTAGAGAAAGTCATGTGAGTGCAACACATCAGATTTTTTGTACTTTGACCCCAAGGAAAGTAGAATTGAGTCACGCCCCCAAACGTGTAGTAAAACACCACTCAGACTTAATATTCCCTGATAATTGTGGTTTATTATCATTTACAATAACTGATACATAGGAGTAGCAGCAATTCTCTAAACGTAATATACGTACATATTACGGGACATTACACTTCCCTGAAGGTGTTGATGGTTCGACGATGAGGTAGTTATTGACAATATGATAATCGTATAAACATTGTCACTATTAGGTATTAGGCATATTCGTGTCCACTGTCACCATTGTAAGTCCTTTTCATTCTTCAACATCAGATTTATGACAGTCGGCATGGAACAGAGTGCCTACAGAAGTAAACGTTAACTCTCAATAAAATGATATATCTGCCATCACGACCGACGAGACACTGGTTGCGCAGCCTGTGTCTTCAACTAGGTATGGCGCCGGCTCTTTGGAATGCATGTGTTGAGTGGGCATGCCTTCCAAAATTCGAGATCAGCTGTCCCTGAAGGCTTATCTGGATTCTGCGCCTGCACCTTTATCATGTATCGTAAGAGAGAGGAGAGACAAACCAAGTCTGTTATCTCACTCAGTGATGTTCTTGTATTATGCCACTCAGTTGTAGCTGTCTACGGTAGACTTGGCTCGTTCTCCTGGTCACTGACCAGATCTATAACGCGTGAGTAAGAGTGTGTATTTATTTTGATTTAAATGTACGGTGGCCGCACTGATGCAACAAACCGTGCGTATTTCATGAGGACGCAAACCTAATTCAGAAACAAAGAACAATAAAAAAGAAAGTAGATAAATAAATAAAACAAACCTATAAATCTATATGTTTTAAAGGTCCAAAGCAGTATTAATGCATCATTCTAGCGTGTAATATAATTTGTTCTGCGATTAAGCATTTGGACCGCCCCCAAAAGAGGTGTGTTTATTATTCTAACAATATTTACAAGCGAGTCTTTGCCAACATTTAAGTTTAAACAAGAATTTTTAAAGAGAATGTCCTTTTATTTACATTTGTGGTTACTATGGCATTTAAAACTGACCAAATTACAAATATGGTTGTAACAATAAGCTTTATGGGATACTAGAAATTAATACTTTGATTTTACAATATTGTAACCTGTAAACTAAAAGTCAAGTGCTCAGAGACTAACAAATGAGTGGAGCATTTAAACGTCAAATATATATTTTTTGTTTAAACAATTATTAAACTATAGCATATAAAACATTCTTTTCAAACAAATACTTTAATAACCCTTGTACCATATACACGCTGTTCACGAATTCGTGCACGAATTCTCAGTGGAAAACTCTGATGTGTTGCACTCACACGAGTTTCTCTCTCTTGTACTAACCATTCTTACAAACTCTTTCTTATTCCTGTATCTTATCTTCGTGTTATTTGAGATAAAAATGTGCAGAAGTTATGTTATTGTTTAGTTCCTTATGGGCGCAAGGGGAATATGGGAATACAGCAGGTTTTGTGCGATACTCAAATGTTTTAAAGCTTTCAAATTCCGTTCTCTTTGCACGGCTAACATATAATAAAAGAATAACAATGTTCCCTTTGGTGAAAGTTTAAGTTTTCCAAAACTCACACAAATAACAACGAATATCTTCAAAATGGTTCACTTCAAAAAAAGATCATTTGACATAAATTGTGTGTTTTAACGAGATCTACATTTTTATACTAAGATTTGGTCTATCTCTTACGGTTTATCACTTATGCAAAAGTCATCAGAGTAAACAGGACTATATAGGCTATAGCTAGAAAATTCAAAATATAGGTTCGTTTCATTGCCATAAAAATATCTTAAACATATGGTATTTTAATCAAAATCGTTAGAGCCATTTTCGAGAAAATCAAAATTTTTTTTAAAAATTTTCCATCTCAAGACTAGTTTAGGATGGAGGAATTCTCTTCAAAATCTTTGTGTCGCATCCTTAAAAGATGTAAACTTGAATGTCAACTTTGGTTTTTAAACGACTTTTCGTTTTTGAGTTATGCTGTCCACAGACTGACACACAGACACACACGGACCTTTTTCTAAAAATGCCTTTTTTTTATTCAGGGGGCCTCAAAACATTACCTATTCCGGTGAAATCTCGACATCAAAGTTATGGGTGGAATACAATACTTCCTCTACTTACTGTATGTAGTAGAGAAAGTAAAAATGGGAGACAAAATGTTTATGGAACATGGCTTCTAAGGATCATAGTTCTCAAGGTATAACTGTGAAATATTAATCATTAACGAACTTAGCGCCGAACAGTGATACGATATTACTTCACAGTTCGGCACTAAGTAAGTCCATTTTATAGTTAGACTGACATCGCAACTAAGGCATTCACAGCAATAAAGCGCAACCAGATTCTATTCAGTGCCATACTCCACGTGGGGATGAAATTCTGAGTCTGATTGCCTAAGGCTAGATATAAATCGATTCCAACTCCATGGAAGCGGGATGGCAATGAGCTCTACTCCGCCCAATGAAGGACTGGTTTACAGTAACCATCAGATGGCAATGATGTGTTTTTTCCCTGATTTCCTGCTTTGTACGTAAACTTTTGCAATTCATACGTTTTTTCTACATTGTATGCGGCGTGGAATTCAACTAACGTTTTGTCACATTATCGCGATGTTTCAAAGCGACGAGTTGAATCCCTAAGAAGTCGACCACCTTGAATCTTACCTTGCATGTGACAAGCCTGTCAAAATATTCAATCAATGATACTTTATGGAGGCTACGAGACCAATTTGTAGACTTTGAATTAAACCTGAAAAAGAATGTGACTAACTATAAGGTATTTACAAAGGCTAATCAGGATGTCAGCCGAATCCCTTTGTTGAATACAAACGCATTTGGCTAAGTTAGTCTGTAGTAAAAATGCCTATATTATCCTTAAGCCCAAAAATGTCACATCTGTAAAAGTTTTGGGTGTTGCAATTAGCTTTCGAAACTGTAATGCTATTAAACTCCTGAGGTTAAATTACTATCAGGTGTACCTTGAGAATTTGCAACCCATCATAGTTCTTACAAATAAAATATGTCTACCCTGAATTGTAAGAAGTGCACAATTTTTAAAATTTGGTTTATTATATTGATATTCAGACAAAAGTAAATGGTAACATCTAAACTAAACTAAACCCCGGCGCGACAGCCCACGAGGGACCAAGGCCTACCGCCCAGCCGCTGCGTCCCCCACCTCTGCCCACTACAGGCGTCATTGGTAAGGTGCAGTACTGGAGGGTGGGACGTGGTCAGCGGCCCGAGCCCTCCCGTCCAGTTATGCGGTCTTCTAGACCTGGGGCCGCTACTTCTCCATCAAGTAGCTCCTCAATTGGTCCCCCCGGGACCTAACGAGGCTGAGTGCACCCCGTGTCAGACCTCCCAGAGGGGATAAAATCCCCATGCTGGTACCGGGGATCGATCCCGGGTGCTCCGCGCCAGAGGAAGCGCGCTACCAACTGTAACATCATGGTAACATCAGTAAAATGGTAAACCATTTAAGGGACCCTGGGACTGAAAAATTACCGAACAATTATCAAATTGACGATTTTAGGTTTATACATATGCATGTTCCCCAAACCTTCAGTCATCGGTTAGCACTGCAATTTTTAGATTCCATCATGTTCAAAGGTCTAGCGCAGGCTACATTTAAACGCCCTTTTTCTGTTTAAATTTTCGACACTATTTGAACAAACTATGGGTCAAACAGGGCTCGAAAATAAGAAAATTCCGCGGATATAAATCTGAGGAGAGACTACAAGATAAAAGAGGGAAGGTGTCACATACAGGTAATCTTATGCATATGTGTAGAAAAATTGGTTTGTTCTCGACTTTACATTTTTAATTCACTATCTGCTCCATGCGTTTTAAATTTTGTGCTATGCCCCTAGAATTTTTCCAGCATGTGTTCCATTTATGTGAATTCAACTTCTGTCTTTGGTTTCATAATACGAAAATTTTTTTAGCTTAAAAGAAATAAATACACAAAAGATTTTAAAAAATATGTTCAGTGTCCATCAAAGCCAAGAAATTTATTAGGCACTTTAAAGGTAATTATTTTTCTTCGTGCCAGAGGTTGGTGGTGTTTGTAGGGCAATTAGAGTTTATAAAATAATAAAACTGTTGTGATATTTTAGCTTTTGATGCGCCTGAATATTTTTAATGGGGTATTTTCACATTGTGAATAAACTAAATAATTAATTCCCTCAAAAATATAAAACAGATTCTACTGGATCTTTGGTGGTAGTTGACAATATAAACACAGCTAACTGTGCAAAGTATTGATTTCATACCTATGATTATGTAGAAAATTCAAATTTGAGTTCCAGGGTTCCTTAACTCAAGTGGATTTCAAATCAGACAGATAAAGTAGGAAACCATTTAAATAGTAAATTTCAGAATACTCCAGCAAAATGAAGCATTAGTCATATCAAAGCAAACTGATTTGAAGAATAATAAAATATCTTATAGTATCTTTCACAATCACTGAATTACGGATGTTCATTAAACAAATGAATGCGTTTAGTCATTTGTAGATGACATTTGTAGATATTTATTTGTTATCCATTACCTACCTAACTACGTGAAGCTCCTACAAAAGGAGAGCAACCCATTTAATTAATTAAGTGAAAATCATCGAAAATAGAAATATAATATACTTCTTCCAAGTGTCAATCTGGGTTGCACATTCTATTCCTTAGCTTGGCCAACTATTTATTTTTCAATTTCTAATATGTTGTGACAAAACAACAAAATCAGTCCAATCACTGTTTTCTTACTTTATTTTCCTCCAAAACTTTTGCACAAATACGCAGTTCTATTATGCTGACGTTAACACAGTCTTCTTTCGTGATATGAAAACTCATAACTGTTTTCTTCTCAGGAACTTGACTCAGTCCTTTTACTGTATATCTTCACTTTATCTGTCTCTCAAACACCAACTCTGACGATTCAATCACTCAACACTCGTTAAAACTTCATTTCGACGCGACGTATCTTTCACAGCTGTCTCGAACTCACTGTCACCTGTCTTCACGCGCTCCGCAAGCTTCTATACCGGCGATGACGTAGCAAGATCTTTCCTGAACCTCTACAAGCAAGCGGGCTGCCGGACATCTCTCGAATGACCTGGAAAACCCGTGTTTTCACTTGCTGTGCTCATTGTTGTCACGTGTTTGCTCGCGTGAGTGGTGTGGGGAAGCTTGCCCTTAAGCGTCTTTGATACGCGCCGCGTCTGGTATGTGGTGTGAAGTAGCTTGGCCCCAGCTGTCCTTTGTTGTGCGCCGCGGAGCTTTTGAATATTTTATGGGTATCGGTATAGCATCGGTATTTTGGTTATCTATTAGATTAGTAGGGGGATTTTTATTCAGATTAATATGTTTACCCGGCGTCATATATGTTCTTAATTCATTATCTTAAGCTGCACAGAATGGTCGAGTAAAACTCGTCTTGGAACTTCCTTGGCTCAGTAACTTGTCTTGTGCATCTTATACTAGAGCCGGGGCCAGTGACATTATCACCAGTTTGGTCGATTTTTCACCTAGAAGGCACTTCTTTGAATGTTTAGGATTCTTCTCGCCTTGACTGCAATATGTGAATTTAAATATCCTCTTTCTAAATGCGTCCATGAATAGCAGAATAATTAAAAGGCTTGGACGCAAATGTTTCTGAACAGGTATAAGTTAGACTTGAACCTTAATAAAGAATTATTCCCTATTTGGAAATGACATTAGCATGTTTAATTGAAGAGCTTCCTCCTTAATTAAAATGAATTGCTTAGCTGTTAATAAAAAGAAGTGTAGTCACTGAACATTTATCTTTTATGATATAAAAACGGACCTAGTGAATGGTAGGGAGTTAACACAGGTGACCAGTTATACGAGTTTCATTGTACCTCTGTGGATTTGCATATACGTGATATATATTCTATAATCCGATACCGCCCAAAATATATTATGCTGCTATAAATGCCCTAATGCAAAGTCTTGTGTTAACTCTTGCAGGACAAAGAAAAACAAACCAATGTTCCCTATTTGTAGCACGTTATTTGTATTGTTATGGAGATACGTGTAATCAGCGAGTGAAAGATGGCTCGCTGGCTGTCTGCTTTGGTTGTTGCCGTGACGTCTACACATTGTCGATGCTATGGATGAAACATAAACACAAACTGCAGCGCATAATAATGTCTCCCGTCCGTCCTTTTGTATGGGAAAATCGACTCTCCCCAGCGTGCATGTGTGTACCCGCAAGACACCGAGCATTTCTACTGAATAATACAGATGGCCACGATACGTTGCTCGCTTGCGCAAAGTAACCGCTTCACACGTATATGTGAGTGGCTTACTGATATCCGACAGACAATCCAGTGGCGGCCATACCTTTCTAACGCTTCATTGCGCCAGGACACGTTTAGGTATTTACAATAGGGTGATGGCAGTAGGAGGACGTATGTACTTCTTCCTTCTAGCGGGACGAAGTCACTGCCCACAAATGAACTACCCAATATCCCTGCAGTACATCCATTTGTGGCCTGGATGTCGCAATTGGTTGTTTGGATTTAGCCCTTTCACTAATAACATATATATGGATCAGTCGCGACGCTTTCTTTGTGACCGTCATGCAGGGTTCATTTTGATTTTTTCACCCATCGTTATGTATGTGCTTTGTAATGTACTATCTGTCCTCTGATTCATTTATTTGTTTACCTCACAATTATTACCTTCTCTACTACGTACAGTCAGTAGAGGAAGTAGTTTTGTATTTCACCCAAAAATCCGATGTCGATATTTCACCGGAAATATATGTTTTGAGGCCCCCGTGTCGGTCTGGGTGGCTCAGTTGGTTAGACGCTGGCCTACTGATCCCAAGGTCGCGGGTTCAAACCCGGCCCAGGCCGATGGTTTTTAAGTGTGCTTAAAACGACAGCTCCATTGTCAGTAGATTTACTGGCATGTAAAAGAACTCCTACTGGACGAAATTCCGGCACACCGGCGACGCTGATGTGATCCTGGCAATTGACAGCGTCGTTAAACAACAAAATAATTTATTTATTTATTTATTTATTGAGGCCCCCGAGTCCAAAACCATAACCTTTTTAGAAAAAGATCCAAGTGTATGTGTGTGTGCGTGCGTGCGTGTTTATGTGTGTGTCTTTTTGAACAGCATAACTCAAAAACGAAAAGTCTCTTAAAAACCAAAGCTGGTGTTTAGGTTTAATGTCTTTCAAGGATGCGACACGAAGATTTTGAAAAAAACTCCTTCACCTTAAAGCACCTTTTACATGGAAAATGCTTAGAACATTTTTATTTTCTCGAAAATGGCTATAGCGATTTTGTTTAAATGCCATAGGTTAGTAATTTTTATGACAAATGAAATGTGTATTTTGAATTTTGTGGCTATAGCCTGCATAGGGCTGTATACTCTTGATGACTTTTACATAACGTAAACCGTAAGCGATAGACCAAATCTTAGTGTACAAAATATGTAAATCTTGTTAAAACACAATTTATGTCAAAATGAATTTTTTGTAGAGTGAACCATTTCGGAGGTATTTCTTGCTATTTGTGTGAGCTTTCCAATGCTTACACTTTTTTCAAATGGAAGATCGTAATTCACTTTTTATATCTTAGCTGTGCAAACAGCGGCATTTCAAAGCTTTCATATAGCCACCAGCTTTAAAAGATTTGACTATCGCTCGAAGCCTAGTGTAGGCCATAACAAGACATTTGATTTGCTCAATTTGGCTATAGGGAACTAGTAATTACACATATTACTTGTTCGTTTAAGCTTAGAAGGTACATACTAGTTTGTGGAAATATTAGTAAGAAGATTTTTATATCCAGGAATAATTAATTACGATTTATTGAAGCGTATACATAGCGATGGTTTCGAAATGGCGATATTTACGTTGACAACACATTTTCTAACCTTATTTTATGAAGTAATAGGCGTAATTGGTCTTGACAGTCAACAAAATAGGGACTAATTCTTGCCCCTACAATCCTATCTGAAAAAACAATCTAGACCAAATTAAGGAGATTGGTAAGTGGAAAAAACCAACTACATTTTGAGCCTTGCTTTCGGTATGTAAAAGGCAAATACAACATTTCAAATTGGGAAGTGAATGGTCTACTTTTTGGTGCTCGTGGAAAGATTACTAAATTTACTGTTAATCTGTTCCGACGTTTTGAATTGCAATTAAGTGGTTTAGAAGATATTGGTTTACAAATGATTCGTGATTCTTTGTACATCAAAATCAATCTGTGTACTACACTAAATTAAATAAAAAAATAAATAGTTATAAAATGGTTAGCTGTCCTATTTCCAAACTTTAGTATAATTTTGTACATTATTACAATTTATCTATGAAATATTTTTACATGACACGATTTTTTATCTTTTGTCATTCATGTTTAAAATTATCTTCTACAGATCCATTAGCAAGGGTGCCTTTATGCCAACCCTAAAATAGGACAGGTATCCAAGTAATGGATTTTCTCTCATATTCCCCTTGCACCTACAAGAATACTAACAATAATGTCTGCAAATGATTATCTCCACTGACTGACATGAAGAAGATAGAGGAATACGTGTTTGGAGGAATAGTTAGTACAAGAGCAGAGAAAGTCATGTAAATGTAGCACATCCCATTATTTTCTCTACTACGTTTAGCAACTAGGGTAATTGTTGTATCAACCCAGAAAGTCAATGTAGAGATTTCACCGGAAATAGATATATGTTTTGAGGCCCCCTGAACCCCACAAAAATCATTGTTAGAAAAAAGTCTGAGAGTGTGTGAGTGTGTTGTGTGTGTGTATGTATGTGCGTGTGTGTGTGTATGTGTCCTCTGTCGTTTGTGAACAGCATAACTCAAACAACGAAAGGTCCTTTAAAAACCAAATTCGGTATTTAAGTTCAGCATCTTCCAACGATACGACACGAAGATTTTCAAGACAACTCCCCCATTCCACACCGCACATTAAGTTTAACATTTTTAAAAAAAATACGATTTTTTAAATGACTCTGACGATTTTTACTTAAATACCATATGATAAAGTTATTCTCATCGCCAATGAACTGTATCGACGCATTTTAAGGCTTAAACTTTAAGTTACATTTTGTCTATTTTAAAATTATTGGGACAGCTATTCTTAACATCTCCAATAAGTTTCAGGCAGTTAGGATGGAAGTATAAAATCCTGAGAACCACGTGGATATAACTAGCATGTTGATGGGGACCGCAATTCGTTTCGGCATGTTGATAATTTTTTACAGCATTTATTTCACATAATGTGCCTTTAGATAAAGCACGTGCAAGTTTATTAAGATCAAAAGTTATGAATTAACTATGAAGTTGTCATCTTAAATCAGCCAGGACGCACATTCGCTAACGTCAGTATATTCATCCATACGGAGATGAAAACGTTAAAACATTATAACTGCAATTATTCTTTTAGACGCCAACTGATACTATCGTATCATGCATAAGTCATATTTCGCAATACATCGTTTCTATGACATCGTCTCTAGCTTAGAAAGATGAGTGAATTAAAGGTTATTAATTTCATTCTTGACTCGCTGACAAGCTAACATGCGCCCTAAATACGGAAGTCAGTTGTCTAAAGTGGAAACTCCGGTGTACCACATTAATCCGGTTTGTACGACTCGACGGGGTTGAGGGAGGAGGAGGTGGTGCAGTGAGACCTGTTTATTCTCCTCTGTCACGCCGTGTTCATCACCCTTCCCTCTCCCACCTTGCTGACCTACACCTGAAATTTCCAAAATGTGAATGGTTCGTGACAGGCTCCACCTTTGGAATGTTCTGAGTTTTTGGAAGCAGATGCCGAATTTTTGTTGCATTTCCCCCTGTGACAACATGACTCGCTTCCCTATGTGCGAAAGTGGAATACAGCCTACAGTGTGTATTAAAAGCTGCTAACGGGCGTTTCACTCGAACCGCTGAGTGCAGGTGGAGTTTTTAAGTGTTCATTACTTCGGAACACAATTTGGCATCGCTTTGTCATCTTCCCTCTCAGTACGCCAATTGAAATAATTTACGAACAGCTAGCTGCCCATTACTAGTTGAAAGTTTACATGCGCTCGACATAGTATTTCAATCTGATAGGTATCTATTCAAATCAAGGGTAATTTCATTGAGATCCTTATAGTATTTACACGTTTAGGGTTATTTTCAAAATATTGTGAGCAGCGCATATTGCGCAGGGTTACGGGAGGTTAGCGCCGGGTAGTCTGAACGGTAAACAGATAAGCAGCGTGCTCTCACACCGTAAGCGCTAGATATTTCTATATCTCGAACATTCTGGAACTTTATGGAAGTTTCCTGCCACTAAATAATTGAGCACTCTTTCTCACTACCACCACTGGTATGGTGATGATAATAATCCATGGTATAATAATAATAATAATAATAATAATAATAATAATAATAATAATAATAATAATAATAATAATAATAATAATAATAATAATAATAATAATAATAATAATAATAATAATAATAATAATAATAATAATAATAATAATAATAATAATAATAATAATAATAATAATAATAATAATAATAATAATAATAATAATAATAATAATAATAATAATAATAATAATAATAATAATAATAATAATAATAATAATAATAATAATAATAATAATAATAATAATAATAATAATAATAATGATGATGATGATGTGTTAAAGTAATAATACAATCCATATGTGTAAGATAACATAATAATTTAATATTCATAATATTAGCTAATGTAATATATTCACTTCATCTAGTCCATACCCTTATTTATCGCACGGTGGTCACTAGACACATTACATATTGAATTATAAGTAGTATTTTAATTGAAAACTTTGAACTAATGGTACTCATAGTCTGGCTGCATTATTATTATTATTATTATTATTATTATTATTATTATTATTATTATTATTATTATTATTATTATTATTATTATTATTATTATTATTATTATTATTATTATTATTATTATTATTATTATTATTATTATTATTATTATTATTATTATTATTATTATTATTATTATTATTATTATTATTATTATTATTATTATTATTATTATTATTATTATTATTATTATTATTATTATTGGTAGTGGTAGTGGTAGTGGTAGTGGCAGCAGTGGAAGTAGTATCCATTAATTAAGTTAATTGTTTATTATTTTTGCGAAAAAAGCAGAAAACGGTTTTGATACCTTCGAGAGAGTCATGATGCAAGTCTTAGTGTGAATGTCCTATCATTTGGCTTGTTAGAGAGAGAAAGTAGGGTATTTTATCTTTTAAGGGTATTTTATACATGAAGAGGTATCAATCCTTATATATATATAAACCTATATAGGTTTTCGTGTAGGTTTTAATACTCTAGTGTTACTGAGATAAACTCATTAGTTTAGCAAAGGGTGATTTACCCTTCCGCGCACATGAGGTTGCGCGATGACCGAGCGAATATATGTAAAGTAAAATACTTTGTTTTTAACGCTGTCAATTGCCAGGATCATATCAGATTCGCTGGTATGCCGGAATTTCGTCCTACAGGAGTTCCGTTACATGCCAGTAAATCTACTGACAGGGAGCTGTTATTTTTAAGCACACTTAAAAACCATCAGTCTGGGTCGGATTTGAACCCTCGAACTTGTGATCAATAGGCCAGCGTCTAACCAACTGAGCCACCCTGACTGACGCGAATACGTGTAGATGATAGCTTTAATAGCGAGATGAAACGTTTTGTTAAGGTTTCATTTTCCAAGAATTTCTCCTTTCTGAATTGTTTCCAAACGCCGAGGTTGATGTGCTTTCACGTGCATTTGTAATATTTTGATACTGTTATGTACTATATAAAACAGAATGCCGTTACAGGTGAATTCCGCGGGTAAAATCCTGAAGATAATTCTCCCCTATCTGGAGTAATCCTTAGTGAATGATTAAATATCACTAAAAATGTTCAAATGTCCATACTAAATGATCAGGTGTATTATTGTGAGGTTGTTTAAACAACTTGTATCATATAACTTGATTCAACATACATATGATATAATGAGTACCTAATGTCAAAATTGATGTAAATCAGTGATCACGAAGGGTAAAGATTTGGTAGTATGAGTTACTGGAAAAAAGGTGAAAAAGAACGGAAATAGCCACCCTCTTCACTGTTCAAATTATCAGGAGTCTGAAAGCGTGAATTCTCTTTAGATGTAGGGTCCTCCTGATTTGCACTTTCCCACCAGCAGTTGACTTACGTTAGCTGCAACAGTATTTAGTACATATATGTGAGGGATCGTCACAGTTTATTCTTTTTTTCAAACAACTATATAGTGAATTTTCTTGCTGTTGTTTATGAAGTCGATGAGGATCCACAACTTGAGCATTTTCTTTCAACCCATGACAGGGTACTAGTGCGTACGATCTCAGTTTGGCACATTTCGAAACCTCCTATCTCATTTAGAAAGTGATTTGAACTATGAGTACTGACCATAAAACCCCGTGATATTGTCCTTTAAGAAACTTTCACAGTGAATGTTGTCACCTGTCTATGGTTTGCTGTTTATGCTTAGCGAGTGAGTGAGTGATTAGGGTTTAAGGGCCCGTCGACAGCTAGGTCATTAGAGCCCCACGTCAAAAGGTAAAAAACGGATAAAACTCACCACCACTTAAAACGCAAGCTAAAAATGACAAAAGCTAAAACAGTTAAAACTTAAAACTTGTATAAAAGGTAAGCTCAAAATAGTTAAAATCGTGTAAAATGATCTAAAAAGGTAAGCAGATAAAATATAAAAGGTAAAAAGTAAAACCACGAAATAAAATTTAAACTTGCTTACCAAAGTCAATACTGCCGACGAACCCCAGCACTGAATCCATAGCTACCGGGTCGTCGCCTAAGATCGACTTTAAAGTAGAACCCAGGCCAAACAACTGGCGCTCACGATTGCAGCGCGGACAATCAACTAAGAGTTTACGCTTAGCAACGCTTGGAATAATCATTAATTGGTTTCACGTATATGAGTTGATCCACGTTGGCGCCTGACACAAAATGGAACAGTATTGTTTGCTCTTCCGAAATCTCACAAGACTTACCTGATGGAGAAAAGGGAGAAGGACATGTGGTTTAGCTACATTTCGCTACAATACACGGTATAAAATAACTATCAAGAACCACTTTGCTTATTATTTTACTGAAGAAAATAAACATATTAACTGTAAAAATTCAGTCTCAGTAGTATAGGGCTCCTGGCCTGTTGATATGAGGCAGGAATAAAATGTAGTGTAGATGCAAAGAAAGTAACATACATAATAACGACACGAAGTACTTTTTGTTACACAATTATTGTTCCTGCGTATGGTAATGTGCAGAGCACAACATAATGTGTATAGCATGGTTAGGTATCTCACTATCTGCTTATTTAATTTGGCATCTTCTCTAGTGTCTGTAACGCCACAAATTTTGAAATTTATTCTAGCAGATTCTTGAAAGCAAGTTTGGCATTTTGAAACAAGTGCCCATTGCTTGCCATGCATAGCGACCCATGGGATGGTATTTTGGTGAACTCAACTGATTGTACACAAAACTTAGCACTTTTAAGATAAATATCCCATGATACAGATTTGGTGGTACCTGCTTTTCGTGGGTAATATGTTCGTCAAGCATTCTTAAAGATAACGTATACTACTGAAGGAAAACACGTGTCAAGTGGCTGGTAGCACAGTGTTTTTTAGGGGATGACTTTGATGCACAGATCCACATCTTTGGAAAATGCCCATGACAGTAGTGAGGCATGTGTTTGATCTCATTATGAATCAAGAATAATCAGGGGTTTTCCATGCAGTTCTTGTCTTTGTACCCTTAGTCCGCAGAATTATAAGATAGTTAACATTTTATGCTTTCCTTTATAATCACGTGGTTGATCTAACAGGGTCGGTTACCAATACTACTGCAGAAGCTTCCATGGTCATTTATGTGTACTGCCTGCCTATACTAGAGCATTTACGTCTCGTTCAAAGCTATTCCAAACTATTCCACAGCATCGGTGTAATGTTGGGTAGCATATGTTCCAGGCGCTAGCAGCGTGGTGGAACTCGTCAAAGATATGGTAATTGATGGGTGTTCCAAACTTTTGTAAAACTTCAAAGGCAACGTATGGGATTCTGATATTGTGGGAGTTTCCGTGGGGCTTGAAGTGGCAATATCACCGGGTTCCCTTGTAAGCACCATTGAGCACCGAGCCAACTGAACCCCTGGTCAAAAGTGCCCACTAATTATATAGTTTAACAGCGGTGTATGAGTATACAGGACCATCTCCATGGGTACTGCAGGCGCATAAGATCTATTTGGGATTTACTTAATTTGCATACTAGAAGGTTTATGCACGTAGCTACTTTTCATACCATGCAGAACCCTAACTACAGTTAGAACTGCGACAGGCTTGGGAACATAACATACATATTATGTTGCTGGTGAGTTACAAGCCTAACTCTTGTTTTCAATTAGGAAGGTGTATGATGCATTCTGTCACCATGTGTTATACCTCAAGAGGCAGAAATGCCCATAAATAGCTCTCTTGTAATCTTTGAATAGTAATTATGACTATAGTGAGCATACACACTGCAATAGTGTGTGTAATAACGTACATCACGGTCATTACCAGTGTACTTGCCACTGCAGTCTCAAGGGAGGAAAAACCCATTGCCGTTCCTCGTTAGCAGCTTGGAAGTGAGTTCCTTTAATGACCTGAACAAGGGAACAACTGATCTGAAGCCAAGCTTCAACTTGAAAGGCCAATTACTCAGCCGGAAGAAAAGACACGCAATTTTGATAATCTGTTTTATGTTTGTAAGTAATTTGTTTGTTAGTAAACCATCCACACGTCTTTAGTGGCAGAAAGACCTTTTTTTCATCATTCCGGACTATCTCAGCTCTGATACTCTGATACTCTGATACTCTGATACTCGACTTACCTGCCAATTGTTTATGACACCACTGCATTCCAATGCAGCAATAATTGTAACAAGACATGAACAACCATGTATCCACAGCTCACTTCTCTTTTGTGCCATTCCTAGAGTGAAGCTTGAAGTCTTGATTTCAAAGAAAGGGGGGAAAAACTCTGCTATGTTGGCTTTATTACATTATAAGCTGATATTCTTCCCTTCTGTCTCCCTTTCTCGCTTTCCTACCTTCCGTTTACTTCTTCCTTGGCCCCTATCAATCTCTGCCTCCAACTCAATTCTACAACTCTACCACTCCTCTTTCTTCCTCTCTCTGCGACCTACTCTCTCGCTCTGTCTTTCTAGACCACCCTCACCTCCGCTCTGTGCAACTTGGATATAAAGTGATGTTTTGAAAATCCATATTTTTTTCTGTGTGTTCATAAAAATTACAATTCAAGGAAAAGATTTAACAATATATAAACTTCCATTCTTTGTACTTGTTAATTAGTTGTTTCTCGTGTTAATTGGCTTAATTACACCAATAGTAATGACAATATTGTTGTGCCTTCTAAAGTCTTCATAGTTTGGAAATATAAACAACAAAACTTGTTTGGAACATTATGCATATAAACCAGTGCTATGTAAGCTTTATAAGAAGAAAAAAAAAGTTAAAAATAAGCGAGATATACCAATTTGTTTCGTTTTGCACATCATTAGAGCTCTCCTACTTAGGGAAAGTAATCAAAATGCTATATAGCCCATTTTCTAAGTGAGACTATACACCAAGTTTTATAACAAACGGTTGGGCCATTCTTGCGTTTAAAGATAACACACACAGATATATATCCGCTTTTAGTGAATCCTTTTACATGCGTTAGTAGAGTAAGAGTTCAGTATAACATCTACGATTGTGGCAAAGATAGGCTTTGATCTGACAGGGGGAGAAATAAACGTCCAGCTCAAAATTTTCAAGCGTTTTACTGAACTTCCTCATTAACCCCTCAGGTATTTTTTGGTAGTATTTAACGCCCGCTTTTACTACATACGGCACTGCAGGTGGTGACAATAATGATACATGGAATGAAGATGGAGCACCGGTGGAATGAGATGGCGGGGAAAACCGGAGAACCCGGAGAAAACCCACCCCAGCGCCGCTTCGTCCACCACGAATCCCACATGCGAGTGTCTGGGATCGAACCCGGGCTGCTTTGGTGAGAAGTGAAAGGTCTAACCACTCGGCTGTGGCGCGGTCCCCTCAGGTTTAACAACTTCAAAAATGTATTTCTCCATGTCGATGACTATTCATGCATTATATAAAAGTATATCCAATAAATGCATATACTAATTTTTGTAAACACTACACATGAGATTTGGTGCAATGAAATGAAAAATCTTGAAAAAAAGTCTTCGAAACTGAGACGTAGTATGGTTTGTATTTACTCCGTAGTAGACATGAAGCCTTTCTCTGCTTTAATTTAGCTAGCGACATTTTCTTAGGTAGAGACAAATGCTGTGTGTAGTCGCTGTATATGAAGACCACAGAGGAAAAGTGATGAGCTCATAAATGTAAACTTCTAATTTCGAGGTATAATAACCAATAATATTCCTAAATTGAACTATTTATCGAGTACTTCAAAACATGTAAAACTGTACTTAACGATGTTTGCTACAAATAAGCCGACTAACAATATGTCGATAAAATAAAACTATATTTAGAAATGTCAAAGTTTATATAAGAAACCGCATGAATATAAATATAAATATATACACGTTATAAATAACGTATTGTAAGCATATAAGTTATGAGTCAAACCCTTTTTCAGTTGACATCCATATTAATTCCAACAACGCAGACTGACAAAATAATATACTTTTGCAAACGCTGTCACTTAACGTTTAATATTGTTATCATTTTTACTGCCAAAAGCAAAACAACACCGGCTTGAAAACTGGTCCTTTTTTTTTTTTTTTTTTTCCAAATAAAAGGTTCTACTTTGTTTCGGCTGACTTATTACCTGATATAGGAAAACTGAGGGGGAAAAAAACTTTTTCTCAAGAAGATGTAAATTCCTTTAAGTATTAGGGTTCATTTTAGCTTAGATTCCGAGGTGTCATAAGCGTATTAGAGGAACCTGAAACTTTAAACAAAACAAACTTGTTCCACAAATAACATAAGTAATTAGAGACTCACACAATTTACTTCACTGTTAATAGCTTCAGGTGTGTATATTTAAAAACAGATTTGTTTTGCAGTTTTAGTATTGTTATGGTTATTATCATGTCCGTTCCATATGTAGTGTTTTTTTTTTGTTTGTTTGTTTGTTTGTTTTGTTTTCTGTTTTAAAGAGTAGCTGTAAAAAAAATGACCTCTTTTGTTAAGTTAATGCCACGACAAGACGTTTTCGTTTCGCTTTCCTCCCGTTTTTTACGGAATGTTCTTAAAGGTAAACAAAAAAGGTAAAGAGTACAGACAGAGGGGGACACCTCGCTCACTTCGATCTACACATCTATTGTGGCTATTACCCCCAGAAAGCAAGGATGAAATGAGGGAACCAAAGATGCCACACTGGATCGCAGTTAGAAAAGCCACAGAGACGCGTGGAAGTCCCTAACAAATGCTGAGATCTCTTCATCCCGGCGCCAGGCCCCACCGAGCAGCCATCACACCGCTGGTCCGGTGTCGCGCTGAGCGTCCTCTCCCCCCCCCCCCCCCCCCCGACAGAAGACAAGGGCTGCCAAACGCTACCTAGCGCCGAGAACAGCAGTTACCATGCGCAATCATCCGCGCCATCTGCCTGGCACTGCCAACACTACACGCCTGGAACTACACCTGGAAGATGATAAGGAAATGGAATGAAGGGAAATGATGGAAAGGAAACCATGGTATGAAATAATGCACCCCAGCATTCGCCTAAGTGACATGGGGAAACCATGGAAAACCCCATATCAGAGTGCGCGGCCATGGGGACCGAACCCTGACCTCCCGAATGCGCAGACGTTACCGCCTGTGCCATCCCACTCGGTCGGAATATTCTTAACTTCAGTATTTGGTTTTCACAAAAATGGGCGTTTCTTCTGTTCGTATTTTGCGAATTCAAATTAAGACAAAAGAAACATTAAAGCAGTGACTCTCTACAACTCAGCTATACTGTCACTGTGAAACAAACTCTTGATAAAGTAGCCTTAAGCGAAAGATTGTGCTTATGTACATAATTCATAACGTGTCTTTGAAACAATGGCTTAATGCAGATTCGCTTTTAGCTGTTCAGACAACACTGCCGCACTGCAATAATTTTCTGGCAGCGTCGCTTTCCTGCGCTAGTTATTACTTTGTTGATTCATACTTGGTCTAAGATTTGCATCATGTTAGCCACGCTCTTGTAGATTTGCACTCCTAGATGTTTTATTGCGCTCACAGTATTCTGACATTTATTGCTACAATTCCCCAAAGCATATCTTGAGTTCGAAACCATGAAGGGGCATCTGTCATTAAGGAAATGCTTTTTCTCTGGACTTTCGGAAAATTTTTACTTACGCGATTTGGATATAAAATGCACTTCCAATTTTGCATGGATTAAGTTGTAGGATAAATAGTTATGTGGTTTCTTTATAAAGAAACAAATTACTTCAAATACGGCTGTCAAACAAATGTTGAACTACATTAGTTAAAAATAGTTATTCAAATTTCCAGACTAATTCGAACCCTGAAGTATACGTCAGGCGAAAAAGAAAAATAGAATTTGTTTCGGCTAGGTTCAAGGTTATGTGGATGTTGTTGTAGGCGAAACATTACGTGGTGTGTGTCCCTGCCGTTTTGTTCTAGATGTAGTTGTATATAACTTTGTGGCAATTCATTATTTTACCATGTAATATAGTTCAGTAAAGCCAATTTAATATTTTGCTATACACTGTGAAGCCAGGCACGGCGCACAACAAAGAACAGTTGGGGCCAAGCTACTTCACACCACATACTAGAGCGGCGAGAAACAAAGGTGCAAGGTCAAGTTGCCCCACATCTTTCACGGGAGCGAACACAACACAAAGGGTTTCCAGAGCCTTCTAGAAAGATCTGGCTACGTTATCGCCGGCGTGATTATGGAAGCCAAGAAGGGTCCATGTGACGTCATCCCTGCTCTGTAAGTAGGCGAGGAAGCAGTAGAGAGAGTTGCGGTTACAGACATGAATCGGCCAGTGTGACAGTCAGTGTGAGACAGCTGCGCGTGTGTCGTGGCGTCGTGAAGAAGCTTTAACGAGCGTCGAGTGATTGTATCGTCGGAGTTAGTGTATGACAGACAGAGAAAGTGAAGAACGATAGTTAAAGGGCTGAATCAAGGCTGCGAGAAGAAAACAGTTGTGAGCTGTAATATCACGAAGGGCTGTAGACAGTGTTATGTCGATAGAACATAACAAAGGTTTTAGAAGAAAATGAAGTGATAGAAAAGTAAGTGGACTGGGATTTTGTTGTTTAGTCACAATACGTTATAATTTGTGTATATTAACAAGAAACAGAGAGTAACATAGTTGCCAGCATTACACATTTCTCAGAAAACAATGAGGTTCGGTGTTCTCCCTTATAATGTAATTTTCCAGTTTTGAAAGAACTACAAGCAATACATTTAATCAGAGAACGCATGTGTTGTGCGTAAAATGATGCCATTTGTTGCAGTTTGCTGTTCAGAGTGTCTGTTCAAAATGCTTAAAACAATAGATGGGCCCTCCGACTGTGAAATACGGTCTGTGATTCGGCTTTTGACTGTAAGAAACGTTTCAACAGCGGACATTCATCGAGAGATCAGTGAAGCGTTTGGCCCTCGTCCTCCAACCTAAAGTCATATCGGACGGTGAATGAATGAAACGGGTGAAATGATGCTCAAATGAGCCCGAGGTCCATGGAGCTTTAAGTTGCCCGGCATTCGTCTTCTCAGGATAAGGGAGAACCTCGGAAAAAAACCTTACCCGGATAACTTACCCCAGGCGAGATTCGAACTCGCAACCTCTTGAACGTGAGGCAGACACGCTAACCATCACGCTACCGAGGCGGGCCTCCAATGTGATAAGTGACAGCAAAGTTCCTAAGCGTGCGAGAGCTTTCAAGGCCGGACGGACAATGTCCATAATGAACCGCGATCAGGCTGCCATCAATGATCACAGATTTGGCCAATACCAGTGGATGAAAATATCTGTGAAGATTGGCGATTGGCAATATCCACTGGTTATCCAATCATTGGTTATTCCCACAGGCGGCAGACTTCTACGAGGTCAACACACAGGTGATGAAAATTCTCTAAACAGATATTGCAACTATTTAGAAAAGCAGGAAGATGTAAGGACTTAAATAAAACAATCGTTTTGAAACTATGATGGTTTGATGTGTATGAAACATTTACGAATTACCCTCGTACATCATCATGATCATGATCATCATCATCATCACCACCACCATAATCATCATCATCCGTAGCAGCAGTAACTCCATTTCTAGAAGCTACCCTTTTATCATGTGTTTCTATACTTTAAATCATGCTGTTGAAGTCACTCGTTTTGACCGGCCAAATGTGGCCTAAAGCTCTGATTAGAGACTTGCGCGCTGGATAGACGATAAGGAATACCATGGATTTTGGTTTTGCCACCAATTGGAACTCTTGAAGCAGGACTCGTGTGAACACGCTTAAAACCAAAGTGTTGATGGAACAAGTACTGTACCCAAGAGTGCATTCAATCATTTTTTTTCCAGCACCGTACATAACATTTATTCAGGCGAAATATTTGTATTTGTGATCCATTTGCCAAGGTTGAGGTACACCCGGTATTGGGAAGTGTGCGGGGGTGTGTCGGTCGGTGTATATCCCGCTCAGCTGCCAGGCTGACTTCGCCTTGCTTCATCCGTTCGCCTCGGGGGCTGCTGTGGAAGTGGAGGATTTAGAGTCCGTTACTCCATACTCCCGCCTCCCTGGGCCTTGCTTCTCTCCAGCGAATAATTATCATGGAGATCGCCCACCGATAAATCAATCGAAAACAAGATCGATGGATCCCATGATCACGCTGGAACCAATCCGTCATTAGTACGGGAACACCCGATCCAGCATTCAGCACGCCCTCTCCACCCTTCTCCAACGCTTTGCACCTCTCGCGCCACCCCGCTGCCAGCTACCTTGACTGCTTTCACAGCTGCTATATGGGCCATATCTTCAGGCCCTAAAACAAATGTAACATGTGTAACCTCCACGATGTCCTCATTGACCAGCCTGGATAAGTAGCGGTTGTAATCGTCTTTTTTTGCGAAGCGAGAAGCATTGTTGCTATGCAATAAAAACGGACCAGTAGCGTATGCAGAATTATTTAAAGGGGGGAGGGGTAAACTTGTTTACAGCATTTCATATACTAACAATAAGGAAAACATATATCTCCATAGTGATGACATGTTCAAAGTCTTCTACCATAAGGTCAATGATCCATGCGCAAAGATACACCATAAGTGAACCATCACAATACAGTAAACCTTTGTTAAATTATTGTATATAACATCTTTCTTGAGATCATTCCTAATACAACTTATGTATTAAGCACACGAACATTTGAAACCAACAATCATGTTACCAGTATCAACTCCATAAGCTGGTGGTCTGCATGTTTTACAATAGTTCTCGAAATATGGCGTTCGATTCTCCTACTTCACGGTTCTGGTCGTAAAACTCCACTTAGATTTATGATCTGCCTACGGTCAATCGTCCCTGCTTCATCTTCACCATCATCTCCGTCACTTTGACGTATTTGTTGCTCCTTACAGGTAATTCCCATATGAAAGTGGAACGAAAACAAATTGTAAGGATAATCATCGAGCGCATGCAAATACTTTTATCATCTCTCGAAAGCACATTAAAGAAAATGGCCATATGATGTTTTATAATAATGCTGTGATTTTAAGAAATTGATTATTAGATGTCGAAAAATCAAGAATTTTTGATACCGCAATAAATAATATTTTTTCTACAATAATTAACAGTTAATATAAAACATTTGCTATGATAGATGCTTTCGTAAACTAATTTACTGTAAAGCGTGAATTTCTGAGGCGGCGCCGTGGCCGAGCGGTTAGACCATTTGCCTACCACCCAGGCGGCGAGGGTTCGCATGTGGTATTTGTGGCGGACGGAGCGGCGTCTGGGCGGGTTTTCTCCGGGTTCTCCGGTTACCCCCGCCACTCATTCCAACAATTGTTCCATCATCACCTTTCAAATCATCCATTTCGCTGGCATTTCATATCATCCTCTTCCTCACTCACATACCTGGTGCTTGGCTGACCACCCGCTACCAGGTCTTCACTCTGTCCGGTTCATAGGTTCCTCTGCTCCCCAACAAGCATCTGACCCTAGGCACAGGCTTGTAGGCCCCAGGGGGTGTGAGTCCCGCATAAGGGGAGGGTAATCAGATAAAGAAGAAGTGAACTTCTGGTGTGGACATGTTTAAAACGTGACAATAAGTTATTAGTTACATCGTGTGCCTTTTCAAAAATTTCCGTAAGTTGCATCTCGCTATCTCGTATCCGACATTTTCATTTTGTTCTAAACTGGTGCTAATTGTTCTTCGACTGAGCGTACGGGAATAATCCACAATTGCGCTTTTCTCTGATTGGCGGAAACCTGAACTCTAAGGAAGAGGTGCACTTTAATTAGGTCTATTAAAGTTCAGCTAGCAGACGTATAATTATTATAGCTCCCGCAATCATTTTTGAACAGTGAAATATTTAAATGAAAGCTTGAGTGCGAGGCACTTGCCTACTTTCAGTAGCAGCGATATCCCATTGTGATGTCACCCTCCCAAGTATCATTGGACTGTTCATTTCACACGTGTCCACACTGGGTAGGCGAGGGGGATAGAGGATTCACACAGCACATTGCATCAAGTAATACCAGAAATAAGGTCGCTTAATGTAGGAGATAGAAGAAGAGAGATAGAGGGGGGTGGTGAGAGAGGAGATATGGGCTGTCTTCTGGATGAACGTCAATGTTCAAAAACGAATGCGCAAGCTATACGTGTAGGCATGCTCGAGAATAAAATACCATGTCGAATTCATGGAGTTGAGAAAATCTAAACGTATAACATCGTTTTCAGAAAAGGTGATGTTAGTCTACTTTGAAGAACTGTCCTTGAAAACGAAATCTCCTATCTTGTGAATTCACAATTCAATACTAAAATCAATACTTAATATCAAACAATTAACTAACAATCCAAGCACTCACAACTGAATGCTGGCATCCGATCAACTTTTAACAAGGTAGGATCTTTTTGTGAGTACTCAAAGTAGATATTGGAATTATAGTGTGGTTCCCCAAAACATTCGTGTGCTACTTGACTATAATGGTATGAAAATGTTGAAACTTGTGTTTTAATTACTACCATTAGTGTTGTTGCATAATGCACTAATTTTGGCCATCTTAACTGGGTAGGACCAGACTAATGCACTCAGCTGAGATCTAGACCAGGGCGAGACTAAACAAAACGGTTTGTTGAATCATTTAAAGGAAGTGGCATAAAAGCGCAATGGTTTCCCACAGGATAAAGCAATTTACGTTGCCCTTTACCATTTGGAGGAGGTTTGGTCAGAC
Source organism: Tenodera sinensis (assembly GCA_030765045.1). Classification (NCBI taxonomy): domain Eukaryota; kingdom Metazoa; phylum Arthropoda; class Insecta; order Mantodea; family Mantidae; genus Tenodera; species Tenodera sinensis. Next base: position 33,025,370 of record CM060962.1, read on the forward strand.
ACTTTCCTTCGTTTTTACTCTGTCTCTCTCATGCCATCTCCCTCCCACGTGGTGTCAAACGTCACGAAGGCCGTGAACTTGACCCCTCTCGACTCTGATATATTGTCCCTTGCTTGTGTACGGGACCCATGTGACAAGAGTTTGTACTCCCCAACTGTGCCCCTCTTATTGACGACTACAACATAACTTCATTCTATTGGGATATCTCTCTTCTCGGACACTAGATAAGTTAACCTGTAACCCCTCGGCTTTGCAGTACTTCACAGGATTCACACATTTGTGCTATTTGTGAAACTTTCCTATCTCAACAATTAACATACTCGCCATTGAAAATATATGACTTCCTTATACAGGATTTAGTACGGATTGGTGGATAAAATTAACTTCGAATTACCTTACAAGTTGAACTCGCTGGTATAATTACATTATTTACTTTCCCTATTACGTATAGTGAATTATGTGAAACATTCAAAATATTCCACCCAAAAAATGTATGTTAAGATTACACTGTAAATGTATATTTTGAGGCCCCCTGAACCCAAAAAAGTTTTAGAATAACGTCTGTATGTGTGTCTGTGTGTAACTGTGTGTCTGTATGTGAACAGCACAACTCAAGAACGAAAAGTTGGTTAAAAACATATTTTAGATAATCTGTATTACAAGACAATTCCCAAATGGGGTCAGATTATTAAATAAAATATAATAGTAATGATGATAGTTATGATAATGTTAATGATAATAGTAATGATGATAGTAATAATAATAGTAATGATGATGACGATGATGATGATGACTATGATGATAATGATGATGATAAGAAGAATATACCATTTGCTTAAATATTTATTCTTATTCTCTGTGAAGCTAAAAACCAAACACAACATCTCAGTATCAAGGAAAAGTAAGTTTTGCTTAGGTAATAAATTCTAAATGAAATTTTGCTAAATGATGATTTGGGTTTATAGGCGTTCAACTACTTGGTTATCAGCGCCCTTACAAAAGGAATCATAACAAAAGCCAGAGATAAACTCTAATATAAAACAAAAGTACTACTGGAAAGGAAAACAAAGTTAAAATTAAAACAAGAATTTAAAAGGGTCCGAAAGGTATGCAATTTCGATATATAAAGCTCCAAATCCACAGGCTCATGTCCATCCCTGCCAAAAACTTCAAAACTCCCTCGACCGCCCGACAATCATCCACCAGGACCTCTGCAAGTCCGACAGGCTGTCGCACAGTCCCGAAGGCGTGCCACGAAAACACAAAGTCTTAGTATTATGTTCAAAACTTATACGAGCCTTTATTTAGTTTTTTCTTCATGTACAAGTAGAATCCGCATCCTAGGTGGAGATAAATAAGAATGCCTGTGGTCTAATCTCTAAATGGAATGTGTGGTGTATTATATTCCAATTTTGACACTAACTGGTTTCACCATATTCAGTAGAAGGATAAAAATAGTGTGCAAATTTTTACTTCAGGGTCACCGAAAACGTACCTTTAACATCAATTACCCATAATCCCAATCTACTGGAACTATTTGGTAACAGTTTTACATTGTGTATGGATTTAGAAAATAGTCCTCAAAATGAGGGGCGTTAGAGATTTATAGAAGGGAATAGTCAAGTTCCTCAGCTGAAAGAAAAAGTTTCATATGATATAAAATTAACCGTAATAATTACAGTAGTAATATCTTTTCAGCAATAAGTTCGGTACTATCTTACACATAATTATGATAACTTAACAAATTTTTGTGTACATGACCAAAATACAAGGCATGCAGGCTATTTGCAGAGACCAGTAAATAGCTGAAATCTGTTCCAAAAAGGATGTTACTATTCTGTTACTATTTATATCGTAATACCCTTCCATATTTCCCAAAACTACTAGACAGTCCTAATGAACATAAAATCGTCATGAAATATAAACAGTAAACAAATAAATACACAAGCACGTAAGATCCCTGTCGGGCAAGGGCCTCCTATCACCTATGATAAGGTTAGCTCAATAGTACTCGCAGAGTGAGTTAAATTTCCCTTGGACATCTTGTTTTTTGCACCCTTCTTGCTACCCCTACTTGCTAGTTGCATAATTATGATTGTGGCTATCTTCTCCTTATACTAATATTACGACCCCCACACTATTCGCTCCAGTATTTTCCACTGCACCATCGATCACTATCCTTTTATCCTCTCCCAAATATAGTCATTCTTATATTGTACTCACTCTCTACATATTATGGAGAAATTTTTTAATGTCATTCAGCAGATCAATATTTAACACATGGACAACGCATCTGATGTGAAGACATATTTGTTATTGTTGTCCTGCAGTAATGTATATTGAGAATGTTGCGGTTGAAGTAATGGCGCTTTAAAATTATTTCCATTTTCCCTTACATAATGCTGTAGAGCAAGTGAATTCGTCTAAATTGTCGCCTTTCCAGAAAAATAAAGCTAAAGCTTTAACCATAAAAAGGTTACCTATATTGCATGCTTCATAATAAATATCTGATGTGTTGCACAAACATGTCTTTCTCTACTCTTATATTAACCATTCTTACAAGCCCTTATTTCTATATCTTCTTCGTGTTACTTTAGATAAACATTTGCAGAAATTATCTTATTGCTTATTTCCTTGTAGGTACAAGGGGAATATGCGAGTACAGTAGGCTTTGCGCGATAGTCAGAGGTTTTAAAGCTTTGAGATTCTGTTCTCTTTGCAGGGTTAACATATAAAAAAATGAACAATGATGTTGCATTTGACGAAAGTTTAAGTGTTTTGAAACTGACACAAATAACAAGGAATATCCCCGAAATGGTTCATTCTACAATTTAGCGAGCTCTACATTTTTGTACAGTAAGATTTTGTCTATCTCTTATGGTTTACGAGTTACGCAAAAGTCATCCAGGGTAAATAAATCTACATAGGCTATAGCCAGAAAATTCAAAATATACATTTCATTTGTCATAAAAGTATGTCAAACATATGTTATTTTAATCAAAATCGTTAGAGCCATTTAAAAAAAAAAAATGTTCCAAACATTTTCCATGTAAAGGGTAGTTTAGGGTAGAGCAATTTTCTTCGAAATCTTCGTGTCCCATCCTCAAAGGACATTAAACTTAAATACCAACTGTGGTTTTTAACCCACTTTCCATTTTTGAGTTATGCTGTCCACAGACTGACAGACAGACAGACAGACACGGGCCGTTATCTAGAAATACTTCTTTTTGGATTCAGGGGGCCTCATCATATATATTTCCGGTGAAATCTCGACATCTACTAGTAAGTAGAGAAAGAAAACTGTATGATGTGTTGAATGTTCCTTAGGAGCGTTGCTGACGGTGGAACCAAACGAACCAACATGAACAAAACAAACAATTTTTTAGGTGTTATCTGTGTGCAAATAATTTTAAATTACCCTAAAATACAGATTAGTTGTAATTACATGAAATATACAGAATTGTTGAATAAATAGTTTGAATGATGTTAAAATTTTCACTTCTTTGATTTTAATATAAGTTTGTAATTTGATTGAGAGATGCACTCCAGTCACACAAGAATCCCTGTTAATCGTTTCAATATGGTATGGTGTGTTTGATGGTGGCATGAATTTCACCCAAGTTTCGTTTAACTCATTGCTGCTTGAATATAGAATAGATTGAAACAAAATTAAACAAGAGTGAAACCTCTGCCCTTGTGACTTAGATTCATTTATCAGTCTTAATATATCAAGTAAACACTTGCAAGTGAACTTAAGTCAGTCAATCAGAACAGCAGGGTATTTGAAGGAGCAGCTTGATTCCATAAACTACTAACGAATTGTTATTTGTATATATTTCAATTTATGGTTAGGTTTATTTTCACACCCAGTCGGTTTTTGATTGATCTACCATGCATTTAGTGGATAAAGGAAGTATTGTGGCATTCGATGAAGAGATTTCACTGGAAACCAAGGCCTGTAAAATGGGAGAGGGGGGGGGGGGGGGAGAGGAACTTGTAACTCAAAAACGAAATGTTTGATAAATATCAAACTTTGGTATTTCAGTCCAGTATCTTCCAAAGATGCAACAGGAAGATTTTCTACAATCTCCCATTCCAGAGTACCCTTACAAGGATCATTCATAATTGAGCCTGATAAAGAGGCTTCTGAGCAAAACGCTCATTCACACCCAATAGGGCGCTGAGAACCATAGCAGTTAAGGAGCGTCCATAAACAAACACAATTTCAGTTTCATACATCTGTGGTTTGTCATCGCCTTTTAGCCTTTAGCGGATTTTCAGGTGAAAATGTGTAAGTTTTCGTTAAAAACTAAAATTATCGCTGCCCGTTTAAAAATGATCCTATCGCCGAAAGAAAGCGCTTCTACAAGTTCCAGAATTGGTCACAAAGGCCCAATTTCCCACCCAGTTCTTAAAGATAACATTCTCCTTGTTGACATGAATGGAACGGAAAGTGCGATATGCCCTTGTTCCATGCAGTCGCTCGGTTTTTTAACTCAATGAGCAGTTAATAAGACTGGCGAGACGTTCGGAATCACATTGGCCGATTTTAGTGTGACCACTTATCGAAAATAAGACACGTGATGTACCATTCTCCCAAATGCTCTGCTTTGGAATAAAGTAGATGGATTATTATTATTTAATCGGTTTTTTAATGTGTAACACATGTACCGATGACCCTTCTCCAATTTTCTCTGTTGTTACAGTGTTTATCTTCCATGTTCAATCACTTCACTGCCTGTTTGACATTATCCTTCCAAGTTATTAGTGGTCGCCCTCTCTTCCGATTTTTTGGTGGTACCTATTCCAGTACATTTTTACCTTCTTTATTAGAAGTAGAGGAAGTAATGTATTCCACCCAAAAATTCAATGTCGAGAAACATGTTTTGAGGCCCCCTGAATCCAAGAAAAGCATTTTTAGAAAAAGGTCCGTGTGGAGGTGTGTGTCTGTCGTGTCGACCTGTCAAGTCTTTGGACAGCATTACTCAAAAACGATAAGTCGGTTAAAGATTAAAGTTGGTATTTAAGTTTAATATCTTTCAAGGATGTAGCACGAAGATTTTGAAGAAAATTGTTCCACCCTAAACTATCCTTTTCCTGAAAATTTTTCGAAAATTTTGATTTTCTTGAAAATGGCTCTAACGATGTTCATTAAAATGAGAACATGTTTAAGATATTTTTATGACAAATGAAATATATATTTTGAATTTTCTGACTATAGCCTATGTAGTCCTGTAAAACTCTGGATGACTTTTGAATAATTCGTAAACCGTGAGAGCTAGACAAAATCTTACTATAAAAATGTAGATCTCGCTAAAATACATAATTTATGTCCGAATAAATGTTGTTGTAGAGTGAACCATTTGTGAGGTATTCATTGCTATTTGTGCCAGTTTGGGAAAGCTTAAACTTTCGTCAAATGCAACATCGATTTTTTTTTAAATAATCTGTGCAAAGAGAATGGAATCTCAAAGCTTTAAAAGATTTGATTATCACTCAAAACCTACTGTATTCTTATATTTCACTTGCACCTACAAGGAAATAACCAATAAGATAATTTTTGCAACTATAACGAGGAAGATATACGAATAAGACTATGTAAGAATGGTTAGTACAAGGGTAGAGAAAGTCGTGTTATTGCAAGACATCAGATTTTTAGGTATTTTATCCTCAGGCATGTCCATACCATTTCAATTGTTTGTGATCTCATCCAAAATTGTTGATTTTACTCCCGTAAAATACCTAATGTCATCGTTATGTATCTCTTCTCGAAGTACATTTCTGTTGCCAGTAATTTAATTTGTGCGGTATATGCAAGTGGCCATAAGTTATTGTACTTTTCACAATACTATTATGATATTATGAATGTGTCTCGTTGTTTGGTTGCTAATATTTTTGTCCCATAGAATTCCATTTAGTGTTAAAATTGTATATTTCCCCTTATTATTTCTGTGTTTGATCTCTTCATCACATTTTCCATTGTTGTTTATTTTAAACCCTAAATATTCTACTTCATTACAACATGTAATTTCTTTCCTCCTTCCACTTCTTAGCCCTAAAGCAGGTAGATATAGATTTAAAAATATTAAGTTTTCTCTTGTACTCATAAAGACGATTACTGACCGTCGTCTCAGAGGGATAATCTGCGCATAGGTTGAACACTACGTACTTGCATTCGATTTATCCCAATTAACATGGACTTTCTAGAATGACCCTGGTTTTTTATGTATACATACTTACATACTATATCGTAAACTACATGGGCCCCAAGGTACATCTGATCTCCTTGGGTTACCTGTGGGTGGCAAGCACGTCTCGGCAGGACATAGTGATCCTGCAGCGGTGTGGCACTTCCTTCTGCACTACAGGAATGTAATGACATCACCTGTCAGGATGGGAATTTGTAACCGCCGTAAGGAACCTTCGTCCTGTCCGAGAAACCAACCAGGGTCGCTTTGCACGTTGTTCAGACGGCACAGTAATTGATGACATAATGGAGAAAAGCGTTAAGTAAGAAAGATGCATTTGGTTCTCTGTACGTAAAGGCAGTGGCTTTGTGTCAAACTTTTAATTAGATTAATGGAATTCCTCCACACCTCACTTAGAATGGACCTTCTTTTGAAAATATGTTTCTTAGAACGATAACTGTATCACAAGTAATATTATAAGGCGTCTTACCCAATCTATAAATTCTCGAGCGGAGCGGAGCTGCAGAATTCATCTGGGTAGATTAGACCGTCGAATGATATTTATCTGAATTATTTCATAAATAAAATATGATTTTAAATACTATATCGCAAAAATTTGACCATAAAATGTTAATTCTCTAACAAACAAATAATATATATATATTTAATATATATATTTAATATTTAATATATATATTTAATGTTATGTCGGCACATTGCCATGTTAGCCTAGTTGTTAATGCGCCTTTTACCAAAATGACCAAAATAGCACCTAATAAAAAATGTTAATTGTTAATAATAATAAAATGTTAAATGTTAATAAAGGAACTACGAGGTGACTTCAGAAGGTAAGTTACACATCATTACGACAGACCAAGTAACTTTTATTGAATGCTGCACTACTCTGCAAAGTGGCACAGATACACGACTCTATTTTTCAACATGGTCACCAAGTCTCATAAAACAACCGTCTTAACGTCCTACCAGTCGTTCTGTTCCTTGGTCACAAAGGCATTCGAGGACTTTTTCATCTGTCTGAACGTCCTACCAGTCGTTCTGTTCCTTGGTCACAAAGGCATTCGAGGACTTTTTCAACTGTCTGAACGTCCTACCAGTCGTTCTGTTCCTTGGTCACAGAGGCATTCGAGGACTTTTTCATCTGTCTTAACGTCCTACCAGTCGTTCTGTTCCTTGGTCACAAAGGCATTCGAGGACTTTTTCAACTGTCTGAACGTCCTACCAGTCGTTCTGTTCCTTGGTCACAAAGGCATTCGAGGACTTTTTCAACTGTCTGAACGTCCTACCAGTCGTTCTGTTCCTTGGTCACAGAGGCATTCGAGGACTTTTTCATCTGTCTTAACGTCCTACCAGTCGTTCTGTTCCTTGGTCACAAAGGCATTCGAGGACTTTTTCAACTGTCTGAACGTCCTACCAGTCGTTCTGTTCCTTGGTCACAAAGGCATTCGAGGACTTTTTCAACTGTCTGAACGTCCTACCAGTCGTTCTGTTCCTTGGTCACAAAGGCATTCGAGGACTTTTTCAACTGTCTGAACGTCCTACCAGTCGTTCTGTTCCTTGGTCACAGAGGCATTCGAGGACTTTTTCATCTGTCTGAACGTCCTACCAGTCGTTCTGTTCCTTGGTCACAAAGGCATTCGAGGACATTTTCAACTGTCTGAACGTCCTACCAGTCGTTCTGTTCCTTGGTCACAAAGGCATTCGAGGACATTTTCAACTGTCTGAACGTCCTACCAGTCGTTCTGTTCCTTGGTCACAAAGGCATTCGAGGACTTTTTCAACTGTCTGAACGTCCTACCAGTCGTTCTGTTCCTTGGTCACAGAGGCATTCGAGGACTTTTTCATCTGTCTGAACGTCCTACCAGTCGTTCTGTTCCTTGGTCACAAAGGCATTCGAGGACATTTTCATCTGTCTGAACGTCCTACCAGTCGTTCTGTTCCTTGGTCACAAAGGCATTCGAGGACATTTTCAACTGTCTGAACGTCCTACCAGTCGTTCTGTTCCTTGGTCACAGAGGCATTCGAGGACATTTTCAACTGTCTGAACGTCCTACCAGTCGTTCTGTTCCTTGGTCACAAAGGCATTCGAGGACTTTTTCAACTGTCTGAACGTCCTACCAGTCGTTCTGTTCCTTGGTCACAGAGGCATTCGAGGACTTTTTCATCTGTCTGAACGTCCTACCAGTCGTTCTGTTCCTTGGTCACAAAGGCATTCGAGGACTTTTTCAACTGTCTGAACGTCCTACCAGTCGTTCTGTTCCTTGGTCACAGAGGCATTTGAGGACTTTTTCAACTGTCTGAACGTCCTACCAGTCGTTCTGTTCCTTGGTCACAGAGGCATTTGAGGACTTTTTCAACTGTCTGAACGTCCTACCAGTCGTTCTGTTCCTTGGTCACAGAGGCATTCGGGGACTTTTTCATCTGTCTGAACGTCCTACCAGTCGTTCTGTTCCTTGGTCACAAAGGCATTCGAGGACTTTTTCAACTGTCTGAACGTCCTACCAGTCGTTCTGTTCCTTGGTCACAGAGGCATTCGAGGACTTTTTCATCTGTCTGAACGTCCTACCAGTCGTTCTGTTCCTCGGTCACAGAGGCATTCGGGGACTTTTTCAACTGTCTGAACGTCCTACCAGTCGTTCTGTTCCTTGGTCACAAAGGCATTCGAGGACTTTTTCAACTGTCTGAACGTCCTACCAGTCGTTCTGTTCCTTGGTCACAGAGGCATTTGAGGACTTTTTCAACTGTCTGAACGTCCTACCAGTCGTTCTGTTCCTTGGTCACAGAGGCATTCGAGGACTTTTTCAACTGTCTGAACGTCCTACCAGTCGTTCTGTTCCTTGGTCACAGAGGCATTTGAGGACTTTTTCAACTGTCTGAACGTCCTACCAGTCGTTCTGTTCCTTGGTCACAGAGGCATTCGAGGACTTTTTCAACTGTCTGAACGTCCTACCAGTCGTTCTGTTCCTTGGTCACAGAGGCATTTGAGGACTTTTTCAACTGTCTGAACGTCCTACCAGTCGTTCTGTTCCTTGGTCACAGAGGCATTCGAGGACTTTTTCAACTGTCTGAACGTCCTACCAGTCGTTCTGTTCCTTGGTCACAGAGGCATTGGAGGACTTTTTCATCTGTCTGAACGTCCTACCAGTCGTTCTGTTCCTTGGTCACAGAGGCATTCGAGGACTTTTTCATCTGTCTGAACGTCCTACCAGTCGTTCTGTTCCTTGGTCACAGAGGCATTCGAGGACTTTTTCATCTGTCTGAACGTCCTACCAGTCGTTCTGTTCCTTGGTCACAGAGGCATTCGGAGACTTTTTCAACTGTCTGAACGTCCTACCAGTCGTTCTGTTCCTTGGTCACAGAGGCATTTGAGGACTTTTTCAACTGTCTGAACGTCCTACCAGTCGTTCTGTTCCTCGGTCACAGAGGCATTCGGGGACTTTTTCAACTGTCTGAACGTCCTACCAGTCGTTCTGTTCCTTTGTCACAGAGGCATTCGGAGACTTTTTCAACTGTCTGAACGTCCTACCAGTCGTTCTGTTCCTCGGTCACAGAGGCATTCGGGGACTTTTTCAACTGTCTGAACGTCCTACCAGTCGTTCTGTTCCTTGGTCACAGAGGCATTCGGGGACTTTTTCAACTGTGTGAACGTCCTACCAGTCGTTCTGTTCCTTGGTCACAGAGGCATTTGAGGACTTTTTCAACTGTCTGAACGTCGTACCAGTCGTTCTGTTCCTTGGTCACAGAGGCATTTGAGGACTTTTTCATCTGTCTGAACGTCCTACCAGTCGTTCTGTTCCTTTGTCACAGAGGCATTCGGAGACTTTTTCAACTGTCTGAACGTCCTACCAGTCGTTCTGTTCCTCGGTCACAGAGGCATTCGGGGACTTTTTCAACTGTGTGAACGTCCTACCAGTCGTTCTGTTCCTCGGTCACAGAGGCATTCGGGGACTTTTTCAACTGTCTGAACGTCCTACCAGTCGTTCTGTTCCTTGGTCACAGAGGCATTCGAGAACTTTTTCAACTGTCTGAACGTCCTACCAGTCGTTCTGTTCCTTGGTCACAGAGGCATTCGAGAACTTTTTCATCTGTCTGAACGTCCTACCAGTCGTTCTGTTCCTCGGTCACAGAGGCATTCGGGGACATTTTCAACTGTCTGAACGTCCTACCAGTCGTTCTGTTCCTTGGTCACAGAGGCATTCGGGGACTTTTTCAACTGTCTGAACGTCCTACCAGTCGTTCTGTTCCTTGGTCACAGAGGCATTCGAGAACTTTTTCATCTGTCTGAACGTCCTACCAGTCGTTCTGTTCCTCGGTCACAGAGGCATTCGGGGACTTTTTCATCTGTCTGAACGTCCTACCAGTCGTTCTGTTCCTCGGTCACAGAGGCATTCGGGGACTTTTTCATCTGTCTGAACGTCCTACCAGTCGTTCTGTTCCTCGGTCACAGAGGCATTCGGGGACTTTTTCATCTGTCTGAACGTCCTACCAGTCGTTCTGTTCCTTGGTCACAGAGGCATTCGAGGACATTTTCAACTGTCTGAACGTCCTACCAGTCGTTCTGTTCCTTGGTCACAGAGGCATTCGGGGACATTTTCAACTGTCTGAACGTCCTACCAGTCGTTCTGTTCCTTGGTCACAGAGGCATTCGGGGACATTTTCAACTGTCTGAACGTCCTACCAGTCGTTCTGTTCCTTGGTCACAGAGGCATTCGGGGACATTTTCAACTGTCTGAACGTCCTACCAGTCGTTCTGTTCCTTGGTCACAGAGGCATTCGGGGACTTTTTCAACTGTCTGAACGTCCTACCAGTAGTTCTGTTCCTTGGTCACAGAGGCATTCGAGGACTTTTTCATCTGTCTGAACGTCCTACCAGTCGTTCTGTTCCTTGGTCACAGAGGCATTCGAGGACTTTTTCATCTGTCTGAACGTCCTACCAGTCGTTCTGTTCCTTGGTCACAGAGGCATTCGAGGACTTTTTCAACTGTCTGAACGTCCTACCAGTCGTTCTGTTCCTTGGTCACAGAGGCATTCGAGGACTTTTTCATCTGTCTGAACGTCCTACCAGTCGTTCTGTTCCTCGGTCACAGAGGCATTCGAGGACTTTTTCATCTGTCTGAACGTCCTACCAGTCGTTCTGTTCCTTGGTCACAGAGGCATTCGAGGACTTTTTCATCTGTCTGAACGTCCTACCAGTCGTTCTGTTCCTTGGTCACAGAGGCATTCGAGGACTTTTTCATCTGTCTGAACGTCCTACCAGTCGTTCTGTTCCTTGGTCACAGAGGCATTCGAGGACTTTTTCAACTGTCTGAACGTCCTACCAGTCGTTCTGTTCCTCGGTCACAGAGGCATTCGAGGACTTTTTCATCTGTCTGAACGTCCTACCAGTCGTTCTGTTCCTTGGTCACAGAGGCATTCGAGGACATTTTCAACTGTCTGAACGTCCTACCAGTCGTTCTGTTCCTTGGTCACAGAGGCATTCGAGGACTTTTTCATCTGTCTGAACGTCCTACCAGTCGTTCTGTTCCTTGGTCACAGAGGCATTCGAGGACTTTTTCATCTGTCTGAACGTCCTACCAGTCGTTCTGTTCCTTGGTCACAGAGGCATTCGAGGACTTTTTCATCTGTCTGAACGTCCTACCAGTCGTTCTGTTCCTTGGTCACAAAGGCATTCGAGGACTTTTTCATCTGTCTGAACGTCCTACCAGTCGTTCTGTTCCTTGGTCACAGAGGCATTCGGGGACTTTTTCAACTGTCTGAACGTCCTACCAGTAGTTCTGTTCCTTGGTCACAGAGGCATTCGAGGACTTTTTCATCTGTCTGAACGTCCTACCAGTCGTTCTGTTCCTTGGTCACAAAGGCATTCGAGGACTTTTTCATCTGTCTGAACGTCCTACCAGTCGTTCTGTTCCTTGGTCACAAAGGCATTCGAGGACTTTTTCATCTGTCTGAACGTCCTACCAGTCGTTCTGTTCCTTGGTCACAGAGGCATTCGAGGACTTTTTCATCTGTCTGAACGTCCTACCAGTCGTTCTGTTCCTTGGTCACAGAGGCATTCGAGGACTTTTTCATCTGTCTGAACGTCCTACCAGTCGTTCTGTTCCTTGGTCACAAAGGCATTCGAGGACTTTTTCATCTGTCTGAACGTCCTACCAGTCGTTCTGTTCCTCGGTCACAGAGGCATTCGAGGACTTTTTCATCTGTCTGAACGTCCTACCAGTCGTTCTGTTCCTTGGTCACAGAGGCATTCGAGGACTTTTTCATCTGTCTGAACGTCCTACCAGTCGTTCTGTTCCTTGGTCACAGAGGCATTCGAGAACTTTTTCAACTGTCTGAACGTCCTACCAGTCGTTCTGTTCCTTGGTCACAGAGGCATTCGAGAACTTTTTCATCTGTCTGAACGTCCTACCAGTCGTTCTGTTCCTCGGTCACAGAGGCATTCGGGGACATTTTCAACTGTCTGAACGTCCTACCAGTCGTTCTGTTCCTTGGTCACAGAGGCATTCGGGGACTTTTTCAGCTGTCTGAACGTCCTACCAGTCGTTCTGTTCCTTGGTCACAGAGGCATTCGAGAACTTTTTCATCTGTCTGAACGTCCTACCAGTCGTTCTGTTCCTCGGTCACAGAGGCATTCGGGGACTTTTTCATCTGTCTGAACGTCCTACCAGTCGTTCTGTTCCTCGGTCACAGAGGCATTCGGGGACTTTTTCATCTGTCTGAACGTCCTACCAGTCGTTCTGTTCCTTGGTCACAGAGGCATTCGAGGACATTTTCAACTGTCTGAACGTCCTACCAGTCGTTCTGTTCCTTGGTCACAGAGGCATTCGGGGACATTTTCAACTGTCTGAACGTCCTACCAGTCGTTCTGTTCCTTGGTCACAGAGGCATTCGGGGACATTTTCAACTGTCTGAACGTCCTACCAGTCGTTCTGTTCCTTGGTCACAGAGGCATTCGGGGACATTTTCAACTGTCTGAACGTCCTACCAGTCGTTCTGTTCCTTGGTCACAGAGGCATTCGGTGACTTTTTCAACTGTCTGAACGTCCTACCAGTAGTTCTGTTCCTTGGTCACAGAGGCATTCGAGGACTTTTTCATCTGTCTGAACGTCCTACCAGTCGTTCTGTTCCTTGGTCACAAAGGCATTCGAGAACTTTTTCATCTGTCTGAACGTCCTACCAGTCGTTCTGTTCCTTGGTCACAGAGGCATTCGAGGACTTTTTCATCTGTCTGAACGTCCTACCAGTCGTTCTGTTCCTTGGTCACAAAGGCATTCGAGGACTTTTTCATCTGTCTGAACGTCCTACCAGTCGTTCTGTTCCTTGGTCACAGAGGCATTCGAGGACTTTTTCATCTGTCTGAACGTCCTACCAGTCGTTCTGTTCCTTGGTCACAGAGGCATTCGAGGACTTTTTCATCTGTCTGAACGTCCTACCAGTCGTTCTGTTCCTTGGTCACAAAGGCATTCGAGGACTTTTTCATCTGTCTGAACGTCCTACCAGTCGTTCTGTTCCTCGGTCACAGAGGCATTCGAGGACTTTTTCATCTGTCTGAACGTCCTACCAGTCGTTCTGTTCCTTGGTCACAGAGGCATTCGAGGACTTTTTCATCTGTCTGAACGTCCTACCAGTCGTTCTGTTCCTTGGTCACAGAGGCATTCGAGAACTTTTTCAACTGTCTGAACGTCCTACCAGTCGTTCTGTTCCTTGGTCACAGAGGCATTCGAGAACTTTTTCATCTGTCTGAACGTCCTACCAGTCGTTCTGTTCCTCGGTCACAGAGGCATTCGGGGACATTTTCAACTGTCTGAACGTCCTACCAGTCGTTCTGTTCCTTGGTCACAGAGGCATTCGGGGACTTTTTCAACTGTCTGAACGTCCTACCAGTCGTTCTGTTCCTTGGTCACAGAGGCATTCGAGAACTTTTTCATCTGTCTGAACGTCCTACCAGTCGTTCTGTTCCTCGGTCACAGAGGCATTCGGGGACTTTTTCATCTGTCTGAACGTCCTACCAGTCGTTCTGTTCCTCGGTCACAGAGGCATTCGGGGACTTTTTCATCTGTCTGAACGTCCTACCAGTCGTTCTGTTCCTTGGTCACAGAGGCATTCGAGGACATTTTCAACTGTCTGAACGTCCTACCAGTCGTTCTGTTCCTTGGTCACAGAGGCATTCGGGGACATTTTCAACTGTCTGAACGTCCTACCAGTCGTTCTGTTCCTTGGTCACAGAGGCATTCGGGGACATTTTCAACTGTCTGAACGTCCTACCAGTCGTTCTGTTCCTTGGTCACAGAGGCATTCGGGGACATTTTCAACTGTCTGAACGTCCTACCAGTCGTTCTGTTCCTTGGTCACAGAGGCATTCGAGGACATTTTCAACTGTCTGAACGTCCTACCAGTCGTTCTGTTCCTTGGTCACAGAGGCATTCGAGGACATTTTCAACTGTCTGAACGTCCTACCAGTCGTTCTGTTCCTCGGTCACAGAGGCATTCGGGGACATTTTCAACTGTCTGAACGTCCTACCAGTCGTTCTGTTCCTTGGTCACAGAGGCATTCGAGGACTTTTTCATCTGTCTGAACGTCCTACCAGTCGTTCTGTTCCTTGGTCACAGAGGCATTCGAGAACTTTTTCATCTGTCTGAACGTCCTACCAGTCGTTCTGTTCCTCGGTCACAGAGGCATTCGGGGACATTTTCAACTGTCTGAACGTCCTACCAGTCGTTCTGTTCCTTGGTCACAGAGGCATTCGGGGACATTTTCAACTGTCTGAACGTCCTACCAGTCGTTCTGTTCCTTGGTCACAGAGGCATTCGGGGACATTTTCAACTGTCTGAACGTCCTACCAGTCGTTCTGTTCCTTGGTCACAGAGGCATTCGGGGACATTTTCAACTGTCTGAACGTCCTACCAGTCGTTCTGTTCCTTGGTCACAAAGGCATTCGAGGACTTTTTCATCTGTCTGAACGTCCTACCAGTCGTTCTGTTCCTTGGTCACAGAGGCATTCGAGGACTTTTTCATCTGTCTGAACGTCCTACCAGTCGTTCTGTTCCTTGGTCACAGAGGCATTCGAGGACTTTTTCATCTGTCTGAACGTCCTACCAGTCGTTCTGTTCCTTGGTCACAAAGGCATTCGAGGACTTTTTCATCTGTCTGAACGTCCTACCAGTCGTTCTGTTCCTCGGTCACAGAGGCATTCGAGGACTTTTTCATCTGTCTGAACGTCCTACCAGTCGTTCTGTTCCTTGGTCACAGAGGCATTCGAGGACTTTTTCATCTGTCTGAACGTCCTACCAGTCGTTCTGTTCCTTGGTCACAGAGGCATTCGAGAACTTTTTCAACTGTCTGAACGTCCTACCAGTCGTTCTGTTCCTTGGTCACAGAGGCATTCGAGAACTTTTTCATCTGTCTGAACGTCCTACCAGTCGTTCTGTTCCTCGGTCACAGAGGCATTCGGGGACATTTTCAACTGTCTGAACGTCCTACCAGTCGTTCTGTTCCTTGGTCACAGAGGCATTCGGGGACTTTTTCAACTGTCTGAACGTCCTACCAGTCGTTCTGTTCCTTGGTCACAGAGGCATTCGAGAACTTTTTCATCTGTCTGAACGTCCTACCAGTCGTTCTGTTCCTCGGTCACAGAGGCATTCGGGGACTTTTTCATCTGTCTGAACGTCCTACCAGTCGTTCTGTTCCTCGGTCACAGAGGCATTCGGGGACTTTTTCATCTGTCTGAACGTCCTACCAGTCGTTCTGTTCCTTGGTCACAGAGGCATTCGAGGACATTTTCAACTGTCTGAACGTCCTACCAGTCGTTCTGTTCCTTGGTCACAGAGGCATTCGGGGACATTTTCAACTGTCTGAACGTCCTACCAGTCGTTCTGTTCCTTGGTCACAGAGGCATTCGGGGACATTTTCAACTGTCTGAACGTCCTACCAGTCGTTCTGTTCCTTGGTCACAGAGGCATTCGGGGACATTTTCAACTGTCTGAACGTCCTACCAGTCGTTCTGTTCCTTGGTCACAGAGGCATTCGGGGACTTTTTCAACTGTCTGAACGTCCTACCAGTAGTTCTGTTCCTTGGTCACAGAGGCATTCGAGGACTTTTTCATCTGTCTGAACGTCCTACCAGTCGTTCTGTTCCTTGGTCACAAAGGCATTCGAGAACTTTTTCATCTGTCTGAACGTCCTACCAGTCGTTCTGTTCCTTGGTCACAGAGGCATTCGAGGACTTTTTCATCTGTCTGAACGTCCTACCAGTCGTTCTGTTCCTTGGTCACAAAGGCATTCGAGGACTTTTTCATCTGTCTGAACGTCCTACCAGTCGTTCTGTTCCTTGGTCACAGAGGCATTCGAGGACTTTTTCATCTGTCTGAACGTCCTACCAGTCGTTCTGTTCCTTGGTCACAGAGGCATTCGAGGACTTTTTCATCTGTCTGAACGTCCTACCAGTCGTTCTGTTCCTTGGTCACAAAGGCATTCGAGGACTTTTTCATCTGTCTGAACGTCCTACCAGTCGTTCTGTTCCTCGGTCACAGAGGCATTCGAGGACTTTTTCATCTGTCTGAACGTCCTACCAGTCGTTCTGTTCCTTGGTCACAGAGGCATTCGAGGACTTTTTCATCTGTCTGAACGTCCTACCAGTCGTTCTGTTCCTTGGTCACAGAGGCATTCGAGAACTTTTTCAACTGTCTGAACGTCCTACCAGTCGTTCTGTTCCTTGGTCACAGAGGCATTCGAGAACTTTTTCATCTGTCTGAACGTCCTACCAGTCGTTCTGTTCCTCGGTCACAGAGGCATTCGGGGACATTTTCAACTGTCTGAACGTCCTACCAGTCGTTCTGTTCCTTGGTCACAGAGGCATTCGGGGACTTTTTCAACTGTCTGAACGTCCTACCAGTCGTTCTGTTCCTTGGTCACAGAGGCATTCGAGAACTTTTTCATCTGTCTGAACGTCCTACCAGTCGTTCTGTTCCTCGGTCACAGAGGCATTCGGGGACTTTTTCATCTGTCTGAACGTCCTACCAGTCGTTCTGTTCCTCGGTCACAGAGGCATTCGGGGACTTTTTCATCTGTCTGAACGTCCTACCAGTCGTTCTGTTCCTTGGTCACAGAGGCATTCGAGGACATTTTCAACTGTCTGAACGTCCTACCAGTCGTTCTGTTCCTTGGTCACAGAGGCATTCGGGGACATTTTCAACTGTCTGAACGTCCTACCAGTCGTTCTGTTCCTTGGTCACAGAGGCATTCGGGGACATTTTCAACTGTCTGAACGTCCTACCAGTCGTTCTGTTCCTTGGTCACAGAGGCATTCGGGGACATTTTCAACTGTCTGAACGTCCTACCAGTCGTTCTGTTCCTTGGTCACAGAGGCATTCGAGGACATTTTCAACTGTCTGAACGTCCTACCAGTCGTTCTGTTCCTTGGTCACAGAGGCATTCGAGGACATTTTCAACTGTCTGAACGTCCTACCAGTCGTTCTGTTCCTCGGTCACAGAGGCATTCGGGGACATTTTCAACTGTCTGAACGTCCTACCAGTCGTTCTGTTCCTTGGTCACAGAGGCATTCGAGGACTTTTTCATCTGTCTGAACGTCCTACCAGTCGTTCTGTTCCTTGGTCACAGAGGCATTCGAGAACTTTTTCATCTGTCTGAACGTCCTACCAGTCGTTCTGTTCCTCGGTCACAGAGGCATTCGGGGACATTTTCAACTGTCTGAACGTCCTACCAGTCGTTCTGTTCCTTGGTCACAGAGGCATTCGGGGACATTTTCAACTGTCTGAACGTCCTACCAGTCGTTCTGTTCCTTGGTCACAGAGGCATTCGGGGACATTTTCAACTGTCTGAACGTCCTACCAGTCGTTCTGTTCCTTGGTCACAGAGGCATTCGGGGACATTTTCAACTGTCTGAACGTCCTACCAGTCGTTCTGTTCCTTGGTCACAGAGGCATTCGGGGACTTTTTCAACTGTCTGAACGTCCTACCAGTCGTTCTGTTCCTCGGTCACAGAGGCATTCGAGAACTTTTTCATCTGTCTGAACGTCCTACCAGTCGTTCTGTTCCTCGGTCACAGAGGCATTCGAGGACTTTTTCAGCTGTCTGAACGTCCTACCAGTCGTTCTGTTCCTCGGTCACAGAGGCATTCGGGGACATTTTCAACTGTCTGAACGTCCTACCAGTCGTTCTGTTCCTCGGTCACAGAGGCATTCGAGGACTTTTTCAACTGTCTGAACGTCCTACCAGTCGTTCTGTTCCTCGGTCACAGAGGCATTCGGGGACATTTTCAACTGTCGGAACGTCCTACCAGTCGTTCTGTTCCTCGGTCACAGAGGCATTCGAGGACTTTTTCAACTGTCTGAACGTCCTACCAGTCGTTCTGTTCCTCGGTCACAGAGGCATTCGGGGACATTTTCAACTGTCTGAACGTCCTACCAGTCGTTCTGTTCCTTGGTCACAGAGGCATTCGGGGACATTTTCAACTGTCTGAACGTCCTACCAGTCGTTCTGTTCCTTGGTCACAGAGGCATTCGGGGACTTTTTCAACTGTCTGAACGTCCTACCAGTCGTTCTGTTCCTTGGTCACAGAGGCATTCGGGGACATTTTCAACTGTGTGAACGTCCTACCAGTCGTTCTGTTCCTTGGTCACAGAGGCATTCGGGGACTTTTTCAACTGTCTGAACGTCCTACCAGTCATTCTGTTCCTTGGTCACAGAGGCATTCGGGGACATTTTCAACTGTCTGAACGTCCTACCAGTCGTTCTGTTCCTTGGTCACAGAGGCATTTGAGGACTTTTTCAACTGTCTGAACGTCCTACCAGTCGTTCTGTTCCTTGGTCACAGAGGCATTTGAGGACTTTTTCAACTGTCTGAACGTCCTACCAGTCGTTCTGTTCCTTGGTCACAGAGGCATTTGAGGACATTTTCAACTGTCTGAACGTCCTACCAGTCGTTCTGTTCCTTGGTCACAGAGGCATTTGAGGACTTTTTCAACTGTCTGAACGTCCTACCAGTCGTTCTGTTCCTTGGTCACAGAGGCATTCGGGGACTTTTTCAACTGTCTGAACGTCCTACCAGTCGTTCTGTTCCTTGGTCACAGAGGCATTCGGGGACTTTTTCAACTGTCTGAACGTCCTACCAGTCGTTCTGTTCCTTGGTCACAGAGGCATTTGAGGACTTTTTCAACTGTCTGAACGTCCTACCAGTCGTTCTGTTCCTTGGTCACAGAGGCATTCGGGGACTTTTTCAACTGTCTGAACGTCCTACCAGTCGTTCTGTTCCTTGGTCACAGAGGCATTCGGGGACTTTTTCAACTGTCTGAACGTCCTACCAGTCGTTCTGTTCCTTGGTCACAGAGGCATTCGGGGACTTTTTCAACTGTCTGAACGTCCTACCAGTCGTTCTGTTCCTTGGTCACAGAGGCATTCGAGGACTTTTTTTATCTTTGGCATATCTGTTGCCCCCCAAATTATTTCAGTTTGATGAACAGATGGAAATCGCACTGTGCAAGATCTGGACTGTATGCCGGTTGCTTCCACATCCCCCATGGAAAACATTGCAATATGTGGAGTGCTGCATTGTCATGTAGGGGAACAGTGCCTTTGATAATTTCACTGTGACTAGACGCGACATTGCGTTTAGTCTTTATAGTGCAGAATTTCCACTGAATCTCTTTGCAGTTTTGATGTTATGTTCACAAGAATCGCACCTTCTGGCGTACTTAAACTTCGGAGTGTTTCCATTTGATGCATCACTTCGCTCGCATGCTGTGATGCACATGTTATCAACAGCATAGCAGACCCCTGTCTGCAAGAATTGCGGAACATGAACTCTATCTGACAAAGCGCCATTCCTTTTGCCATTTAGTGGTCTTAGCGTGGGACATGTGTAACTTACTTTTTGAAGTACCCTCATGTATTAGTGAATTCGCTATTAGTCAATATGTGGTTTAGACTTTATGCCTCTTATGATGCACCTCGCAGCTACTACGAGTTTCTCGCATGGAGAAATGAAAACTATATAAATATTACACCCGTGTTGCCTGTAGCGATGTTCAATAACGAACAGGGGGTTCTAGAGAGCAAATGCATCGTTTATCATACTCTGCAGGTCGATATAATTATCCTTACAATACTGGTTGCACAAAAGGTGAAATGTGCATGCACGATGAAAACTGGATTTGATGATCTAGCTTACCTTTTCCGATGCCTATCTTACTTCTGGCTTTAATGACCAGCGTCCTTGAGTTCCAGTGCAGATTTAAATGCCTGTTTGGTTTTTTAGTTTATAGCTAGACATGAATGCATAGGTGTGTTTGTGTGTGTGTGTGTGTGTATGTGTGTGTTTATGTGACTATATTTCTTCCCTTGTGAGCAATAAAATTAATTTTATTATCTCTGTCTTGTAATGTTATACTAATGTTTATTTAAAACTCTGCCCAACATCAGGTTATATTGCTAACACTTAGATCGTTCTTTGTAAAATACTCGGAACTTACAGAGAAAAAACGGGAGCTACTGTGTAGGACCTTAAAGGCAAACCCTTAAGCCTTTGGTGTGGTACATGAAACGAACTAAACGAAAGCAAATAAAATCAAATTTCTGGTTCTATACATCAGTTTTTATGGGTTTTAGTACAATTCAGGATGCTCGTTGTTCAAACTACACGGCTAATCGTTCTCATTGAACCTATATAACCATTTGCATTCCTTTCTTTTGCTGTGGAATGCAGACATAGGATCATTCTGATTTGGATTGAACAAATTAAATAAAAGCAGAAAAATTAAAGTATTAAACCACAGGTTATTACAATGTTGTTCACGAATATTCCTCAGAACACCAATTGCAGCGACACGATGTAGGAGGAACTTCATTGATGATGAACTTAATGGCTGCCATTCGAAGAATCCTGGGTGCACAACGTGATGAACTCCAGTTCAACAGACTGTAGAACTACCGCGAAGCAGTGAATCCAGTACCGTGAACCGTACCACGCAAACTATACATTTTTTCAAATCATGATACCCTCGAAAAGAGGACCGTTCCCCCTGCCACTTGGTGATAACCACTAGCAAACAAAAGCAATCCTCATAAACAGGGTGAGAGGCAATGTAGCCATCTTGCGGTTCCTTTATATAACCGCAAACCCTGTAAAGCCCGTACCTCAAAGTAATGCCATCTTTGGCAGCGGAGTGGTGCAGAGGAAAGAACTATAATGCATTGTGATATTTGAAAAATCCATTTAAGATATCTTATTGATATTTGTGCCAGACATTACAAACAATAACAGAAAACGTTTTTGCTGCGTTCTTGGATTTTAGTTAGTAAGGTTATTTAGATTTTAACATTTTAATGTGTAAATTCGTTGTTCTAAACAAGATAGACTTCAAAATATTCACTTCAAAACTTCAGGTTTTACGGTTATTGAGTATACAGAAATATCTATTGTATTTGATTTTTTGCATTAGTACCTAATTATCGTATAAAACGTTTTACTGTAAGATTTGAAGCTTTCACAGCGAGCGTTATTAATCAAGGCTTCACGAGTGATCAGCAGTGAAGTCTTGATTAAAAAGTTTTACTGTTTACCTTCTTTACTTGGAGTAAGTAGAGGACGCATTGTATTCTACCAAAATAATCAACACCGGGATTTGACCGGAAATGTGCGTTTGGAGAGTTCATGAATAATAAAGCAATGTTTAAAGAATAATTTTAGCGTATTTTTAGAAAAAGGTTTGTGTTGTGTCTGTGACCAAAGTAACTCAAAAAGGAAAAGACGGTTAAGTACAAAAGTAGGTATTTAGGTTCAGCATCTTCAAAGAATGCAACACGAAGATATTAAAAAGGAGGTCTCAAAATATACTTCATGTGGAAAACATTTCAAAAGTTTTGATTTTGCCAAAATAGCTGTAACGATTTTTATTTAATTAACATATGTTTAATATATTTTCATGACAAATATAATTCAAATATATTTCATCTTTTGAGTGAATAGCCTCTGAAGTCCCATTCATTCTGATATACTTTTGACCAACTGGTAAACCGCAAGAAATCTTATTGCACAAAAATGTAAATCTCGTTAAAACACACAGTTTATGTAATATAGTCTTTTTGTGGAGTTAACTGTTTCCGAGATATTCCTGGTTATTTATTTTACCTAATTTTCCAATACTTATACTTTCGTTGTTTCCTCATGACTATGCAAATAGAATGTATTTCAAGGTCATTGCATAGCCACACGTGCTTTATGGAGTTGACTATCGTTTAAGCTTACTATATTCCCCATGTTTCCATTGCACCTACAAGAAAATATACAATAAAACCTTTTAACATGAAGCACATAGAAGAATTAGGGGCACTTGTAAGAATAGTTTGTACAAGAGTGAGTGAAGCAAGTGATGTGAGTATAAGATACAATAGTTTAATAATTTCGAAAATTCTTATTCTTTCAAATTTAAATATTTTTGCTCCAAATTGGAGCACCGTTATTAAGAACTATACATATAGTGAATTTTTTAATGCACCGTGGAGATCCGGTAAAATTGTTTGAGGTTTTTAAAGTTAGGAACAAGAAGGCTTTTTTATTGTCATATAAATTTAAACTGATACTTTGTTTTCCCAACGTTTCTTTTGTCAACACGTGTGTGCCTTTTCCTCACAAACTGTGACAGATTTGATGAAACCCTGTACGCTTATATAACCACATATAAGATTCAATTCAATGTAAAAAGAATCAGTTTTGGAGTATTATTTTAGCCGTTTAATTGGCAAGTAAATTTGTTAAGTTTTAAGATATTTTATTGGCTCTTTTTAATTTATTGCTATGCTAAGGTAAATAAATAAAAAAATTCAAGTACTTTCAACTGTCTTACATTGTAAAAGTATTAAATTTTGTCAATACTGTACAACTGTAGTTTGTTTGTTTGTTTTTTTTTTTTTGTTTTTTTTTTTAAAGAAAATGAAGTAAAAAAGTAAAACCCCCGTCAGCTTCCGAGCATGCCATTACACTGATTATTTTACTTGGGCCCTCCCCTTCATTGCGTATCGCCTTAACTATCATGGCTATTCGAATTGCCTCAGCTAAGGTTTCTCCGAAAGGGATACGAGAACCGGTTTAGGGATTAGAGGAAGAACGGCAACGTAGCAACATGACTTGCCAATTAAAGAGTTAAAACCATATAAAATAAGCCAAGTATCAGAAACCAGAATCCTAACAATTATTTTACTATAATTAAATAAGCACCATGCAAAATTTTAAGTAATTATCTCTGAAGATAATGGTACACATTTTTTAATCGTGAAAAATACCTATTGGTTACTACTATTGGTTAGATACTTTAGATACTTTTCCATTTTCTTGGAATTTACTACGTATATGTGAGGTATGAGGGTGTAAAACATCCAATTTTCATAAAGCTGTGACCAAAGGTAAGGTGGTTATGATTGTTTCTGTGATGTCCTGTTTTTAATTGACATCTCCCATTAATAATCACTGTTCTTGTGGAACTTCATTTTAATGGTAGTTTAAATACCTACGTCAAATAAAATAAAAAGATGTCTTGCACTCGCACGACTTTCTCTACTCTTGTACTAATCATTCTTACAAACTCATCCCTATATCTTCTTCGTGTTAATTGAGATAAACCTTTGCAGAAATTATCTTACTGCTCATTTCCTTGTAGAATATGGGAATATAGTAGGCTTTGAGCGATTGTCAAATCTTTTAAAGCTTTCAAATTCCCTTCTCTTTGCACAGTTAGCATATAAAACATGAATAACGATGTTCCATTACACAGAAGTATTAGTTCTACAGAACTCACACAAATAACAAGGAATACCTCCGAAAAGGCTCACTCTACAAAAAACTTTGTTCAGACATAAATTGTGTATTTTAGAAAGAGTTACATTTTTTGTACAGTAAGATTTGATCTATCTCTAACGGTTTACCAGGTATACAAAAGTCATCCAGAGTAAATAGAACTTCATGGGCTATAGCCGGAAAATTCAAGATATGCATTTCATTTGTCATAAAAGTATCTCATACATATGGCATTTTAATCAAAATCGTTAGTGCCATTTTCAAGAAAATCACAATTTTCGAAAAATGTTCCTTGTAAAGGTAGTTTAGGGTGGAGCAATTTTCTTCAAAATCTTCGTGTCGCCGCGTCCTTGAAAGAAATTAAACTTAAATACCAACTTTGGTTTTTGAGTTATGCTGTCCACAGACTGACACACACACAAGCACGCACGCACGCACGCACACACACACACACACACACACACACACACACGGACCTTTTTCTGAAAATGCTTTCTTTGGATTCAGGGGGCCTCAAAACATGTATTTCTGGTGAAATCTCGATATCTAATTTTCTTGCTCTACTTCCACTACTTTACGTATCAGAGAAAGTAAAACACTAAGGCTTAGCGTTAGTAATATTGTATTCTGCAACATCTCAATTTTTAATTTTCTTTTCCATAGCTTTTGGTCAAATTTCACAGATGCATCTCCTTAACAGAAGGAGTCTTACTTCTCCCCTCTCACTCCTCGTCTGGAACTGGCCGTTGTTATATGTTAATGCCTGAATACTGCTTGTTATCGGTGAGCGGCCAATTCATCAAGGGGCCGACTGGGACACCAAACGATAAGGAGTTTCTGCCAGCTACAGATGGGTAAAGCACTATAAGAAACTAGATGCACCGACAACTTTCCGTGCCTCACTGTTGGAAATCTGTATATCTAAATTTGCTGAAGTGCTCGTATACAAATACCTGCTGTCAGAACTACAAATGACCTTGCACACTCTTGTACATTAGCACACAATAACGTTTGTTCACATGCTAACAACATTATTACTCTTGCAGATTTCCTTTGGGCCCTCAGAACAGCATTTCAGCATACACCAGCCTCTTACTTGCTTATACCTAGACGATTGTTATGATTCGACAAATATAATATATGTTAAAAATACATGCGTAAAAATCAGAGCTTCATTACATAATACGTATTATACAGGTACATCGAACATTTAATGCGCTTTTGTAAATCTTTGGCGGAGCGGGAAAATAGCAGACTCCATATGCAATATAAACCACAATTTCTAAATGTTCGGTGATTTTCATATAGCTATACACATATGTATCTACATTTTAGCAAACACTTAATGTATTATGACAAAATTACTAAAGTCCAGTCCAATTACTTTGTCACTTTATTTTCTTCTGGCTAAATACACAACAAAGCAGTTCTCTTTTACTGACGTTAACACAGTCTAGAGGCCTTTGTGATATTGCAACTCACAGCTGCTGTCTATCTTTCAGGTCCCAAAAAAATTAATTATGAGAATACGACCCCTCAACGCTCCCTAAAACTGCTTCACTAACTTCCTTTTGACGCGACTGTTCTCTCACGAGGACTGCACACACACCCACAGCTGTCTCGTTCCGTGCTAACTAAAAAGTGGCATATACACACTAAAACTAAAAACTTTATGGCTGACTCACGCGCTCCGTAAGCTTTTATACCGGCGATGACGTAGCCAGATTTTTCTCAAACTTCACCTTGTCTGGAACTTGCCGGCAGCGAGAAGATTCACGAAGGTTCAAGCACATCCCTTGTTCGCCGCTCTGAATGTTGCCACGTGTTTACAAACAGTGGCACGAGACAGTCTGACCTTGAGGACGTACCACCTGCAGCGATACGGAGCAGCCTTCCTTTGATGTGCGCCGCGCGGTCGGCGTCACAGTATTATAACTGTATCCGGAAATTGTTTAATTTGTGTATAACTCGAATTGTGTATTCCGTTACTTAGAAAACTATGAAGTGTAGACATATTAAATGCTGAGTCATGTTTTACAAAATATGATTAGATCCTTAATCCCGACCTACTTCTAAATGATGTATCGAGAAGAAAGATGTTAAAATAATCGTGAACAAATGCTGCGCTGTCCATATTCCAAACTATACTGACTGCTATTTCGTGTTCGTAGTGCCATGCAGAAACATTCTGTCGTAAATACCAATCCGAGTTTATTTTAATCAAGTAAAACTATATTGTCAGGCATAAAACGAAATTAAAAAAGCGAGGAATTGACCAAGCAATAATAAGGTTCTAGATAAGTAGGCAGCAAACATTGAACAGTTTAAAATTACTAGAACTTCAAAAAAAAGGTTTACATGAGCAAAAATTGATCGGATTCATAAATTATGTTTTGTAATTTGTTGTGTAATGAAAGAAAGTAAGAAAGAAGTAAGGAAGTATACTGTTATTCCTCTACTATTACTGTGATGATACTAATCTAAATAAAAATCCTGTGCATCAACATAGAATGATGGCATTTCGAACCATTCTTGAAAGGAACAACACTGATATGAAACATAGGATTTTCTAAATGCTTCAATTTTTCTGCATAAGCATTCTTATTTTGGCAAATACGAAACAGATGTCACAATTCTTTAGCTTCAAACCTGCCACTTTGTAAGTTCCACATTGCTGTCTCCCATACTTTTAGAATACATGTTATGTTTCAATCAAAGGGGTATAGATACAGACCTGGAAATTTCTGCTAAAAATGTGGAATACAGTAGAAAATTGGATAAAATATCCTTGTATGGCTATGTGTAGGGTGGTTCTCTCACTCCTAAATTTTCAAAAGTGTCTCTCCATTCCTGAAATTTTACCTTTGGGGAAAAATAAAAACTTTTTGAAATATTTATGTAATTCACCGATGAAATCCAAAAGTTAATTGCTAAACTTGAGTTTCCTTGTGATTCCTTTTTATCCACCGAGGTTGGTATAACTAGCGATAAATGTGGTAAAAGGGCAACAAACAGACCAGAATGTCACTAGCGCTCGGCTGCATTCGGTTACTACTTCGTCAGCATCTGTTTACCTCCGTTAGTTCGCAAAGCATTTGCGTTTAAGAAATCACAATTTTCATTTTTTCTCCATTTTCCACGTTTTCTGCTGGAGCACGAAAGTGAAAAAGAGGCTCTTACTGTTTGTGATCTGCGTAGTTTTGTTAAATAGGAGCCTATAAAAGTATAAGTATTGCCCAGATAACTCTTTCCATTATCATTAACATCAGTGATATGAAAATATATTGAAACTTACATACTCTTTGTTCAATTGTAGGTAATATTATATTATGACATAAAATCACCGGTTAACTTGCAACAAACTTTACCGGTTACACAAAATGCACTACAAGTCTTTGCAACTATAAGTTACAAATCGCTCGTAACTGGCTTGCAGATGCTACCTCGTAACTGACTCGCGTTTAATTTCTGCTATCTTTTCTCGTTCCTTGTTGGTAAGGAAAACAGATTTTGCCAGAATGCAGATAGCGAAGTTTCTCGAGGACTAGCCAGACAAAGCTTCTTCCAATCCTTGGAAGACTGTATGATGCGGGTTTGGCCGAAGACATGAATAGTCTGAATCGTCTTAAGTAAAATCAAATAAATATCGGATTTTACTCTAGAATTTTGCTGCTTTGGTCAGAAATTTGACCCTAGTCTTTGAGAACTTCAAGGTCATCTACACACAACATTCTGAGTTCCTGTTTATGAAGAACAAGGAAACAATATAGTGTCTTAACACACGGCCCCGATGTTGTGATACGTGAAATGAAGTCCTCTAACATGCTAGGTTTTGGTACCCGAGATCACAAGTTCATACCCGGTGGAGGGCGATTTTTTTTCGGGTGCAAAAATCTTTAGCATGGCTTCCTTCTGAAGGGATGTAAAGGTGGTGGTTTCGTGTGGCAGATTTACGGCACGTAAAAGAACCTGAAACCTGATAAAAGAGCCCTCTGTGGAAAATTAATCGGTCTTTCACGCTCAATATAGAAAGGGATGATAAGAACAATAGCAGTTAAAGAATCTCCATAACTAAAACTCAGTTTCATGAGGCTAAATGGAAAATTAAATTTAGGTTACCTCTAAGGCATTTGCTGGTTACTAGGACTGAGGAAAACCTGGGAAAAACCTATTGGGATTTGAACCCAAACCTCCCGTTGAAGAGTATATGCCTTAACAACTTCGGCTACCCCTGTCAGTGAAGAAAGTTACCAATGTGTTTCATAAATCTTACCTATAGTTGTTTTGCTTGCAATTTTTCTTAACGGTCGCGATAATGTCTCATAACCTAAATATACCTTGGCTCTTTGGCTTTCTTTCCTTCTTTCTTTGCTTCTGTGATTTTCAGTTGAAGCTGATATGCACACCTTCTCGGAGATTTATTTCTGTTTCCTCCGGTGTTGTTTAGAAGGCACACGTTGGTATTATATTAGGAAGAGTAAATTTTTCCACGTCGCTCCGTCGGTTCGGAATGAAACAGCGTCACATCGCATCGCGCATCGCGTCTTTATCTCCTATTTATACGTTCGTGTGCACGGCCCTGGAGGTCCGCCCGGCCATTCACCCTTCCACCAGGAGACGACGTGAAACACTATCTCTTCTATTTCAGTCCTCATCCTCTCTGCTCCTCATACAAATGGACCAGTTTCACGTGTGCTTGCCGGAGCTTGCACATGCGTTTATGAACCTATAACCTTCGGTCCCAAGCAACAAGATGCTTATCATTGAAACTCGTTATGTTAGCCGCGACCAATACTTTCGCATTTATGACCAAGAAATTCCCTAGCACCGAGTAAATGAGCTGTAACTCATATGGGAGTGCAGGAAAATGCAGCAACTGCAATCAGATGTTCTTCTATGCCTGAGGCTCCGATGCGATGGCCCGCCCATCCTGATTGCTAACATCGACTATGAAGACAAGTGAGCGGATATAGAGAACGAGTTGGAATTGCCTTGCAATGATGTTAACTACACACGCTTCCATTTTCTCTAAGTCGTTCGCCAGAAAAACGTACAATGTCGATCACTTATGCCGCTTGTGATAGAGGCACGGGAAAATAGCATCACCGTTTTTCCGAAACGGTAATGAAAGTTGAGCTCTTCCAAAAATAGCTATAGATACGATTATAAGTTCAAACAAACATTATGTATTCGCATGTTAATCGGGATAAATAATGTATAAATGCTTCTATTACTAGTTTACTTATACTACTATGACAGAATGATAAAATTAGTTCATCTACTTTTCTATCACTTTTTTTCCTTCTTAACTGTTGCACAAAAACAGAGTTCTCTTGTGTTTACGTCAACACAGCCTATATAGTCTTTCGTGATATTACGACTCACATCTATTTTCTTCTCATAGCTTTGACTCACTCCTTTCACTGTCTCTCTTCAATTTCTCTGACTCTCAAACACTAACTCCGACGATACAATCACTCAACACTCGTTAAAACTTCTTCACTTCGACGCAACATATCTTTCACAGCTGTCTTGCACTCACTGACACAGGAACCGACTCAAAACTGCTTGTGTTCACGCGTTCTGCAAACTTTTGTACCGGCGATGACGTAGCTAGATCTTTCTCGAACGACCTCAAACAAGCCGGCTGTCGGACGCTGCCTCCGTAGCGCAGTTGATAGCGCACTTACCTCTGGCGTGGAGGAACAGGGTTCGATCCCCGGTGTCAGCATGGGGATTTTGTCCCCTCTGGGAGGCCTGGCACGGGGTGCACTCAGCCTCGTTAGGTCCCGGGGGACCAATTGAGGAGCTACTTGATAGAAAAGTAGCGGTTCCAGTTCGTGAAGACCGCATAACTGGCCAGGAGGGATAGGGACGCTGACCACGTACCACCCACCAATACTGCACCCCACCAATGACGCCTGTAGTGGGCCGAGGTGGGGGGCGCAGCGGCTAGGTGGCAAGGCTTGGCACTTCATGGGCTGTAGTGCCGGGGCTTAGCTTAGTCACCATAGGCGGTGGGCACTTATACATGAAGCGAAATGCTTGTGAAGGGAAATTTGTGAATGAAACGTTCCAGGGCTAGGTTTAGAGTACCTACTGGCATTTGCCAGTTGTGAGGACTGAGGAAACACCTCAGTAAGGGAGGAAGGCAAGGGTGGGATTTGAGTCGCGGATCTACAGAATACAAGTTGTGGCGTGTCCTTTTCAACACAAAACCATTTCTATATGATTTGGGTACATCAGTTGCGTAACATGGGAGGCCTTGCAATCAAGCGGGATGACTCAGGTGGTAACGTCTGTGGCCCGCATTCGGGAGGTTGCGGGTTCAATCCTTGTGGCCGACCTTCCTTACCCATATTTTTTGGGAGTTTCCCCGAGTCGCTAGGACAATGCTGGGAAGTGTTTCCATATCCTCCGAATTTCCTGTCCATCTATTCCGGTACGTCACTCATCTCATTTCACCCTTCATCCCCGTTAGGTTTCTTTCAGGTTCGAAGTGTCGGCGAGCGTCGTGATAGCAGTCCTGGGTGGGGGGGACAGACGCGCTTTGGAAATCTCATCCCCGGGCTAGAAGGCAAGCCTACTTTTTTTCCGAGGCCTCAATGGATGATTGATGCTAAGCGGAGAATCCTCTTGTGGCGATCGCCAAGTATGTGCTGAACCGAGCGCGGTATTTAGACGCTATGAACTGCCGATAATCTATTACAGTAAAACAATTCTGTAAGATTATGAGACACGAAGATGCGAAGGCCCGCCTAGTTCATGACTACCACACCAAACCGGGTGGAAGGGAAGTCATTGCATTAATTTAAACCAGTGATAGATCTCGTTGTTTGGAACACATTTTGCATCTTACGTTTTTGTCTCTGATCATTTCCTACGGAGATATTTTGGTTTTGTTGAAAACAAGCTGGCAACACAGCAGGTTGTGTGGGTGTCACTTTCACTAGGTCAGTACATAAACAAACACGCTTTGCTACTGCTACCACGCGTCTCGTGAACATAAACAAATACGATACCGCCTCTTTCCATGTTTACTATGCGAGTGTAGGACAATCACAGTCGTTATCTCCCAAAACATTACTCCACCTACAAGCGACCCATGTGTTTATATCCAGAAAACAGTTCAGTTCCCTGACCAACCTCAACACAACATTGCCGAATTACTTCACGTCTCCAAAAGCTGCTCGGAGTATTCCTTCAATTCCTTTTAGGTGATTAATTATTTCGAAACTTGTGTCATGTCGTATAATTACTACCGAAGCTATGTCATAAATGGGTTGTTCATGCATCTTACAAGTAACAAACTGCTATCTTCCTGAATTCTTGTGGAATTATGCATCCAATTTGGAACAAAAACCATTTATTTTTTCGAAATAGGCTGATTAAAGAAGAAAATGCCGTTGGACCTCTTTCGTTTGTAATGCTCTAAGCACTGACCTACCGTGGCGGCTGCGTCGTGACCGGCTGGTTAGACCATTCTCCTCTCACCAAAGTGTCTCGAGTTCGTTCCCAAGCGACCGCATATAGGATTTGTTGTGGACAAGGCGGTGCAGGAGCACGTTTCCTCCGGGCTCTCCGATATCCCCCGACAACTCATTCTATCGGTGCTCCACCTTCATTCCTAGTAGTATCAGTGTCACCGCCTGTAGTATAAGCGGGCGTTAGACACTATTAAAGAAGAAGAAGAAATATATATATATATATATATATATATATATATATATATATATATATATATATATATATATATATATATCATGGCAACCTACCGACTTGACATTAAATTTTCAAACTCACTCGCATTTTTCCCGGTAAACCACACAAGAAGATCTCAAATTATATGAGATAACATACCTTAATGGCGACTTACCATACTCTTAAGTACTAAAGTCCCAGGCTTCTAGTTTAACCAGCTATAAAGTCAATCAATGTAATTAATGTTCTTCCACACAATAGCCAGTGTAGGACAAGGTTACAAAGGGCAGAATGAGACTGAATAATTCAATGCCATTACTTGTACATGCTAACGGATTATTGCTGCCATAGAATAAACACACCTGAAATCAAGGCTTTTACGATCAAGTTAAAACTTATATAAGTGGAAAAGGGCAAGTTCAGAAGGTCTTCTCTTCCACTTTATTGATTACACGAAAGGTACCGCAATAACCAGCGTGCCACAGTACACCTATGTGGTGTGAGGGTAGCATGTCTATCTCACAATCAAGAGGTCCTTAGTTCGAATCTCGGTTAGGGTGAATTACCTGGAGAAGGCCTTTTTGCAATCATTTCGTCCGTTCGGTCCGATATGACCTACCGGGTTAAAAGACGTTAAACTTCAAGCCAAAAAGAAAAGAGAATAAATAGCTTCCGAGTCTGGTAGTCTGGTAGCAATGGTCAAAAGTTTGAGCTATTCCACTACTATTTCATAACTGATCCTTGGTTTAAAGGCAGAAGTTCATCGGAGTACGATGGAACCTGGCATTAGGGCAACCTAGGTGTTACTCATCATTAGAAAATGATATCTAGCAATTAGTAGCTACTAAACGCTAATGAGGTGAAAGTGTTCCTTAATTGCTTTGTAAACTAGAGTTTGATCACGTTTTACCAATTTCATGCGATATTATTTTCTGAGGCTCTAGGGGATTTATCCCATTCTTTGCGCCACTGTTAGATCAATCATAGTTGATGTTTATTGTCTACTTTTTTCACTAGAACACAGTATTAATTTTTCTTGTGTCTTTTGTCTACTACATATAGTAAGTAGGGGAAGAATTGTGTTCCACCCAAATATTTGATGTCAAAATTTCATCGGAAATATTTGATTTGAGGCCCTCTGAACCCAAACAAAACACTTTTAGAAAAAAAGGTCTGTATATATATATATGTCTGTGTGCATATGTCTATGTGTGTGTCTGTGTATGTGTGTTATGCATATTGTATGTGTCTGTGTCTATGTGTGCATCTGTGTGTATGTTTGTATGTGTGTGTGTCTGTTTGTGTGTGTGTGTGTGTGTGTGTGTGTGTGTGTGTGTGTGTGTGTGTGTGTGTGTGTGTGTGAGACAGAGAGAGAGTTGTTGTTGTAGTGTTTAACGCCCGCTTTTACTACTACGGCACCGCAGGCGGTGACACTGATGATGCATGGAATGAAGATGGAGCACCGGTGGAATGAGATGGCGGGGGAAACCGGAGCACCCGGAGAAAACCCGCCCTGACGCCGCTTCGTCCGAGAGAGAGAGAGAGAGTGTGTGTGTGTGCGTGTGTGTGTGTGTGTGTGTGTGTGTGTGTGTGTGTGTGTGTGTGTGTGTGTGTGTGTGTGTGCCTGTGTGTGATCAGACTAAATCGGTTAAAAACCAAACTTGGTGCTTAAGTTCCTCATCTTGGAGGGGTGCAACACGAAGATTTTGAAGAAAATCCTCCTCCTAAACCTTTACGCAGAAAAATCTTTGAAAAATTTGATTTTCTCAAAAAAATTAAAAAAATTAAAAAAATAAAGAGTATCAATTTATTTCATGGGTTTTTTAGGGCTTGGGTTTATCTCACCCAGGGCTTATTTCGCCTTATGGCTGTTTCAGGGGTGTTCCCTCTTCAGCTTCGACTTTATTTTTCTTTTGGGTCAATGGGGGCCGAGTGGGCCTTTTTGTTTCTCTTTCTTTTATTTTTATTTATTCGCTTTATTTTGTTTGGGAAATTTTTGCTTACATAGGTATATACAATTTATTCACAATATATCTATTTTGCTCTTAAGTACATACTTTTTTTAAATTTCTTTTATTAATATACATCTATGTATTAACAATGGTTTCTGCAGGTCTGTGTTGGGTTATAATTTTCGTTTGTTTACAATGTGGGATAGCTCTTGATTCCTAAACTGATCTTAACCTTTATTAAAATACTTATGCTTAAGAACGTTTTATGACAAATGAAATGTGTATCTCGAATTTTCTGGGAATAACCTTTCAAGTTCCCTTCATTCTGGACGACCTCTGCATAACTGGTAAACTGGTAAGATATAAACAAAATGTTGCTGCACAAAAATGTAGGTCTCATTGAAGCAGACAATTTATGTCAATTTGGAGATAACCATTTCGGGATATTCCTTTTCTCAGATAGGAAATGATTAGTTTTCTTACACCCTGGCTATGCAAAGATAATGAAACTTCACACAGTGGTCTTAAAAGACCTGACTATCGCTTAACGGAATACACAACTGAAATTTGCTAGTAGTCTCGCAACAATTGACATTTGTACTCCATGACTTTAAAATATCTAGGGGCCATAAATTCAAAATGCCTTTTAACTTTTTATGTCAGAAATACCCATATTTATACAATGCATATTAAAATACATACTAAAAATGTTTTTCATTTTGAAAGTTAAGTTTTTGAAAATTAATTTTTCACCTTTTGAAAATGTATCAGACGATGCAGCTTTAATGTAATTTGTCATGTAGATTTCCAAAACACAATGAATGAAATCTGTCATATATATTTTTTTCTTTTGAACGGTTTTTGAGTTATTACTTTTTAAAGCTGTATAAAACTTAAACAGAACTAGAAATTTCAAATGACAAGTTTTAAAACTGATTTTCTTTTGAAGTAGGGCTAACAAAACAAAATTATGTGACAGACTTATATGTTAGAATCAGATAAATATAATAGAGTATTTGAAAACGTTAAATTTTAAAATTGCTTCGCGTGAAGCATTCGGTATAGGATAAAGAAGATCCAGATTTAACATTTCAAAGCTCGCAAACTAAAAGGAATACCTATTACACTGAAATTTAAAGCTCTCTAATGTTGATATAGACAATATTGGAAATAAATTTTCAGTAAATTGGGTGAAAACTTTAGAAAATCACATTTTCAGTTGTGCATTCGCGTATTCCCTATAAGGAAATATGCAGACTGTTTCCACATAAGTTTATCTTGATTAGTAGGGAATAGATACAAGAATAAACGTTTTTATGAGCAGTTACAGGGGCTAGTAGGGAAAGTCACGTTATTGTGTACATCAGATATTTTTTGCTAGAATGCAATAAAATAATTTTGAAGACTGGTGCACTTATTTCCATGAAATTATATTTACCAGGGAAACGAATGCTTCTTGGCAGATAGGTGCAAGAAATGAATCCCTGGTTGAACCAGGGGAAGTTTTACTAGAGTTAATGTTTGACTCTTCGGGGTATGAGGGGAGGAAAAGAAGAAAGAATGGAGAGGTGTGGTCAGAGTTGCGGGCAGTTCACGTCCTCACAAGGTCGCTGGCTCGTGCCATGCCATCTGCGTGCCAGAACACGTGTATTGTCCTAAACACACATTGTTTATGTCTTGTGTTTGGGGAGGAAACTTAGAAAGCTGAAGACTCCTGAAAGGGACACGATATCAGGATGGTTGATGCTTGAGACCTAGAATATCTCATCTCGAGAGGAACTTCTAAATCATCCTACATTTATCGTTCGAAAAGAGCGGTTCAGATACCTGTATGCAATAGTAGACATTTACGACTGTGTGTAACGCCCACACAGTGTTTATATGTGAGCTAAGCGTATTGTACTTCACATATTAGTGTCAGTGAACGGGATAACAAGCTCCGTAGTCCACGCGGATTACTTGGATAACAATGCAACCTTCTCTGTGTTCAATCAAGTTGCCTAGTTAAAGGGATTTATATCCTTCTTCTAGGTATTTACTTTTTATACCATGGAAGTTTGGGTTCGTACATGGATGGTTAATTTGTTGCTTTATTCGTTTCAATGTTCTTTGGTTTCAGGATGAGATTGTAAATGTTGATGTTCCAGTTAAGGAACTATAGCATTCCATACAACAATTCTGTAGCAAGATCTCGTACAAGTTTTGAGGACTCCTAAATTCAAAAGAGGAATTCTTAGAAAAAAGGAGCAGTGCGTGTGTGACTGTGTCTGTGAACAGCATAACTCAAAACATACCAAATGTGCTGCTTAAGTTTGGTATCTTTCAAAGGTTCAACACTAATACCCTAACTACACTTTACATGAGACATTTTTGGAAATTTTTTGTTTTCTGAAAAATGGCTCTATCGGTTTACATTAAAATAGTATACATTGAAGACATTGAAGTGTACCCTAACCGCAACTAATGAGTGCCATAAATACATCTCTATGCGTCAGGAAGGACAAGCATCTATTCCTGTACTTGGACATCAATAGCAACCCCAATTTTAAGGAAGTGACGGTCACATGTTGACTCCACGTGGACTGCCAGTTGCCAGAACTCCGAATTCCAGTTTCTTCTGTTTCATTAGCTGCAGTGGTTCATGTTAAGAGGTTGCAACTCTACAGAAATGACTAAGGGGTGGGGGTGGTGTTGTAAAATGATTATATGGGTTCCTTAAAGGAAGCGGCAAACTGCATACGTATTGACTAAACAGACTCATGTAATTCTTAAACGTTAACGGATAGACAAAAATGTACTGCAGAAAAAAATATAGATCTTTTTAAAACTCACAACTTATTTCAAATAACGTTTTTGGAACATAAGCTATTTCAGAGATATCCGCTATTAATTACGTTGATGAATTTTATATTGGAACATTGTTACGTATTATCCTCAGGTACAGAGTTAGAGTAATGGCTCTCTTCACCTACACATGTTATTATCCCCCTCCACTGACCAAGGCAAGCACAACCAGGCCTGCTAGTCAGAGGCGGATGGCACGGAGTATATATAGTAGTACATACAATTCAGTGGGAGGACGAATATTTTTGTTTTCCAGATGAAGATAACATTAAGTGCTTGATTTGTAAGACTGGTAGTTGCTTACGTTCCATGTTGACGATAAATGTTATTCTCCTGGAAAAATATAATGAACTTTTGAAGCAGTTGTACGACACATTCTCTTCACAATTTGAAGACCTAAAATATTTGAAACCAACATCCAATTATTTTGCACTCCTTTGAAGTTTCCATGTAGTGAGGCTTCACACGAACTACAAAATATGAAACTACTTGCATTGCAGAATTCCACGACCGTAAAATGTTCCGAGAAAGAAGGGTGGGAATTATTTAGGTTTCTGCCCTGCTGAGAGTATCCGAGGTTACCTTTGTTTGCATCTAGTTTAATTTGCTGGCTTTGATTCAACTTATATCTGTGAACAAAGATTTTCAAAAATGAACTACATTAAAAGTGAGTATTGCAGCAAGATAAGTGAAAGTCACCTTGCTTATCTTTTGCGACTGTGTACTTCATCTTTTGCACCAAATATTGAAGACAGTCTGAAACGGAAATCGTGCCAAAAAGTACCCTCAGATTCATCGTGGGTTATTCAGGAGTAGAAGATGTATGTGTACACCTTTGGTTTCCTGTACGTAAGAATGTGCCGCCACTGGAACTCGGTAACCACGGATAAATGCGTCATTCTGTCCCAGCGGGCGGAAGGAGGTGATTTCAACCTTCCCTAAGTCGCCTGTGGTTGGGCAACCCTGGGCTGGACATTCAGTTTAAAATGAAAGAAATTCTTGCTTTTCTTTCATTATGGGTACATTTAGTTGCATCATTCCTGATTAACTCAAGTAGAGTGAGGTGCAGAGGACTCAAAGACTTAACAATATCCCTTTTTGGATTTGTTTGGAGGAAATCTGAATATAGTTTATACAACTGGTTCAGGTTTTTGGGAGATACATAGCGTATTTTCATAACACTGCATGGATTAAGCGCAGATTAAAGTCCTGGCTATTGATTTAAGCATCAGGATAATTCACAGAATTCTAAAGGTACAGCAGCTGAAATAACTGACTTAAATTACTACCAACATTACGATTTTAACACTTCTTCAAGTGTTGCCATATGCAATTTTGTAGCCCAGGCAGCTTCTAAGTGACTCTGCATGTAGCAGAATTGCAAAACATATTTGTCACCATATATCATCAGGGCATGCCTTCGTAATGAAAATAATGAGTTTAGCTATAGCTAATTTATGCATTCGAAAGTTAATGACTACGGTTTCGAATATTCACGTGGGTGTTCAGTAAGCTATTGCGCACTAATGAGCAGAAAGATATACCTTCGTATCGTTGGTAAGGCTTTGTTCAAAACCAGTTTACCTATTTGCACTTTGGGATGCGTAGAGCAGTTTGATGTTATTGAAAGGAACTCACCACAAAACTATGTTTAAGACAACTTAATAAACTGCATCTGTTACCAGTTCCTTCGCAAACTGCTAAAACGAATGACTGTAACTCAAATCTAGGAAGTGTAAATATTTCAGAAAGAGTAATTTCTTAATGCGTTGTACAGCTTCTGTGCTGCATTTAAAAATCTGTAAGACAACTTAAAAAGGCATTTGGAGCATTTGTATGGGCTTTTTCTGCACATTTCCATGAATAGGATGAATTTGCACACTAACTCTTCAGAATTGTATTTCACGTACGAATTAGAGTTAAAAGGTTTATGAAGTATGTTCTCAGATCATGGACGTAAAAGTTTGATCAGTTAAAAGGCGGAATATTTCACCACATTTGGACGCCAGACACTTGACAACCTGCTTCCGATAACACCGATGCTGGCTGACCCGGCTACCTGACTAGCGGCCAACTTGCCAGTGTTCCTTCCATTTAGCCCCACACTATCCACAATTAACTGCAGGGAAGAGAAGAGTTTTTCTAATCCGGAAATATCAGTACAGAGAGCGTTTCAAAATTTTCAATAATAAATAATTGCTGGGGCCTAACACGTTTTCTACACTTTCTAATGCTAAAGTCTTAATTTTGTTTGTGAATAGTAAACCTTTTGTTACTGGGATTAAAACATTCTCGATTTCGTTTTTTAAATATTGGAGGCTTTTTTCAAAGATAAAAGAGATATTAAAATATACTCCCATAAAATACAAGCTAATAGCCGATACATTTAATAGAATATTTTATAAACCTCCGCACGACTTAACAGTAGAACTGTTACTTTAATCTGAAATATATGCGAAAGATCTGAAAAAAGCATTTAAACAGGGGTGTGTTTGAAAATAAGTACTAACTTTTAGTGTCTATATCGCATACTAACGGTAACCGAACCGAGGAGATACGACAGCAGAGAGCAGGGTCCCTAACTACTACAGATTTCAATTACCCAGTGGCGCCTTGTGTGACCAATTCCCCTCCACCCTAAGGGCTTAAATTTTCACTGAGGGGTCCGGACAACGAAGACCCACACAATCTGGAGAACGAGGATTTACAGAGAGCAAATTTCTTTCTATGCAAGCCGAAACCCCTGCCGAGGCTTAGAATCTCGAAGCGACCAACCAGGATGTAAAGGTGAAGTTAGGTGAGATAAGGTTTGGTGGAGGGATTATTCGCTCAGTGAGGAATTTCGGCCACGGGAATCGAACCCACGACCTCCCGAATGCGGTCCACAGACATTACTGCCTGAGCCACCCTGCTCGGTCTCTGTGTAAGAATTGGACATTCTTTTGCGATTTGAAATCGCAGATCAAATTCGGTGCAAAATGCAGCTTTCGTGCAAGCGGGATCGCGAAGTACGCAAGTCCCTCATAAATATTTCACTGGGGTTGTGTTATTCATCAATAATCCGACCACAGCAGGTGCATAAGCTTCTGACAAAACATGCAACAGGTGGATAAGAACATGAAAACTCTGCAAGCTTCCGAAAATGCAGAGTGCGTTGGTCGAAGTGCGAGGCAGTGGCTTAAAGCTCAGCCGTGCGATCATCTGGTAGACAGAACTGTCCGTGGGGGAACAGGTCTTGTACAGATAATGATGCAAGGGCGTGCATGACGATGGAACCACGGCAGGTTTGGTATTTATTAGCTTATATGACTCTTTTGTTTGCTGCCACGGTACATAACATGACCCGGTGATTACAGCTATATGCCGCACCTTGAAAACCTCTGTCCTTCAAGGTGTAACAAACCTACTGTAGGCCTCTGACGAGAAAACCTCTGAGGGGTGCTTTGCTATCTGGAGGGAAAAGGGGAGACAATAACACATGGCCCTGCTTAGGGCGCAACGTTTGGGTCCCCATTGCGCACAAGAGCGTATGTCTTTTAACAGCCTTGTTGATGCGTGGTCTTTCTCAGAAAACGCTGAAGTTGTTGAAGCCAAACACATTCCTTTCAGCCACATTCTCGTGTGAGGAACACAGTAGCCTGATTCCGTGTGAGGTAGAGGTCTGCGCGGGTTCAAGCCAAGCCTTCGAGCCTAGATCTGCCCCGGCCCGCAGGTCGAGTTCCGGCCTTATTTGAAAAAACATTTGCCGGGTTCGGGCCGGGTCCGGTCTTGAAAATTAAGAGGTAAAAAATCTGATGTGTTGCACTCACATTACTTTCTCTACTTTTGTACTAACTATTCTTACAAACCTTTATTCCTCTATCTTCTTCATGTTACTCGAGATAAACATTTGCACAGATTAACTTATTGTTAATTTTCTTGTAGGTGCAAGGGGAATGTGGGAACACAGTAGGCTTTGAGCGATAGTAAAATCTTTTAAAGCTGGTCGCTATATGAAGGCTTTGAAATGCCGTTCTCTTTGCATGAGCAACAGATAAAATATTTAAGAACGACCTTCCATTTTAGAAAAGTTTAAGTATTGCGGAACTCACACAAATAACAAGGAGTATCTCCAAAATGGTTCACTCCACAAAAAATGCATTTGAAGATAAATTGTGTTTAAACAGCTCTACAGTTTTTGTACAGTGCGATTTGGTTTATCTCTTACGGTTTACCAGTTATACAAAAGTCACCAAGAGTACACAGGACTATATAGTTTATAGCCAGAAAATTCAAAATATATATTTCATTTGGCATAAAAATATCTTAAACCTGTGGCATTTTAATCAAAATCATTCGAGCCCTTTTTTAGGAAAAATCAAAATTTTCGGGGTGGAGGAATTTTCTTCAAAATATTCGTTTCGAATCCTTGAAATATATTAAATGTAAGTGAGTGAGTGAGTGTGTTGGGTTTAAGGGCCCGTCGACAACTTGGTCATTAGGGCCCTATTAAATGTAAATACCAACCTTGGTCTTTAACCAACTTTTCGTTTTTGAGTCATACTGTCCAAAGCCTGACACACACACACACACACACACACACACACACACACACACACACACACACACACACACACGCGCGCGCGCACACTCGGACCTTTTTCCAAAAATGCTTTTTTTTATTCAGTGGGCCTCAAAACTAATTTCCGGTGAAATCCCAACATCGAAATTTTGGGTCGAATGCAATGCTTTCCCCACTTACTACACTGGTAGAGGAAGTAAAAATAATTTATCATTTTTGGGCACCGATGTTGAAATACCGAGCGTTGCACAGTTTTTGTAGCATTTCTTTACTAGGACCTGTATTCTTATTGTGCTGATACTTTTGAAATGTTGCTAATAAGTCAATAACTGCAAAATAATTTTGTTAAAAACGAAATTATACAATTGGACCCGGGCCGGGTGGTATACTATAGCCTATTCTCGGGCTCGGGGCTTGGGGCTCGGGGTCCGGGGCTCGGGCCGGACTCGGGTTTCTTTGAGGCGTAAGAATGTCGGCCCGTGCAGACCTCTAGTTGAGGTAGCACTGAGATGTCTCGTTTTCCAATTAGTATTTAAAGTGGTAGTTTGCTTACTTTCGGGGAAACCCTCGGAAGAAATGCGTGTAATTCTTAATGGACACTTCACCATAACCGGTGGTTAACTTGTCTGCCAGAACATGGTCTACAAGACATTGCTTACGTGTGTAGTATGTTGAGCGTTCCAATACCTGTACTAGAAATACTGCTTATTTGTGCACACATTCCACCATGACAGGCATAGCCAAATACGAGGAGGGGCTGGAAGGGGCTTTAACCCTCTTTTCAGCCTAGTAGATGCTGCGGAAATATCTGTGCTACGTTTTGAGAAACTTAAATCCAACTTAAAAAGCTTCTGTGATTTCTGTTTCCCTTTAAAAGAAAACAAAATACTGGAGCCTTGTAATGTGCAATGCCAGCTTAGGGTACTAGGATGCTCCACGGAATTCGCTGCACTGACCATATTCAAGCCCATTTCAATACAGTTAAGCAAGTAGATTAGCCGCCAGAGAGCATTTTGTTACGCATTAGACTGGCTAATTCAGCACCAGCCTGTTCAGTCACAGGGCATATCAGCGATCTCCAACCTTTGCGAAACAGGGGAGTGTGGGTTTACCTCCTTCCAGCATACGCGGACTTTGCCTCTCTGTAATTCCTAGCGTGCCTTGTGTTGCAGTGGCGGGTTGGTGACATGTACGCTACGATTGATTTAGGAAAGCACTTTCAAATATTATGCGGTAAACATCTGTTCATTAGTGATTTCTTTGGTGCTGCTTACGTTTAAGAAGTCTATCAATATTTAGCATAGCCTTAGAAGATCCACCAAGTGATCGTCGCATAATCTTTTGCAATACAGACTTTTAGTATAGTTCAATTTGGAGAAACTCTGTTCGCAAATATATGTAGAGCTATACTCACTCTTATACACACTATTCTTGCAAATGCCTATTGCTCTAGGTATTACATTTTAATCGACGTAAGCATTTTGAAAAAAAAAAAATTAAGTATTGGCAAATTCAAACAAATAAGAAAGAATATCTCGTAAATGTTTCAGTCAAAAGAAAAAAAGAAGTAATTGACATAAATTGTGTGTTTTAAAGAGTTCCTCATTTTTTATTTAGTATGCTTTTGTCTGTCTCTTACTCTTTACCATTTATGCAGAAATCATCCAGAATGAAGAGGTCTTCTGAAAATATTCCTAGAAAATTCAACGTATGGCGTAGAAACTTCCATGGAATCGCCTGTTTGCGTCCATCACTGTGTACTGACTATCTGTCCCTCCGACTGAGGGGTGGAGTGTGGCATAACCACTCACTGCCGAAGGTTCTCCAAAGAAATACGGTTGGACACCGCCGGGATATATGATCGATTCCTTTTTGTAACTCCTGCAGATATAAGGTAAAGTAACCAAATAGGGGATAGTCTCCTATTAAGAGAAACCGGTGTATCCCGCCAACGACGTGCTGCTACCTCCTGGAAATATGTAGTTGTAACATAATGTTCCTATTTGCGTAGCAGATTGTTGTATGTGTGCTGCCGGTATCACAAGTAGTTGCAACCTGGGAAGATGCGGGGATGGTAAATTTAGTCCGTTTTGAATATTACAAGTTAAATTGAGTCCGTTCTAAAATTTATGGTAGGTAAGTTGTGTCCCTCCTAAACTTTCAGGGTAGGTAAATTGAGTACCTCCTAAACTTTCAGGGTAGGTAAATTGAGTCCCTCCACCCGTAATTGTGACAACATTTTCCCTCCCTTTTTGTGCAGACTTGGGACTGCACAACCAATTATCAGGTTGGTGTGGTTAAAAATTTTGTCATGTTAAAATCCTTCGCAGGAGCAACTTGCAATAGTTTTGTCATACAGATAAAAATTTAAAAGGAACACCTTTCACAAATTCAAATCTCAGGCTGTCCTTAGTAAACTTTACCATCAGCTCTTTATTTTTCTCTCTAATCATCACTTCCATACTGGCCTATTCACTATCTGTTCACAGAACTAGAAGGTATGCCTGCTTACTGTACACGGATATGTCTATTGACTTTACATTGGTGCATCTCGACATATATCCCCTGACGCCACACCGCTGCGTTGCGATCGGTATAGTCACCCATTGTGGACTCAATTTACCGCATGGATTAAAAATATTGGGACTCAACTTACCGCTTAGAGAATCGTAAACAGCTAATTATGGACTCACTTTACCTAGTCCGGGGAAGATGAACATTTTGTTGCAGAGTTGAAGTTTTTATTGTCATATTCTTTGAAGCCGTGAAGCTCTACGAAGGCAAGTTCTAGGTACAATTAAATTACTTGGTAATATAGGACCCATAGAGGTTGTTATAAACGGGTTTAGTAATGTCTTGGAATATAAGCAGCCATAAAATTTCAGTGTATCCTAGACCCTAATAAGAGACACCACAAGGTCCCAAATAAGACACTAACTGATGATGCAGATAATGAATAGGTATATATTCTAGACTGAATTATATTCTGAGGACAGATGAGGGGAAGTGGGTACGATGTATAAAATGCCATCAAAAGGCATATGAATCTGGTAGAGAAGAAGCGCCCTTCATATTCCTTTTTATTCTAGGAATAGCTGCTACACCATTGTTGTTTGGAGCGAGAATTATTTGTTGCAAAATAACACTTTAGAATAATATGTTAGTTCCTTCTCTTCGCATTCATCATCCATTAGTGCAGTTTCTGTGTTTATCAACACAAGAAAAAAGTTGATGGTATCTTTATTTGGACCCCATTAAACAAAAAATCCTTGTTTTCATTACCTTTCATTTTATGCTATTTTATATTTTAGAACATTTTTTCGATTTACGTCGTTATTTTATCATTTACTTGCTCGTTGTTAGTCATCTTGGATTTCATTGATTATATA
The DNA here is from genome assembly GCA_030765045.1 of Tenodera sinensis. Classification (NCBI taxonomy): domain Eukaryota; kingdom Metazoa; phylum Arthropoda; class Insecta; order Mantodea; family Mantidae; genus Tenodera; species Tenodera sinensis. Next base: position 33,069,828 of record CM060962.1, read on the forward strand.
CATATTTTATATTAATAATATTACACGTAAGGATAGCTTTTTAAATGTCAGAAATTTATCCTCTTCAGCTGAGAATAAGAGCAAGTTTGCGCATCCTTTACTCGTATACTTGAAGGAGCAAAAAACCATTCTTTCACCGGTCAGTCTGGAAAGGATTGCTGGTGCATAAAGGGGTTGCTATTGTCCGGAGAGCAACTATGTATTTATGTTCCAAACTAGAGACAAGATAGGGCAATATCTAGTCCGTCGTGCAACTTTGCCACTAAATCAATATCATCTCTCCATCTCTTACTCGGTCTTCCCATGTCTCTTCTACCGATTGAAACGTTGTCGGTCACTATTCTAGGGAATCTATCCTTGTTCACCATCTGCACATGTCTCCAGTTTTCTTTATTCTGTTTAATCCTTTCTATTAAGTTAAAGATGTTCTATTCTTCTCTTATTTCTTCATTTGTTTTATAACCTAGCTGTGAGTGTGCAACCACTGATCTTAAAAATCTCATTTATTCTGATTCAATTATTCCTTTCTGTTTTCTGTTTAATGCCCATGTTTCTCTTGAATACAGTATTACAGGGACTGCCATTGTCTTATAAAATTTAATTTGCGTATTTCTACTGGTTTTCCTTCTAAGGGTTCTCTTTATTGTGAAGCACATAAGACCGAGCTTATTTAATTTCTCCCCAACATCTTTCCCTTCTAATATAGTATTTATTTGTTTAAATGTTAAAACCGCAAATGATAAATCTCTTTGAAATCATCGTATCTGAAGTTAATTATTGCATACCGCATATTGTTTGCTAATTTTATCTGGCAAAGATTAACATTGTTTGTGGAAATTTGAAAGGTTTCCTTCAGATTATTAATAATAATCTCAGTTGCATTGTTCTTAACCAAAATAATAAATTAAACAGTGATATATTAAATGTGTATCTAGTGTTTTGGACAGCGGTGGAAAGTTCATCAACTGCGACCAATGTTTGCGTAGGCTGTAGCTAGTTAATCTACTACAGTTAGCATTTACGTGGGCCAGTTAATCCACTGCGATCAGTGTTTGCGGGACTCGCCCCCAAACGTTGTTTTTGTATGTACGATATGTTTGTCTGTTTAAGAAAGCTATCGCTCAGGAGTTTCCTTAAAATGTACAGTTTTTATACATAATCTGGATTCAATTAAAGAACGATGCACTTGAACTAAACTTGTTCTTGAACCAGTTTCAAATTCACCATCACTGCACATCACCTCAAAAACCATCTCTATATGTTTAATCTTCAAAATAAAGGGCTATTTTTATACGAAAATAAAATTAAGGTCCACAATATTTGCAGTTATGCAGCTGACATGTTTAAACATCTTAATTAGTGCTCATACCTGAGCGTTGTTCTCAACAAGATTTCTAAACAATGAGACGACAGAAACCTACTATGCTGAGGAATTTTATGTTTTTAAAACATTTGTTTTAGCTTATCCGCCATTGCTTTGAACCACTAATTTAAATTATTCTCCCATTCTGAGATATGTTTTTTGTAAATAGGCCTACTACTCGTACTTAGCTGGTTAGTAAAGATCTCAAGAGATACAACCCAGGTACAGCTGAAACATTTTAAAATTAAATGCATTCAGCTAACTTATTTTAACACTCCTGTAATACCAGAATTATTGACGAGTAAGATTTATAATTTTGTGAAAAAATGATAGCAATATAGGTAAAACATTGCTATAAATAATGTACATATGTTCAAATCAATGCATAATATCATAAGCATGAGCTGCAGTCATTAGGTAGGCAATGTAAAATTTTGTCATGAGGCCATAGCGAGCTTCATGCTAAGGAAACGCAATTAGTGTGAGGTCGAATAGAGAAGGCCCAAGTACCCTGAATTCAGTTATGTTAAAGATAAGCCACGTAGATAAAATTCTGTTGGAAATTCTCGGAATTTTAGCAAGAAACACAGTAACAGTAGCATTTCACATATGAATTAGAAGCTTTAGATTTGGCAATATGTTAATAAAACTAAACTTGGCATCTTTTTCTTCGTGTCTTTACAGTTTTAAAGAAGTATCTACTGTGTTTGCTTATTGGCATCCCCAGCACTTAGAGTCCGCGCTCGAGTTATGTAGGTTCAGTGGTAACTCAGTTTAATATTTTTTGCGGTTAATGGCAACATACAGTTTATATTTTTATAACAAAAAGAGTTATTTTTAAATCGTAAAGTCGGGATACGCCAGGAGTTCGCAGATATACTTCAATAGTTACCATTTCGAGTGATAAGATTCAACCTCAACTTGCTTCAAATAGATCATTATTAGCCTCCATTAAATGTATTGTCAACTTAACTGGTGTTACTTACCCTCACACCCACGCATACCCGGAGATAAAGATCTCTAGTTCTTCATTGGAGCAGGTGGTAGCAGATACACTGGAGAATGGGATTAGAGACCGTGTGACGCAAATCATCGGTAACACCTGTAATAATGGGGAACCGTAGTTTCCACTTCCGAACACTTTCGTTTAACGCTTTTTTGCCTCGATTTTAACAGCTTCATCACGTACAATAGTAAATTTATCACTGTATGCCTCTACTGGATCAGTCGTAAATCACGCGAAGAGCTGAAAACAACCTCGATGAAACACTAATAACACCTGTTTTGATATAGACTGTTGATTTACTTGTGTTGGTTGCAACAAATACATTATTCATCTTGAAAAGTATCTTCTGCTTGGCTTATAATCCAACTATAGCCAGTGATCATGGAGGATGTTGTTATATATATAAGAGGAAGGCGACAGATCAACTTAAATGTACAAGCTTGTAGCTAATTCTCTTGGCATATAGAATTTAATTTCTGGAATTCATTTTTTGTTTTGTACTGCTGCGAGGCTCTAAATCGAGTCTATGTATTAAAGAGTAATTGAGATTTTGTGGAATTTGGGGGATTTTATTCAGTATTTTGTATATAGTCTGTTTCCCTGAAAGCAAAAATGTATTTTTTAAATTCTTGTTTTTGTTCACGCCTTCCCCCTTTTCACCCAGTAATGTTCGAACCCACTATTAATAGATTTTCGTATATAGTGCCGCTCAGTTCCACTTGGATGATAGCTAACTGGCATAATAATTTACTCTGTTCAAGGGACGACTTTAATTCACCTTTTGTTATTTGTAGCAAATAGGAAGAATAACTTAAGTTATATCAATTTTTCATTTTCTATTGTTTGTATACACATAGATAACTATTTACAGAAACAGTAGGGTTCCAATTTAATAGCAAGCAGAAGGAATATGCTCAAGTTTCTGCACTGTTGAACCTTTATTTTAAACATTTGTCAGCCACATAGGGAAAATTTGATACCAGGTTTCAAAGTATGGTATTACGGGTACGTCACACAGAGACAGCGAGAATAGGTGAGGTTGGCAGAAGGGGAGAGATAAAAGAGACGAGGGAATAGGAGTGAGTAATGAAAAGAGAGAAGAATATCATTGCAATAACATGAGCGGAGCTGAGGGTTCTGCTGGTTGTAATAAAATCATACTTTTAACTGTCAAAGCTGTGAGTTGTTCATACAGACCTAGTTTGTTGACAAACTGTTTGTTTCTTACGTACGGTAGATCTAACGAATTGCTCAAAATATGTTTAGACCCAAACGAACCCTCGCACAACCTTAAGCTGTTTTGGTTAACTAGGAAAATTATTGAATCAGTGATATAAGTTAGGTGGTTAGCTAACCATTTCACTTCAAATTATCTTGGCTAAGTTTGTTTCAGTTGTCAGGAAAAGTATGTGGTGAAATTAATCAATGTTATGTTTACATTTAAACATATTCCCTTACAATCTTCTCGTAAAGGAGAATGATTAAGAGATTCAAACCCATGTACTTCAAACTATGCACAAGAGAGAGGATTGACGTGTCAAGGAAGGCAGAATAGAGAAATAATATGAATATTTATGTATGTTGTGAGAAGACTATAGGCCTTTCTATTAGATAGTGGCATTTTGAACAGCGTAGATGCATTCTACTCATTAAACGATTTATATTGTTCTACACTCAACAAAAAGACACGTATTTCCAGAATTCACGTATATTTGTACGGGAAAATTTTAGTTCACTTTATCCTGTTTAATGCTACAAGAATTCTTATTTCCTGTATTGTAAAATAATCAAATTTATGATTAATAACAACTTTTCCATAGTGCAGAACTTTTCATTGAATGTTCTGTTGTGATACATTTTTACTCTGACATAAATATTTGAGTCACTGGCGTTGACGTGGTGCATTTTGTTAGATATATCATTTGCGTCAAAGAGGGAGATGTTTTGATTTTCACACTTATGTGCTAAGCGGATAGCATGTTGTATCTTGGCTACATGGGATACCAATTTAAAACCGGTGATAATTATTATATCTGTAGTTATAATTGGTTTTTGGCATTTCTGTTAGATGTCAAATCTGACGATGTCGCTGATAAAACAATATTAACAACTGACTGGAGTAACCGTCTCCAGAAGGTGCACATATTCTATACGTGGGTTTTGGGAATTGTTGTCCTTAGCTAAGGAACGGACAATTTCGCAGATACTAATGAATCAATCAATCGTTCGGAGAATTTTGTAAATGATTAGTTAATCAATTTAAGTAATTGTAATGATGGTTCCTAAAACAGAGCAAAGGACTGGGGCGACACAGTAAACCGATTGATACAAAATACTTTCGGACATTTTATTCCAAATCTCAATGGAAGTTAATTTATTTTGAGTGTGCCATTTCTGCGGTTGGGTAAAATTGTAGTACATGATTAAATTCTAGCAGGCTCCCTTAGCTGTCCGTTTAAAGTACATCAGTGGTAATTCCACAGACATGCTGGTAAATACGAATATAGCAATGTTACCTCAGGGAAGACAAATCCAGAAGGAACGAATCTAACGAGCTCGTGGTCACCGTGGAGATGGTCCTATTCAAGAATTAATTTACATGGTAGTTCACTAAATAGAACCCAGGGCCGTAGCAATACCAGCCAGACGTGTTGTCTACCAAGTCACTCTAATAGCGCCACAAAGTATATTCGGCATATTAGAGCTATTGTTTCATAAAGTCGTTTCCACTAATAATGGAAACGGAATATTGTATACCAAAGTATCAAACTTATAAAGGTTCCAGCTCAGACAGGGATCCCACAGATTTGATGATTTATCCACCTGCTGGAAAATACTGGTGGAGGTAATCGCGTACAGTGACGGAAAAATGCCACGATAAGGTAAAAACAAAATCAGTTCTAAAGGGTTTCTTCATTCATTCACGGTAATAATAAGCTACAGTCATGTAAGGATTTCGGGCTTCTAGAAAAGGTAATGGACCGAGTTTCTTTGCACCCATAAGTTAGATGAATATCACTTGACTGCTCATTGGCCTACATTTTGTAGTTATGACTATATATATCAGCAGGCTACAAGGATGTCACTGAAAGCCTCAGCAACCTCCTCGAGAAGTGCTTTCTTGTGGTCTAAGACGTAAAATGTCTTCATAAATGTATTACGGAGTATTAAAATGCACTTGTACCTTGCCCAGTTGACGAACAACACATCCTCTGGCTTTCTGAACAGTCTGTGATTTCGGCTACGTGTTTCTTGTCGAGAACACTTCCATATTTCTTACAGGCGCTGGTGCCTTCAAATCTTACTGAAATGTCTTGTACATTAGTAGATGCAGTCTTCCAGAAAACGTTCTCCTTTGTACGTTACTCCTTTCGAATATTTAAGAAGCAACACAAATTAAAGTAATTACTTTGCAACAATGGATGGAAACTTTTGGAATGCACTGTATTAAGCTCGTTAAAACCAGCCCTTTTGTGTTTTGAGCATATGAAATATATTACGTTGAGTAAATCTCATATGGAACACACACACGGTCTTGCGGCATTATGGGCCTCGTAGAAGAGTTATGAATACCATTTTGGTCTCTGCTCTAATATGGACGTAAGCAAGTACTTCTCCTTGTCCGCCACTTCCCGTTGAGATGCTGGAAGTCATGCTGGCCGAGCAAGAAGCCGACACGCAATGCTACAAATCTTGGCCGGCCGGCCAGCCGACGATGCGGTTCCTCCTCACTGACTTGAATTATTGCGCATACAGTGGGTGTAGTTTAATTTGAGAGAAATGTTCATTATTATTACCATTATTAAAGGTGGATCTAGAGAGGTAGCCGATCGGAACCTATAGTTAGAGCGAGTACACAGTATTCGCGCTACAGGAGGAATGTAGAGTTTCAGGTCGGCCTTGTCACGCGGCCCGCATGTTACCTGTCAGGGTGGGGCCGGGATGGAAAATGACGACTGGTCTGGTCCCATTGGTCACGGTTAGGGCTCGCATTGTGAGATGATATGCATTGCGTTCATAAGAACGTGCTCGGGAGCAACTAGGTTCAACAGCTGTTGCCTTGCCTTTATTGCACGGATGGTAGCATACGTTCCTTGTTTGCTTTGTAAATAATACAAGATGACAGTAAGCACCTCTTCGAAATATGATTTGTAACTTCTCCCATGAAAATGCTTAAAGTTGTTTACTTCTCTTACGCAGTTGCATTGCGTACCAACCACCTTGAAACAAAACTGCTATAGTTTGTCTTGGTTGTATTTATTATCCTGAAATAAGGATTCCAAATGAGAATCATTGGTACATTGGATTAGTGTAGAAAGAAGTGACTATATGCCCATTACTTTTTCGAGCGGAGTAAAGGCATCGATGTCACCAACTGTCCTCTTGCTGCTGTATGCTTACTGCATAAATACAATGTAACAAGTTTTCTATGGGAAAATATTGGCTCATAGGTGCATTTTGCGAAAAGGTGGGTTATACAGAGGTTTCGGTGTGTAAATCTCTTTTCCCAGTCTGACTGCTATAGCACATAAAGTGGAATGAGTTCAAGTGTTCTTCAAACCTGTTATGCAAATTTATCACTGCTACATTAAAATGACAATAATTTTGCATATTAGTAATATGTGCGATACGCGTCCACAAAATAGCTTCCAAACGTGACAGAAGGCAGTACCAATAGTCAGAGTGGCACGCTCTTGCGCAGGACCATATAGTCACAATCTGCTTCTCACTGTAGACCAGGGTTGCAAACGTGATCTCTCTTATACAACCTCTTAAACGATTGGGAGGCACTCGCGATGGCTTGGTTTTGCGCACTAAGAAGCTGAGAGCGGCAGAATACACCGGGAATTGTGCTAAGTGTGGGTCAAAAGTCAACATTATCAGTATGCTTTGAAGAAAGTGTAGGCAATTCACGGGATGGACAGAGATGGCAGTGGCTGATCTTCCGTTATGCCGTATTTGTTTGAAGGTTTGCGACAAGTGGGTCAAGAAACGTTTCAAAATTTGAGAACCATATCAGTTTTTATAGATGCGTCCCCACTTACTGAATTAAATCCTTAGCCAGAGACTGTTGTATGTAAGACTGGTTCCCAAGGAGCTTAAAGTGGGGCATAACATATACTGTTTATGTCCAGGATTGACATTTCTGCAGCGTATCACAGAAAGATGTTTGGTATGCCTTGTGACATCAGAAATCAAGTAACAGTTGACACACTGATAGCGAGTTGTTCTCGTGTGAAGACAAAATTGAAGCAAACGTTTTCTGAGAGAGAACGATGCCCAGTGTATTCTGTAACACATGTCGCACTTCAGAGTGTAAATGACACTTTGTGAACTCCAGAACACGAGACACAGGGAGCTTAGTACGGGCAACAGTTTATCGCAGGGTAACCACAGTACAACTCAAGAGAGAAGAATTCAGGCTCGTTGGAAGCAATTGATTTGGTACTTATTTTGCTATTCTCCTGTACATTCTTCCTGTCTCTCCTTTCCTCCTTTTGTGGTATTTATTTTCGTCATCTCCACAGATTTATATTTAGTTGTATTTATTGGAGGTATATTATTTATCGCTCCTCTAGTGGAGGTCGATTTTCCCGCAAAGGAAGGCTCACTAATCTTGTGGAGCTGTAGCATGCCATAGAAGACGCTTGGGAATCGCCTACAGAGCATCTCGATTATTTTGGTCATGATATTCTCTCTTACTGTCTTTATAGTTAATTTAGGTTACATTAATTTATATTTATTTTATTGTATTTTTTATAAAAATAGAAATTCATCCTTAATGGTCATCATGAAATACGAGAGTCAAAAAACGTGAACATGCTGAATTGTTATGAGAATAATAATATTATTATTATTATTAAATGCAATACCTTCTTCTCTGCACTCGAACATTACGAATCGCCTATATACATGATCTGTGATTGCTTCAAGAACTAAATCCAGTTTTTATGAAAAAAAATTAATGTGGCCGCCCTTAAACAATGGTGGAGATATATCTTTCGCTGCTGAAGAAATAAATGAGGTAGCTTGGCGCATGTTACGGCTATTTGCAAGGCCGTAAATCATTCAGTTAATCAAGTTCAGTACGCAGTTAGGAGAGCAACGAAAGAGATGCGGGGCACTGTAACTAAGAGCATGGAACGCTAATTGCAATATATTGATTACATACCCAAAAGCAATGATGTTATAAATTAGAGGCTTATTAATTTAACGTGAGAAGCTATGACGCCGTGCTGCCTTTTTTCTTCCTCTCTCTCCTCTCCCTTCGTGACTTGCAGTGGTTTTAAGAACGAGCTTGGGAGTTTCGTCCTATATTTACTGACAACTTTTTCTTATAATATTTTGTGCAAATGTACAGGGTGTCCTACAGAAGCCGTTTATAGCTCGTTTTAGGTTTCTAAATAACATTTCTAGGTATTCGTCATGCTGTACTTTTCGTCTTTGAATTGCCTTAGTTCAAGGACTTTTTTAAAGGGCAGCATTATATTTTAGACCAATTGTAGTTATTTTCCTCTTTTCTGCTTCCAACTTCATGCGGATTGGTTGCCAGATTTAACGGACATGCTTTGACTATTGAAGACATATTCGTTGGAGCACAGATGAATCAAAGAATACAATAGAAATAAAGGTAAAACCTTGCTTCTCCCCCTGCCGCAACCATAGATTACGGAAATAATAAATAATACGTAAATAGACAATATCTTGTGAGCTGATTGATTTGTAGGTTCATGTAATGTTTCAGGGTTTAGAAACATGGATTTCTAATGTGGAGATCTCCTCTGGTGGTCCAAACTTATCTGTAAAGTGGAGGGTTTCGATCATCTTTAGCTCCTTATGTGTTCTAAATTTTTCACAATCCGGTTCGAGAGGACTCTAGATGCTATTTGCACATTGAAGGGAGAATATTTAATCAAGCGAAACATCACATTCACAAGAAATTAATCCATTGGTAGATACAAAGCTGCAATCCTGATTTGGGTGCGTATTCATGCTTGAAATTTCTCGAAGTGAGCGACAGAAATTAAATAAAAGGTGCTTCAAGAAGTTCAATGGGTTACACTTTACCTATTTCATAGAAATCCATGCGGCAGCGTCCAGGAGGCGATTAATTGTTACACTATACAAGGAAAGATTTCGGGTTATTCACTTTCCCAGACCTAAATGTTACAGCATCCATTTGATAAGCAGGAGACTACGTGTATTGTGAGCGTAGAACTATGTCTGCGGGCAAGATGAGTGTATTCAAATTAAGTACTTCAAGCAGCAGACTTATTTAAGAAGAAATGTGTCGTATATTGCATCTTAAACAATAGGCCCAACACTCTTAGAGGGTAATGTTTATGTAGTCTTTTCACTATGTCTGTAGGCAAGATGAGTGTATACGAACTAAGTATTCCAACCCGCAGACTGATTAAGAAGATGTGTGTCGTATATTGCATCTTAAACAATAGGCCCAACACTCTAGAGGGTAATGTTTATGTAGTCTTTTCACTAGGTTGAGTTATTATTAGAATAACTACATCTTCAAGATGCTGGGATTGCAGATACATGTCTTGAATCTGGTATGTTTATGTCCATGTTGCAACGAGCATCTCTCCAACTATGGCCTAATTGATTGCTGAGCCAGAGTAACTTGTTACTTTGATAGGATTGTTTGATAGTGCACCCGCTCACCACTATAGACGAGTCGTACATCTGGATTGTCCAATTCGAGGAGATGGATGGGTTTCAATGTAATTATTCTCTGGCCTACTCGATAGCCGAGTTAGTTCCTATAGAATTTCTTCATACGGGGTTACCTAAGAAAAAGGTGTACGAGAGAGGCCAAAAATGCCTGTCATATCGTGATATCCGAGCTGTTGCGCCTGTTTGCTCGACACGAGAATATGTCAGCCCCGGTGTATGCTGACGCAAATACGTCATTTTGACCAATAGGGATGGTACCCCGGGCATACGCAAAGACTGTATAGCCGGAAATTGTAAGACCTCACCTCCTAATCACTCATAGAGAGTTATTCATTTGAGGGAAGTTCAAATGGATCACTGAACAGGATATAGTGACTAAATGAAGGAGTTGTTGGTTCAAGGTGACGAACAACCAACTTTAAACGTATTTGCAGGACTAAAAGTCAAACAGGAGTACATCGAAAAAAAAAAAAAAAAAAAAAAAAAAAAAAAAAAAAAAAACATCCGAGCCAGGACTGTTAGGCTATGGGGACACCCAATTAGAAGGTCCACACTCACTTCACTACAAGATATGCTGTGTAACCATCTAGTACTCATTATCTGTGACTAAATGTGCGTGAATAGTAAAATGAATAGAGCGAACAATTTAATCAATGTTGCCAATCATCGAATGGAATGATGGTTTTCCAAATGAACCGACTAAACTCCCTGTCATCTCCCAAAATTTATCACTGCTGCAATGCATGCAGTATGCTTATTTACTTGTTTATTAACAGTTACAATGGGGTATGTTAAAACTGCAAGTGGATATAGGAGTTGCAGAAAGCAAAAATTAGATTACACAGCTTCGATAATATGGTTTTGGATACTGGGAGGGTACGTGAGCCCCTTGAGTGCCTGTGCACACGCTCTTGAACGGTATCCATGCCTTACATGTTGCCTTTTTCATAGTGTGAACTGTATTCATGTTGCAATTTCCCTTGTCAATGACTGTGCCTCAGGAACGCATGAGTAGCAAATTTTTTAAACTGTTGACAAATTCGTTAAGTTATATGCTGTTGGTTATTTAAGCATAGGTACTCTGATATGTCCTTTCGTTACATCGACACTTATAAAGCTTATAATTTAATTTGTGGAATTGAAATAAATCAGCATGTGTCACAAGTGGGACGGGCAAATGTCTATAACTAATCACTATTTACTGTAATCTCGATTAGGCTCAATTTGAAAATTCAGAAGCTAATTAATACAGGCACTAAATAAATGCTACACGAACTTAAATACGAAATCTGTCACCTTAAAGGTTTAAGCTTAGGTTTAAGGCGCTCAATTACTGGGTTATCAGCGGTCACCTTCAAGTAACCTACACCTGATTACACCTGGTGAACAATTCTATAGTTCCCACATGAGACATCATGAGACATAATAATAATAATGATGATGATGATGATGATTAATATTCATGTACTCTGGTTTCTTGAATTCTGCTTTAACAACTGAATGTACTTAAGAGACAAATTTACTATTCTGCTAGCTCTGGAAGGTAAAGTCTTTAATAGAACTACGCTTAGGAATCATCTACAGATCCGAAACACAAATATGTTCTGGAATGCACACGTAGATGATCGTATAACCTCCTAGGGCCCGCGTTTTGATTAAAAAAAGTGCTAAGTCTTTGTTGATATTATATGTACCTAAGTTAACTATCCACCGTAGCTGCTCGTTTGCTTGCGATTAACGGTCATATTGCGTTCGAAACTCACGAAATTTCTTAGCAGTTATTCACGGCTGTATCAGTCATACGAAGTGCTTAAAAAGGCCCTACTCGCAGGCAGTTGGCTTCAAACTGACAACTAAAATAATTAATCGACCATTTGCTTGAACGAGTTTCTCCACTTGACCCGCAGTAAGGGAGTATTAATTATATCATTAACAATTTTATTGACTACAACATAGTTTATCCTCGACGTTTCATATACCTAATGCTTTGAAGATCTGTGTTTACTTTGCGATCATCTGGAGGATCTTATTGCTTGATCTATCACGCACTTCACTAATGAGCCATGTACCTTAGCTCAACTCTCTTGTTTAATTATACCTACTGGTTACTTTGTGGGCATTATCAATAATTTCTAATGTATCTGGGTTTTGACTTTTTCAGTCCTTACTGGGATTGTATGCTGAAAAGTCAATAAATTCATTGTGGTCTTCCATATTATGAATTAAATTGTGGAATAGGAATTTTGCTCTAGGCATTGTTATTAATATTGTGGATTACGTTTGCTATACAACTTCTGTTCGCAAATTTGTTCAAGGTGTATTTAGGAACATTTCTTATTTTTTCTTCTAAACTAAAATAGTATATGCTTTAAAAGACATTTTAATATATAATTTAGTTTCCATCCTGTAGTCCAAACTCAACTCTAAGATGCATTAGATAGTTCAACCATTTATTTTCAGTGAATAACGGAGCGTAGAAAGTTGGTGAAATGTATGAACTGCGTTGTAAATTTTATTTCAAAGTATGAATAAATAGAAATCGACGTCTGGACGGGGTTTCTTCGAGTTTTCCGATTTTCCCCGTCTCTCATTTCATCAACTGTTCCGTCATTACCTTTCCTTTTATCCATTTCACCCTCGTTTCATATCATCTACTTCCTCACTCTCCTACCAGACTTCAGGCTGATCACCCATCCTGGCTGCTCTCGCTGGTCCAAAGTTCGTCTGCTCCTCGTAAGGCATCTGACCCCAAGCGCCCACTTTTAAATCCTGCATACGAAGAGGATAAACGGATAAAGAACAAAACGAAGGAAGTATGTATAAACGCAAATGAATAAAGGTCTATGGAGGAGGCTGACAGAAATATTGATGCTTCACCACTGAGAGGCTGAGTAAATTATGTTGTGCGATATGTCAGAAAAGCAAGTCCAAATTACATAATGAAAGTCCACCATGCATTATGCAACAAATACTAAGCAACTGAGACATTACGTTTAGTGTGATGAATTTTCTGGTACATTCCCCTTCCAATGCTAGAAAGTATACATGTAAGGAAGTATTTTCATTCTTGTTGATTGCTTACTCTCAGCGGAATAGGAGAACAAATGATACAGCTGAGGCCCCCTGGAGATGGACTGGAGCTCCACCCAAGGTTCTAATAGGTCCATAACAATGTTGTTTTATTCAGGCTGACAGCATTAGTGAAGAGTTATCTTAAACAAAGTCATAAATTCGTCTCTTTTCACGTGAACCACATAATTAATTATTCACCACAGATTGTACTTTGGGAGATCTAATGGACTGTTCAGCAATAAATTATTCTTCCATTTTAGATGAGCCTGAAAATTCGCACATTCACTGAGATAAAATACAATTTCAAGCCTATGATGCCCTATTATGCCAACTGAATCTGGCCTGGACTGTGTAAACAATAGCCAGATGCAATAACAGTTTATTAATGCGTGAAAATTATGCATTGAAATGTCGTGAATCTTAGAGTCCCATTTTCCATCACAAAAAAGTGCTTTCCAGATCATAATTAACTTTGAATTTGAGTGGACATAGAATAAGATTGTCGTTATTTTAGTCAAAACTTTCTAAAAATAATCTGTAGTTTTTCTTCACTACTTTTACGGTATGAACGTTTTCAAATTCACAGTGAATAACGCTAAAATGCTACACAATTGCATTCGCATTCCGTACTTGCCCCTTTACCCAACATTTAATACCCTCAGTGTGACCTCGTTGTTTCAGCTGGAATGAAAGGGAAGCAGAGAAGAACGAGCCAACTGCTGAAATTAACATTTGAGGAGAGGTGGAAGGAGTTTGAAGAATTAAAATTATGCAAGTCCATTCCGAGGTGAATGCCAACAGCCATTACATTTTTAAGGGGAACTATATGGCAGAAATTGCCAAATAGTAATTTGGACAGTCTTATTAACGGTATTTTTTCTGTAATTCGATATATATCTTATCACTATAGGCATAAAACTCATATTTTAAATATATTTTGAAAAACGATGCTACATCTGCCAGTTTGTACCGTTAATCCTATATCACTTTACAGAAAAAAATCGTAACTCCTACACATTTTGGAGTTCAATGGTAAACATATGCCCGCCCTTTAGGGAATTTTTGCTCTATAAATTGGCACTACTGTTAAGCAGGCATCGCAGCTTCTCTGGGTTCAAACTATGAATGTGGTTTCTTTGTTTTCAGATATATTGTGTTTCCTTTGTTATTTTTTTTTTCCAATAGCTTCTTCTGTGAATGACATTTTCTGGTATAAATAGCTAGCACTACTTGTTAGGAATTATTGAGGACAACTAATTACATTTCAAGATGTTTAAAAAAACTCTAAATGCTATTCTGGATCTAATTTGGTTTTAAAAAGTGATTCGATTATTTTTAAAAGGTAATTTTTGATACATTTTAATCAAAAGATGGTCTAAAAATTAAAATCACACATCATCCTATCCACCATAATAAGCAAGTTTGTTGGATAAAACTAGAAGGCCTACATCAACATCCTGTAAAAATTTCAGTCTGTGTTAAATAGTTTCTGAGATAATGTGCCATGAATTTAGCAGAATTAACATTGGCGGGATAAGGTTTTTAATCTCTCCTTAAATGCATTTTTTGCCCTTCTATTTCCTGGAGTTGACGTATACATAAAATGTTCCCGGCAACAAAACTTTTCTGATATCCGTTTCAAATTTCCGTGTTTGTTCGTGTATAAGGAATAGAATATGCTCAGGCTTTTATTCGTTAAATCCACCTCATAATTGCTAGAACGAAGTTAATGGGAAAAAAGTTTCACATTTTGCTCTAAGTGGGAAGACGATGGATATTTTAGGGCGTACAGATCCTTAGCTTGCTTTCCTTCGGAAGGGAAATAAAGTCGATAATCGCGTGTTGTAGATTTACGCCCTGTATATGAACAAAATTAACCCTCCGTTAGGCGCGCGCTCTGGTAGAACAGCGTTTGTCGCGCGGGGCCTTGTAGGCCCTCGCTATATTTTTGTGCTTACATGCATGTATTCATTTTTCAACTGTATTTCTCCTTTATTCCCATGGTTAGCTTCATTTAGCTTAAATATACATGGTTTTTATTAGCATTAGCTTACTAGATTAATCAAAGATAAATAAAACGTAGTATGAGTATACTATACATTATAATTTGTACTGCACTACATGGAAAGATAATAAATTGCGATGTCCAGGTATACAACCTGTAATTTGAAATTTACTGTCAGCAGCAGCAGCAACGACAACAATAATATCTTTGACAAGCACACGACGTTACCTACCAAAGTTGCTCTTATCCTATTCTTTATGGTCAGTTTCTGAATCTCATTTTCAGTTTATCTTCAGAATTGGGATCATGTGATTCATAAAAATTGTAATACACGGATAAGATATGATCATCAATCATGCACTTCTTCCTTATTCTTGAAATTTTGCAAATCATACTTTTTATTCCTGTTTTTGAGAAGTAGTAACATCTACTTGCAATCACAAAGATATATTGCACAACTAACGAGGAAAAACATATGTTATGAATATGTAATGAGAGTAGGTGTGCAGAGTTTGTTGAACTCTGCCACACGTAGATGCCGAATAGTCATTCTTAGAGCTAAATAAATAAACAGAGAAGGTTGTCGCTTCACCAAACAGTCGAGTAAGGTGTAATATTAGATGTCCTAGTCAGGCGATTGTATAGGTGCGTTTGTTCGAAAACTAGAACGTTTAAATAAACGTAGGGGTCTTCTAGGCCCTTAGCGACCACTGGAGGGTTAAACGGTCTTTTACACTTGATATGGAATGGAATGCTAAGAACCGTATCAGTTAAAAAGCGTCCATAAATGAAGCTCAGGTTATTTTATTTTCCTCAAAGCAAACTTGAGATATCTTCCTTTATATTTATGTAGTAAATATGCATCCTCTGATATAATGAAAGGAAATTCCTCTGTTACTCAAACTGTGACAATAATATAGCATTTAGCTGTTCCATTTTACACATCAAATCACTCACACAGCTCACAGATACTTCCAGACTCTGAGGAGGTCAGGAAATAATCTTGACTAGAGAAAATTTCCTACCCCGAACCGGGAATCGAACCCGGGTCTGCATGCACAGAAGGCAGATGCTCCATAGACTGAGCTACGAGGACAACTTACTGCAAATTGTATATGATTTGCAAAAGGTTGTCAATGCTGAATATTTTGACTAGATGAATGATCACCAGTTTTTTCAAATTATTAGTTTTGAGACATATTCTTGTTCAAACAAAAGATCCTCACTTGGAGCTCAACTCAAAAGTTTTCTTTTGTCGTAGACACAGAATTTGATAGATAATGAAGGTCCCATAAAAACAGGTTAATATTATAATTAAGTTGATGACCTTCACTAAATTAAACATAGCCAATGACATTTTTTCCCCTTAAACCAATAAACTCTTATTCAAAACGTTCTGTCCAAATCCCGTTATTTTTGGAGTAAACAGCTGCCAAATTAATAACAAAAGCTGTATTTATTTTGTATGTGTACAATTGATATGCGTTGCTCAGTGCTGCTTCTTAACACAAATATAATTTATGAACATGAAAGTTAAGGCTCAAAATAGACTAACGTACGACATGCTGCAGTTAACAAACCAAACGGATCAAACAAAACACACAAGCATTATTTCATGTTCATTTTAAAATGGAGTTACGTTTACTGCCACATGCTATGCCTGTGGTGTGACAGACTATATTAATAATTAAAGTTCAGGATGCATTTCTTGTGCCTTTCTTTGAAGTGTACGTGAATAAAGACTGCTTTTATGAACAACATTTATTGGATAATTTGTGTAAAAATCATTTTAACTCCTTAAGAAAGATTTAATTGATTTTATAAGCTTCACTTAATAACTGTATGCATCAAGTATGCAAAATAAAGCCGTAGTGAGAATATGGTTTGAGTCGGCTAAGCTTTTGCGCATGTGGTGCGTACTATAGCTTTTAGTAAAAGGCAATCAGTCAACATGAACTTTTGCTAGTAAATCGGAATTGTTTTCGGAAATATAGGGAATGTGTTTGCGTTAAGGATCATCAATTTCAACATCTGACGTGATTTAAGTAAGCCTAATAGAAGCCAGTACAGTAGTTAGAGTTCCGTACCCGTGGCTTGCCGGTCCTTTACGCGTAACGGGGAGCGCGCCGGTCCTCGCCGAGTCCGTTGCCGCGGCGGGGCGGTCCAGTTGGTCCAAGAACGCATGGTATAAGTTAAATGTTCTAATTTACAACTACATAAATTACTATGAGTACTTAGTTATAGCGTGTTCATTACATCCATTACCCTCTGTTTACCAATAAGGGAAATCAACAGTAAATAATAGAGTAAAACTTGACCATTATATTAAATTACAACTATGTTTTGTTACGTAAATACGGATTTCGTTTGTAGGCAACAATACATCGAAGTCATCCTCTGTGGACTAGGAGTAACATGTTAGCCTGTGGTCCCGGAGGTCATAGGTTTAAACCCAGCAGAGGGCGATGGACTTTTTCCAGGTGTAAAATTTCTTAGCGTGCCTTCCTTTGGTAGGAGAGTAAAGCCGATGATCCCACGTTGTATTTTTACGACACTAAAATAGCCTCAAGGCTGATAAAGATGCCTCTGAGCAAAATTAAGCGGTCTTTCACGTCTAAATGTAGAATGAGACGCTGAGAATCGTAGCAGTTAAAGATCTTGCATAAATGAAAACTCAATTTTTGCAGTTCCTTATTTATCAAAGCCTCCGTCTAGTTTAGCAAAGTGTGAGTGGTAAACCTTAGAAAATTTCAATCAAAACTGGATGTATTGAATCGAAACGGCGCTGCTTTGATTTTGCTTGAAACGCTACTAAATGTTCCCCGCGAGTTCGGCCGCATACCTCACTAAAATGTCTATTTTTTGTTCGATTAACAGACCCACAAACAACTGTTTTATAGAGCACCTACTAAACTGTATTTTTAAATCTCAAATTACAAAGGGATACAATTATTTGTTTGCTTGAATTGGAATAAGCGACTAAGTCTCTGCGTAGAAAAATAATACCCTGTTTCCCTTATCATTAGTTTTGCTCATAGCCAACTTTAAATACAGGATGTATCTTCATTGGTGTGAAATACTTCGGACACGCAGTCGCAACATCAGGACAGTAAACAACTTTATATAAACATGAGTCTGAAAATCATACTTCACTGATTTACAAAACAAAATGGAAGGCTAAAAAAATGACTCAATGAGTATTTCGTATTTGGTCAAATACATGTTTCAGAATCCGTTATAGGAGTCACATAAACTAAGAACGAAAAATTCCATTGCATTCTAATCAGGAGATTGAGAAGGCCATGCAATGTATTCCGCTCGACCAAATCATATATGCGGAAATTTATCATTTAAGAAATAAGCTACTCCCAGGGACCCACATGTGGTATTCGTGGTGGACGAAGTGGCGCCTGGGTGGGTTTTCTCCGGGTTGTCCGGTTTCCCCGCCACTCATTCCACCAATTGCTCCATAATCACCTTTCCATTCATCGATTTCACCTGCATTTTATATCATCCTCTTCCTCATTGGCATACCTGGTGCTTGGTTGACCACCCGTTTCCAGGTCTTCACTCTGTCAGGCCCATAGGTTCCTCTGTTCCCCGACAGACGTCTCACCCTAGGCACTGGCTCGTAAGTCCTACATAAGGAGAGGGTAATCTGGCAAAGAAGAAGAAATTACGTAGCACACGACTAAAACGAGCATGGCACCATCGTGTGGAACCCACTGTTAGAGGTGCATCATCAATTAAATGATGCAACTCATTTCTAAGAAGCTGTAGATATGTAACGTCTCTGCATTCAGGCATTGGGGTGAAGAAATAAGGATCAGCGAACAAGGATTTAATTCAATTAATTATTAATTCTTTCCTCTACAACAAACAAGGAATCAATGATCGAAAAGAAATTTTATTCAATTAATTGTGATCGTGTAAACGAGGAAAATCCTTTAATAACTGTCTAACAAAACGATTTTCAGACCATGTTGATATCAACTTTTGTTTACTGTTTTGATGTTCGGAGGGTAACTTTAAGGTCTATGAACATCGGGCTCATTTGAGCACTATTTCACTACTAATTTTATTAATTTATTGTCCAATATGACATCACGTGGGAGGACATTAATGTGTGTATATAAATAAACATTAGTATGGTTCAGCTATGGATGTAACCTTAGGTATCAAAGAATCGGGAATGTGTTGTTGTTGCTGGTGGTGGTAGTGGTGGTTTGGTTTTATCCATTAGAGCCGCTGTTTTCACTCAAATAGTTAATATCCTGATGTTGTCGGATAATAAATTGTTTTCAGAAAATTTTTAAATAACAGCTGTGAAAACACCTGTTGCAAACGCCTTGAAATGTCACCTCAGCTTGGGCGTCGGTTCTAGTATGCTAAATATGTGAAGGATACGAAGTGACCTTTATCCAAAAATTTTCAACTCCTCTCTCAAGTTGTAATATCAAAACGTGTTGTTCACCATCCAGATTCTAGAGGAATAATGCGTTAAGAATAATCGTTTTCAAGTACCATAGCATACTAGTTTACATAATATGTTGTTGTCTGAGTTAAAGAATGAAGTACTTTCTAAGTTAGCTAGGGCATTCTCTATCCATTCTTCTGTTTAAATATGGATTCTAAATGTCATCATGCACTGCAAATTAAGGAATTTCTTCTATTGGGAGAATGTAATTCAATTGTGTTAGTAACAGATGCAGCTTTTAGCCATCTTTTAAACTACAGATGTGCAAGCAAGTAAACGATATAATGAAATACTTGAATTTGTGTTCTTTCTTGTTTTCTTTACCACTTATCTATAGAGAGTAAAGGAAATATTGTATCCCATCCAAGAATTCGGTATAAAAATTTCATCAGAAATTTACGATTTGAGGTCTGCTGAATAAAAAACCAGAACACTTTTAGAAAAGATTCCTCTGTGTGTGTGTGTGTGTGTGTGTGTGTGTGTGTGTGTGTGTGTGTGTGTGTGTGTGTGAGAGAGAGAGAGAGAGAGAGAGAGAGCAACATAATTAAAAAGGCATTATCAATAAATGCCAAGTATAGTACTTCGGTTCAGCATCCTCTAATGATGAGACACGAAGATCTTTTTTCGTTATTTTGATTTTCAGAAAAATGATACGATTTTGATTAAAATACAAAACTTTATAGATATTATTATGTCAGATAAAATCTATAGATAATTTGAATGTTTAGGAATAGCTGGTGAAGTGCTCATCATTATGAATGAGTTTTCCATAATGTTGTATAACCAGTAAATCATAAAGAAATGGATAAAAGCTTTCTGCGCGAAAAATATAAATATGTTTAAAACACAAATTTCTGTCAAGCTTTTAATGAAACTGAGTGTTTGCTAGATATTGTTATTTATTGCTTTAATTATACTTTCAATTATACTTTACTTTAAGGCTGGTTCATAACCACCACCTGACAACGGGAACCATAACGACAACTGCCAGTAAGGCAGCGCTGAATATTTTGGTTCACAACACCCGGGAAACGAGAACGTTAAGATGCCAGAAAATGGAGGTCAATATTATGCATTGGGAATTCATTTGTTTCTAAGTGACCAATGGCACGGATGCCGTAATTAATTTCTACAACGAAAAGTCTAATACGCACAATATGAATCTAACATGCCATGCCCAGTAACAAGAGGCAAAGGTTAAAAGTTGGCCAAGTCTTCTTTCCCGCTCCCGGGGACTGGGAATGCTTCCCGTCTGTTTTGCACACTCGCATTTGAATACATGTATTTCAGGTCTATCGTTCTGGTTATCGTTACCGCTGTCGTAGTGGTGAACCAGCCTTTTTACTTCTTTGAAGAGTTGAGTAGCAATTCATATGTTTCTGTTGCGATAGAAAGTGAAATTGAAATTCTGCATATATAGCGACCCGCTTTTGAAAGACTTTGCTATCCTTTCAGTCCCCTGCATTTCTCTTGTACTCACAACGAAATGTGATATGACACCGTTTCTGCAAACTTTATATCAATTACATTATGTAGGTAGGTGAATAAGCGTTTGTTAAGATTTAGTATGGGAAGAGTGGCTTGAGAAATACATGAGGACAGAGGAAAACCCGTATCTAAAACAGTTGTCGTTACCCGGATTCAAATTCGGGCATCCATGTTGAAAGTTACACAGGTTACACCTTCAGCACAGAGGTGAGCGAATTGTTTGAAACTTGCGTGATATTTTGAGCGTGCTATTTTTGTATAATTTGCGTCTCGCACTCTTCTGCGGACACAGAGAGCAAGAAATTACATGTTTCTTACATCGTGCAACTGTTTATTGGGCTTTGAATATTCTTAAAAATTGTATTATATGTAAGAAAAAGGTTATTAATCAATAATTCTATTCACAAACATATGCAGAGCTATATTCACTCTTATACACACTATTCTTGCAAATCTTTATTTCTCTATCTACTACATTTTAGTCGACATAAGTATTTTCAGAAATCACCTTATCGCGAATATTCTTGTAGATACAACAGGAATATGGGAATATAGTAGGTTTAAGCGTCAGTGAAATGTTTTAAGCGCTGGTTGGTGTGTGATAGCTTTGAAATTCCGTTCTCTTTGCAAGGCCAAGGAATGGAAAGACGAACACATATTCCTGTTTGAAAAAAAAAAATAATAATAATTGGCAAATTCAAACAAATAAGAAAGAACATTTCGGAAATGGTTTACTCAAAAGAAAAAAGAAGTACTTGACATAAATTGTGTGTTTTAAGGAGATCCATAATTTTTATTTAGTATACTTTTGTCTGTCTCTTACTGTTTACCATTTATGCAAGTCATTCAGAATGAAGAAGTCTTCTGAAAATATTTCCAGAAAATTCAAGATATGACTTAGAATGGCTCTCCCTCCGAACTGTTAAGAGAACCGAGCGAAGTGGCTCAAGTGGTCTGAGACTTCCGTTCTGGAGGTCTCAGGTTCTATTCCTGTTGGATCGACGTCTTAAACATCGGTTTCTTTCGTGGTGTTTCCATATCAGTAGGCGAATGGTGGGGTGGCTTATATACAACCTGTCCCTCATTTCCTCTGGTATCAGTCTCTCTCGTCTTTAAGGGTTACAGGGCTTGGCACGTGGGTACTGTGTGGCGCAAGCTTTGATCACACGGGGAACTGAACACAAACACAAAACCACTACACACAACACTACACAACGTCAACAAAAACACAAAATAAAAACAAAATTCGCAGTAACGCCGTTAAGATCCCTCAAACAACAAATAAACACCCTCAGACTAGGCTGAAGAGGGTTCTCCCTAAACAGCCCGGGCAAGTTGTAAACATGCCTAAATAACATTTTTAATATTCATTCAGTTTCCTGCAAGTAGCGCCGCTGATCTAGCCAGCATAGCAATACACCGCTCTCGCCTGACGTCACACGACCCGAAGTTGTCTTCCCCTGCACTAGGGCATAGGAACTTATTTAATTTACATTGTCATGAAAAATGGAGATGCACCCAGTTTGATGACGTAAGTCAGAGGCCTACACAGATGTTTGGCTACAATTTATTGTATGCGACCGCATACTTCGTTGACTGGAGTAGAGTTTGTTGGCACCCCGCTTTCATCCAATAGAAATTGATTCATATTTAACTTTAGTCAATCACTGGCATCAGAATATTTTCCCAACGTGCTGTAAATCAGGTGAGGTGGTTCCGCTTTACTATTGTGAACAACTTAGTTACAATGTCAGTATAATTACAAAATGAACTTTGGTACTTGCCTACCGGATTGTACCGAACCGGAACTGGTGGACATGCCCTGTTCTACTTAAGAGAACAAAAACATAACTCAACAGCGTTACTGGTTAGCAATTGGTACTTATTTCGTCATTACTTTTGCGTGCACTCAAACACCTTGCCATTTCAGGGTTGCAATTTATCATCCAGGTAACAAGAGAAGCGAAACGGGCAAGCACACGCATTCTATCTCTCTCTTTCTGTTTTAGCATATTAACAGCCGGTAATGTTAAACGGTGTGAGACTTGAATATACAGCTACAGTGTTCGAATGGTTCACAAGTAATGTGTAACAGTTGGGAACTCACAACTTAGCATCGTAACTCTTCAGAGCTGAAGTAAATTTATCGCTATTTTGCTGTTCACAAATTTTCCGAGACCGCATTGCTGGCTAGTCAAGATTCTTCTGTTTTCTTTTGTTTCTTGTTTGTAGGCAGTCTATTCTGAAGACATAACATCTGGGTTTGTAAGCGCCTTTGGGCAAAAGGCAAGGGCCATTAGAGAAGATGAATTACATTCTTTGCTGACAAGTTTGGAAAACTCCTCATTTGCTTTTTTGGATCAGAAATTGGCAGAGTTAATAATTTTAACGTATGAACAAGTACTTTGAGCACAGAACTATTGCACGTAAATGCCATCTCTTGAGCCAGGATGGAACTCATAACCTTGAGGAAGGAAAGCCAATGCTCAGCCAGCTACGCCAGCCTGACTCGAACAGCTGAGAAATTATTTGCTAGAGGTTACCTTCTAAAGAGGTATTTTATTTTGATTAACCGGAGACTTAACAAAATTATAATTGGAGATCTGGAAATGTTCTATGAGAATCGCTCTATAATTTTTTTCAGGATTTACGGTGAAATTACTGTAGCACTGTAAACTTGTACAGCAAAATTGAAACATTATTAAAAAAAAAAACACTGAAATAAAACCTACAACGATTTTTATTTCTCTTGGAATACCTAAAAAACACTACTGCTAAAAGAACATATGTCACAGATGTTAATAGAACTGTAATGCATTCTTCGACAATATTAATTTATGACCTAGTTATTTAAAGGTCCTTTTACAACTCATTGTACAAACAAATATTGTTAAGGTCCTCTTTTACCTTCCCAATTAGAAGTGGGGATAGAAATGAGTTCTTCCGATGAAACTAGAAGATGTCAAATTCTGATGATGTCCTCTGTGTATATTAGTATTGATAGTACTGTCAACTTCTATGCTTAGATATAGCTTCACGTAGTAAATCTATTGGAATTTCTTTAATTGACGTGCTTTGTTTTAATTTACACCCTAATTAAGTTTCATATGTATTTAATGGATTTCTATTTGTAAAATATGTTATTGTACTGTTATGCACACTGCTACATATGAGAGGAAGCAGTTGTTGGGACCTAGGTGCAGATATTTTCATAGGTAGTTGAGAACAGTGTGATGAACAATAAGGCATCAATAATTTCTTCATTTACTAACTTAAATTTTTACTTATAGAAAGTGTGTTTTCATTTGATTAGTAGTTATAAGTAGGCGTGCTACAGAAAACGTGACGCAGAGTTGGCCTGTCTCGTGATAACAAATTGTATACCGAAACCGAGTTCTAATGCTTTCTGCAAGGCCAATGACCTCACAAATAGTGGGGCAGTAGGTCATGCATTGAGGTGTGAAACAAATCGGATGCTATATACTGTAGCCGTTATTCATTTCGCGACGCAGTTACGACCATGCGAAAAACGTCAGGCAGTAAGCTTTGTGACTGGTTTATGAAGAAACTGTTAGATGAAAGGAAAATACAACTAACGCATAAAAGTGGATACATATGAAGGTCAACTATCAAAATATCTGCACTTATAACCCTAACAGCCGGTAGGTCTAAAAAGAAAGTAATATTAGATCCATAGAATACGACCGCAGTTATTAACCCTTTCCACCCGTTTTGTTGCCCCTTTCATTTTTCTGAAATTCACAAATACACGCAGATACACACTCTGCCTCTCTCTTTCTCTCTCTCACTCTCTCATTTACACAGAAACACACTCGTGCTGGAAATAGTGGTCCCACACTCTACGGAACACCAAACCCAAACATTCTATGGACCATGGCCGCCAGGATCGGCTGTTTCAATGCATCTAAAGCACAAGATGCAGATCAACATTTTAAGCGACGAGAAAATTCCTGGGAGTAACAGTCTGGTAGTGTTATAAAATGAATACACTGACTGTAAAGTATGGTAATGCAATTAGAGATAACTGTGCATCTGTTGATGCCACGACAAGAGTCATATGGACAAAGTGATATCATAAGTAATCAGTGGATAAAAAACCCATTCATCACGCTTGCCCTAAAGCTCCTGAAACTTGGTATCCTGATCAAACGCTGTAGTGAATGACATTGTAAATCAATAGAGCCACGAAAATGCATCATCATCTGTTGTAATGGATGCAATAATGCCTGTTTTTGAGAAGCTAGTAGCACTAAAGCTTCTAACAAGATGTTTTGCTGCTTGTATACAAAGTAAGATCAGTCGCTGAAGTGGAAACTTTGGACAACTTTATCAAAACAGCTTTGTAGGGACCAGAACTGTTCATATGACAGTTAATGATGCAATTATGTTATTCTGTGGTGGAATTGATGTTCTAAAGGAGCTGGGAATTAATCCAGAAAAGTGCAAAGATTCGGCCACAGAATTTTTACGAAGATGAGTGCACTCAAATACAAAAACAGCTCTGGAGGCCACAAAGAAATTTAGAAAGTTCAGAGAGAAGCCGAGGATTGAAAAACTACAAGAAAGTGCAATACTGAGAGCAGTTTTAGAAGTCTTAAACCATATTGGTAACTTAGTCGTTTGTTTTCGTAACATTTGTTTTCAACATCGTTTCTTAGATAACGCGTAGAGTTTTTGAGACATTGGAATGAAGTTCTACATGAGTATGTATTTCACAGAGAAGAACGAACTTTTCTAGAATCACTGCTTCAAATGTCATAGTATGCTTTTTTAATTTACGTACAAATTCAAAGAAAAATAGTGCCCTTTAGAATTAACTTTATCAAATGACATTTTGTTTAGATTTATAGTGTGTATATGTAAATGCTTCTAGTAGATATATTTTAGCTACAGTATACTATTCAGTACAATGAAAGAATAGTCATTCAAATACTTATATTTATGGAAATTATCAGGAAAATTGCATAACAGAGCAGTATATGCAACTGCGATTTTGAATATCCTGATACCTGTCATGGCCGTTGAATATAATACATTATATAAATTATTATAAATTTGCAGCAGCTATCTAGGCGGGCGCTGTCGCGATTGATTTAGTGAGTTAGAAGTGCGTTTATGGTGTAAAATAAAGTGAATTTGTGACGACAGTGGGGACTGCTTCCACAAGAGGTTAGAGACGTCTTATTTCGATTCCCAGCGAGTTAAACATTAGAAGAAGAATCGGCTTGCCGCGTATTTCATCCTGTGGCTTTGTCGCCAAAAGAAGTGAAGCGACAATGAAAGGTTGAACCAGGTCACATTAGCGAAGTGATGTCATCTCGGTAAGGTGCCAGTGAAAACTGTACAAAGTAACAATACAATACTGTAAGTTATAGGGTAAACACGGAGATGGGTACCCCGCACACTGCGATCAACTCAGATCTATTGTGGCTACGATCCCCCAAGAGGCTGGGATGAAGTGAGGGAAGCCAGAGACTCTCGGAAATCTCTAGCAAGTGCTGAGATCTCTTCATCTCGGCGCCAGGTCCCACCGAGCAGCCATCACACCGCGGGTCTGGTGTCTCACAGGCGTCCCATTTAAGATATTGCACAGCTAAATTGCTAAATTATTATGTAGAGCCATCCAAACTACCGATGGACGGCAGGTCTTGTGAGCACATGGTAGGAAGTGCTAAGAAGAACTGAGGAATCAAAACAATCACTGATTCACATGTGCTGCATGTCTGCGTACTGATGCAGTTAAGAACTAAATGTGTTTTCTGATAAAAAAGTATATTATGGATATTTTCCGATGTAGGAAAAGCTTTGTTTTCAGCTCACTAAGTTTAGAGAATAATAAGCAAGTATGCAACTCCAGTTTAATAGCAAGCTACAGTGCTGTTGTAAACTAAGTGGAGCGTGGCCCAAGGGAACACTAAAATTAGATACACATGTCTGTACATACAGTGTAACTAGTACTCACAAATCAGAAACAAATAATGGTTTTTAAATGGCAACTATGTACTTGGCTTTGTTGACCACTTAATAACGCAGAAATATGTTGTTTTGAAGGTCATGGGTAGCTTTTGTAATCAAATAATCACGTCTATATAAAGGGAAACAAGTTTATCAATGCAACAGAACCTGTCTAATCAAGTAATCGCGATAAAATTAGCACACTGCGATGTTCTTCCAGCATGCATTGCACTAACAGTCGGCAAGGAACAAACGTTTCACCTTAAACTAACTAAAGGCTTCTAATTGCGTGTTTCTGTTGGAAGATAAGCAGTGGAAAATAACGGGGTGTGAAGATTTGAAGCAGGATAATCCGTGTAGTTGTGGGTAACAGCATGACGCAAAACGTGGGCGCGGTAAGTGTCAGAACAAGTTCCCTCACGATGAGAGAGATGAACAATTTTTTACCTGTCCTGTTGCACTCTGAGGCTGGAGGTAACGGGTCATGAAATACAGCAGTGTTCCATTCTCTCTAATTATTTTCGCGCCCTTGGTCACCCACCTCGGCTAAAGTGCATGCTGATAAATCATTGTCGCAGTAACTCGAGGAGCTGGTCTCTTCAGGGTGCCCAGTGTGGTCTTGGGTGTATAGTTCATTGCACTGTATTTACTGGATAGTAAACGTACTACGGTTTACCCACTTGGCAGACCCCAGAAGTAAACAGCTCAGGGATCACACAGGAGATTTGCCTGAGGAAAATGACAAAGGGTTATTACTTACAAAACAAAGATACACACCACTCGGCCACGATATGAATTTGTTATGTGGGAAGAGGGCCTGAACAGTTACGAAAAAGGTGGTCGGGGCACCAGAAGTGCATTCAGGTAAACAAACATCGACAGTTCCCAGTTGCATTTACTGGTGAGCTGAGGCCTGTAAATGTAGTACGGTTTTCATTGCGCAACTGTACATTCCTCACAACCCCCTGATCTCTAGTCTTGACGATGTTGGAGGTTGTCAACAAAAGAGTTGCTTCAAGGCATTCAAGTGCATCCATAGACCTTCGTTAGGTTTACAATGACTGAACGTGATACCAGGATACGATCCTATTGTTTGATGCAGATCTGCAGTGTAACTTATGTAATGCGTATTCTGATTACTTTAGTGTCAAGTGCCTTGTCAATCTGGAAGCTTCATAAATGACCACTTTTAACTTAATTATTTATGAGATATTGCGGGTTAGTAATTTACGGGATTACAGAAGAGGTACTGGCCAAATAACCTCAACTTTATTATCATTAGATATCATCATCATAATTATTATTATTATTATTATTATTATTATTATTATTATTATTATTATTATTATTATTATTATTATTATTATTATTATTATTATTATTATTATTATTATTATTATTATTATTATTATTATTATTATTATTATTATTATTATTATTATTATTATTATTATTATTATTATTATTATTATTATTATTATTATTATTATTATTATTATTATTATTATTATTATTATTATTATTATTATTATTATTATTATTATTATTATTATTATTATTATTATTATTATTATTACTATTATTATTACTATTATTATTACTATTATTATTACTATTATTATTATTATTATTATTATTATTATTACTATTATTATTACTATTATTATTATTATTATTATTATTATTACTATTATTACTGTTATTACTGTTATTGTTATTATTATTATTACTATTCTTCTTCTTCTTCTTCTTCTTCTTATTATTATTATTATTATTATTATTATTTATTATTATTATTATTATTATTATTATTATTATTATTATTATTATTATTATTATTATTATTATTATTATTATTATTATTATTATTATTATTATTATTATTATTATTATTATTATTATTATTATTACTATTATTACTGTTATTGTTATTATTATTATTATTACTATTCTTCTTCTTCTTCTTCTTATTATTATTATTATTATTATTATTATTATTATTATTATTATTATTTATTATTATTATTATTATTATTATTATTGTTGTTATTATTATTATTATTATTATTATTATTATTATTATTATTATTATTATTATTATTATTATTATTATTATTATTATTATTATTATTATTATTATTATTATTATTATTATTATTATTATTATTATTATTATTATTATTATTATTATTATTATTATTATTATTATTATTATTATTATTATTATTATTATTATTATTATTATTATTATTATTATTATTATTATTATTACTGAAGGTGGATGGAAAAGAAAACTGTCTAGATGGCATTTCAATAAGAGGTTAGTATAGCTTTAGCTAATGCATGTGTATAAAGATAGCCCCTTGTAAGAATAAGTACGCTGATTGCACTGTTTAATAATAGATTACGACTTATTTTGTACTGGGTTTATTTAGAAGGAATGGGACTTGCTGCCACTGAATCTGGCTTGCAGCAGTTGTTGCGTTGAATGATGTTGCTCTACTGTAGCCTAGCTCACGCACCTCACGGAGTACAATGGCATTTGCAATTCCGTTTAACGCGGTTTGATATGGTATATTCTCATTAAGAATAATGTCATGGAAAGATGTTCGTTCACTGTGTTTACTATTTAACTATCGTAGTGTGTTTATATTAAATGTTACTCAAACGAAGTCACGTTTGGAATCCAAATTGAATTCACACAGAAATTCCACGGTACCACGGCTCCTAACGAGCTCAAAAATTATACCTTACTAGACAAATATAAAATAAATAGGCGAGGGCCTCGTTAGAACATAACAACCAGCAGTTCAAACCAAGGGTGATAAGGGGGCTGTTATGGACATACTTCCAATCAGTTTTTAGACAACAGACTAAGTGACTGGCCTGGTAGCCCTCCGTATTTAAATCCATGTGATTTTTATTTATGGGGAATGCTTAATAGTAAAGCTCAAGTATCAAATCTGCGTATCCATGACTAATAAGAACTGAGTATGTGGTGTGGATTTTCCAATAATTCGCTTGCCAAACCTTGTCAAGTGTTCATTATTTTGTTTAACAAGTCCCAGTCGGGTATAAACACAAAGGAGTATCATTTCGAAGATCTTAAATCCAAAGATGGCGTAACATGTTCTTGTTTTTACGCATCGTTAGCATTATACATATAGGGGAGGAACGTCGGGCGACTCGTCCTTATCGCCCGAACGGATTTGTATAGAGCTGCCGTGAGAGCTGCGGACCGCCAGTTGCATAATATAAGAGAAGCTCCAGAAGATATATTCTCGTTATGCATTTATATGGTTTGTAAGACTTAATGAATCTATTTTGAATGTGCCCTTAAGAGTGCAATGGATGGCAAATGCTTACTTGTATTTTTCTTTCTGTTTCAGGTAAGTGACAGCTGACAATTAGGAAGCTTTTGGTGATTTTGGGTGAGACTTCCTCACGCATGCTTTTCTTCTGAATGTTTGAATATTAATTTTGTTCTAGTGTTGTGTGACGTATATATACGTTCCTCTCTCTATTTCTCTTCTCACTGTTTAACCCCCTCTACTATTCTTCATATATATTGATTTACAGAAACGTTCTAAAATACAATTTTGGCTTCAGCAGTTGGTATTGTATTTTGTTGGACGGTAGTTGTTGAAACCAGAACCACCAGGAGTGGTTGGTTGTGCAGAGTGCATATGGATTGCGTCAGGGTTGCCAACATTTAAAAGAAAAATTATCGTACCAGCCACACAAAATTATAGATTTGGATTCAAAATTATCGTACATCATAAACCAAATGTTACAATAATAAAAATATCAATATGCCACTTATGAAAATGTAATAGTAATGCTGTTTATGATATCCACTTACAAGATTGATGACCTCAACCAGTATTGCAACATTAACGCTTATGTTTCTCGCACTATTCACATGAAAGTTCATCTTCCCCAACCACTGCAACATTATGGAAATTTGTTGTTGAGATAAACCTTAACATCTCTGTGATTTGCAGATTTTCGGATCTACCACGTTCTTTCATGAGCTGAGACGACAGAATCGGTTCATTTGCCGTATCTAGTGCCAATCTGTTTCTAACTTTGGTTTTTGCTAAATCCAATTTAGGGAAAAAAAAAAAAAAAAAAAAAAAAAAAAAGCACTTCTGTGGGGCAACGAAATTCACTGATAATGCAACCTCCGCCAGTTCTTTGAAATCAATATTTCCATCAAGGTGACACATGTGCTTAACAGCACTCCAGAAACTGTCAGGTTCAGGCATGTTCTTTATTTCACACGGTATATCACTTATTCCGAGTTTTCTCCATTGATAATCAATTTTCTGAACAGTGCCTTCTTCATTGAGATTACCAGATCTGTGCACACTGGCAACAAGAGGATAAAGGATAGGAAGCTTAGTAGGGTATGAAATTGTTGTTTAAGTTTAAGGGGTGGAGGCAGCAATGAGGGCAAAAGTGGTGTCGCTATTTGTAATTAGTTTCATTTCGCTGGTGTGACAAACAAGTGAAAATGATATTTCACCGGCATTGAACTATCATACATTCAAATTATCGTACACCCCCATAATTATCGTACGGGTTGACAACCATGTGCACAAACCTTAAAGTTATCGTATGCCCCCATAATTATCGTACGGGTTGGCAACCCTGGATTGCGTTAATATGCTAATGAACTCAAAATATCTTGAAAAATGCGAAGAGGCTGTAATCCTCCATCTTAGTAGAAGAATGGTAAACGAAGCCCTTTAACCCTAGCATTACCAAGGGGTGGGGTACTTTATGCCCACCTTCTATCACTCTTTATTTTTTTTTATTAAAGGCACGCAGTTAATAGTTATTCTCAATCACGTTTCTACTAATTAATTGCATAATTGTTTCAACGTTTTCATTGTTGGTCCTTTTGAGAGACAATGAAATGTCAAAGTAGTTATAAAGTACTGCCCCGTCGGTATAATGTGATTAATGCAAAAGTAAAGAAAGAAAGAGTTAAACAATGTTAAATATTACCATTATAAGCACGAGTAGATATAATTCCCAATTTTAACATAAATTTGTTTTAAAGATTGCTCCGAGATTATATCAGTGGTGGTCACAAAGTACACCCCCCCCCCTCCGGTTGCTAGTGTAAGTATTGGGCTTGACTTGCTAGGGTTAATATGCATAAGCAATTGAATTCTGCGCGGGAGGGGGAAAGGAGGGTTAGAGATGGAAAGGGTATGAAGGATAGGAGAGGGGGTTGAACAGTGAGAAGAGAAAAAGAGAGAGGAACGTTGTAACACAGTGAGCAGCGCTGCGGGTTCTAAGCATGGGCGTCGGCAGACTTTTTTTCTGGTGTGGTGGGAGGGGTGGGCATGTAGGAAGTGTGCAATCAAACAATATTAATTCTTCATTTAGTTGTCAAGAGTTATGTTATTTGTTGCGGATAACTGTATTAATTTGTGCTGAATAAAAATTGTTTTAACATTAAAATTAAAATAATAGTTTAATAGTCAGATTGCACATTAAACTAAACCCCTAGCGCAACAGCCCATGAAGGACCAAGGCTTGTCACCCAGCCGCTGCGTCCCCCACCTCTTCCCACCACAGGCGTCACTGGTGGGGTGCAGTACTGGAGGGTGGGACGTGGTCAGCGCCCCGAGCCCTCCCGGCCAGTTATACGGCCTTCTCGACCTGGGGCCGCTACTTCTCCATCAAGTAGCTCCTCAATTGGTTCGGGACTTAACGAGGGTTAGTGCACCCCGTGCCAGACCTTCCAGAGGGGATAAAATCCCCATGCTGGTACCGGGAGTCGAACCCGGGTCTTCCGCGCCAGAGACAAGCGCGCTACCAACTGCGCTACAGAGGCGGTCTGATTGCACATTAGGTTCATTAAGTTCCAAGGGGGGCCGTGGCCCCCTTCCCCCCTTCGTGACGCCCATGGTTCTAAGGTACACAATTGGTTGTTTATCCAAAATCGAAGATTAATTACCTGAAATATGTTGTTTACAGTTGTAGTATCTACATAGCCATGAATTCATTTATTTCCTTTTTGGTTATTGAAAATGTATTGTGTATCTTATAATATTATAGTTATTTTCTCTAATATTATGTAATATTTATACTATCACGTCCAGTATTACATACCTGAAAGACAAACTGTTGAATTCTTACAGCTACTTTATTTGAGCAATATAAAACGATGAACATACGTGGGAATAAGGGATATTGACTCCTGAATGAGTTACCCTTTAGCATTAGGGCAAATAGCCAATAAATTAACGACCTTTCGCCTCAAGAAAAAAAAAGTGTAGTACCGTTCGCCCACTTAATTCTTCAGATTTTAAAATATAGTCTCTGACCTGTGTGATAATTTATGTTGATAGCATTGAAGGTACCTTAAGAGCATGAGGCCTTTTGCAGGAGACGCACGTGTGTTCAATTAGTTGCCCAGTATGAATCATTGGCAACGAAACGATGGTTGGAGAGGAGTCCCGAAGAATGTTTCCTCCTTTAGCAGCATCGATAGTAATGGGCAATATCGGGCTGCTATGCCCCCTCCCCCACCCGGTGAGACGCAAATTTCCCCCTCGGAGTTGGCAACCCTAGTTGGCACAGTTTTTTGTACCGATACTACTGTTCCATGAATAGCTGTCCCTTAATGAACTTAAGACTCGTAAATCGCCGACATGTTTACAGTACGTAACCCATCAGAGTTGTGTTACTTCCATTATTTAAATGAACGTTGCTACGTGTGCGCTGTTATGATGAACAACGACTAGCCTGTTTGGGCAGTGGGTTGGGGTACGGTTCCTGTTTATTGTGCCCAATGATGTCGTGTGACACGGACAAGGTCGCATTTGACGAATCGCAGCCTCTTCATTATATGTATGACAACCCCCGGCCATTTACGAACCATGTAGACAAAGCCTCTCCTGGCTTGATGAATTGATGGCATTTGATTGATCGTATGCACGATTTCAATTCGATTTGTTGATGGATGGAATGAATGCATCTCTCTTACTCTCGTTTGCATTCCCCCACCCTCTGTCCCTCTCGTTCGTTTGCGTTCGTTCTGGCACGCGCATGAGCAAGGTACCTTCTTATTTTGCCACTGCGTGTAAACGGCGAGCCCGTAAATGATGTCCGCATGCTACAGGAGGGTGGTATTTTGTCGCTATTTGCGAATGATGGATCAAAGCCCTTTGACACCAATACATGAAGTGACAACGTAAAAACCAGAGTTATGTCGGCGGGTACATAGAACTCATAGGGCGGATGAAATGATGGGCAGCATACGTCCCCACTGTTCGCTTTCATACACACCACAAATGGCATTGCTAACTCATCAATAAATCAGCGATGAACTACGACACACTTCATCTTCTTTTTCCATTCAGGTGTATTGATGAGGGTGATGGAATTGTCGGGATGCCTATGACGTATGGCCAATAGTCATCATTATTACAACATAAAAGACACTAAGAGCCTTACAAAATTCCAGTGTGTAGCATAAATTGCCTCTTGTCAAATAGTTTCTATCAAGTTATTGGGATTAAGGGGACAGGGTAGTGATTTGGGCTCAAAAAATCATTTTTTTGTTTGTTTTTCATCTTTAAAAAAAGTAGAAATCTTCCTCTTCAAAATTATGTATACATTGTAAGGGTACCAGCGTATTTAGGACTTTAAATTACCCCATTTAAATATGGCGGAGTGCTGGACCACCCTGGGTAAAGAGGGCTTTAGAGATGACACACTTTTCTTTAAATGTAGTTTTCTGTAACTTGACATTTTTCAAACTC
Organism: Tenodera sinensis; assembly: GCA_030765045.1. NCBI lineage: Eukaryota > Metazoa > Arthropoda > Insecta > Mantodea > Mantidae > Tenodera > Tenodera sinensis. The sequence continues at coordinate 33,104,688 of CM060962.1, forward strand.
AGGTACACTTTTTTTTCAAAAGCACTGAACCTATTTGAATGAAAATGTTACAGTAGTTCCAGAAGCATATACTCTACAAATGTAACTCATTGTTATTGGAAAAATCCAAAACAGAAAATTTAAAAAAAATATTTGTGCAAAAATAATTTACTTTTTTTAAACTTTTTTTTATTTTTACAAAAGTTAAATATTGTTTCTTTTGAATATAGCCAGAGATATTTAAGTAAATTTAGGTTAACAGTTATGAATACACATTGCCTAGTGCACTACAAAAGTTTCAACACATAGGCTTGAATGTTGTAGAAGGAATTTGTACCGTTAGTACTATATATATTATATTTTTTCAAAAACATGTTATCAGTTTTTGCCTTATTGCATGCCCATTTTGAATAATTGTTTTGATGTTCTCTATATCAATGTAGTCACAATGAATCACTAAATATTCATCCCAAATTAAATTTTGATCTGAGCAGTAGGAGCTTAGATATCCTCAAGTAAAGTTATGTTTTGAAATACTGAAATCGTGTACGAATCACTACCTTGTCCCCTTAAGGTGGCATTTGTTTCTAACCTAAAAGCTTTTGTATACTCTGAGTACATCTTTTGATCAGCAGAAGCAGACGCGACAAACCCTAAAGGGCATTAGAATGATGATCTTCACTATTTTTTACTTAGAGTGAAGTTTACCTATTATTGATGGTTTTGTTGTCCTTTTTGATGCAATAATTCTAATAAATAACTTGTGAAAATTATGCATATCACTGCGATAACTGTTTCTTCACATTAACGTACCTAGGCACTGAACTGGAAACTTGAATTTTCCAAGTTTGGTTGAATCTTCATATTGTATTTGAGGATACCCATCTGTGAAATTTTGAAAATCTACAGTTTTCATTGGATTGATTTGAAATTTTAACACAACAATCACTGTATAGTGAGGAGTAACTGTGCTAAATTTCATACATTTAGTCAGATTAGTTGCTAACATATTAATATTTTATTATATTTTTTTAAATATTTGTATAAATGGTTCCCCATGATGCAATTTTGATTTGAAAAACTTAATAATTTTCAGTTATGTCCTGTAATAGAATGTTAGCAAATTGATGAGATAATTTTTTAATCTTGTTATTAGTTTGGATAAAAATAAATTTTAAAGTTTAAATTCATAATTTCTTTCATTTAAATTTCGAAATCTAAACTTTAATATTTAATTACTCAGCAGTTATTCAAGTTATGAAAACATTATCTCATCGTTTCTGTTTAATGTTATTTCTAAGCAGATGCACCAAATTTCATGCATAAGTACTGACAATTGCATCGCGTGGAGTATTTTAAAGAGCAAATAGTGTTAAAAATAAAAACATGGAAAAATTAAGTTTGAAGTCATAGCAAGGATAATGGAACTGTATGGATTTAAATGGACATGACCACTTACAAGCAATCAGTTAGGCGGCCACGTGACATAGTTAAAAAGGCCGTAAGGCCATAAAAAGCATATCAAAATAAAGCAGAACATTTAAACTATTTGGTAAAACAAAAATCCATTTTTGACAATTTTTTAAATGTTTAGCCTTTTTACACAGATGGGTATCCTTAACTGATATTTTTGAGAAACTGAATTTTTTTTTTCATACGCATGCCTCCAAACTAATGGTATAAAGGCTTGGGATTTTTAGAACTATTTCTTTGCTGCACTTAATTTTAGAGCAAATAAACTGTAAAAGTTAATGGTCTCATTATTTTTTCAATAAAAGAGCATTTAAGAGCTATACTTTCTCTACTAATCCATGTTAGCGTTCTTTCCATCAATTTAATGGGAATATATTCATAGGCAAAACGAAGTTAGCTGTCTTCTGTTACTAAATGTAAATTTTACACGAACGAGATAATACATTTTAGCTCCCATTAGGCTTTTGGTATTAAAACATGGCATGTTTCTCCATTTTATAAGTAGACTGATATCACAACTAAGGTGTCCACAGCACTAAACCAAGTTTGGTATTTTCTGATGTAAACACAACGTTTGGTGATCTATAAAGGCAGTATTTGGCACCATTTTTAAATAAACAGTTGTATTTTACTTTCCAGAGGCGGCAGCTAGGTACTCGTATTTCCATTCCCATTCCCATTTTTCCATGATAAATATATATTTTTAAAGTATTTGTTTTAAGTATCTTATACAAACTGTCTTTAATAAGTCCTTGGCTTTTAGTGCACTATATAATATGTTCGGATGCTTCTTACCTAGAATTTGCAAACAACTTTCAGTGGTTTAAGATTGGTTTAGCACTCGTAAAACAGTACGAGAAGATATACCTGTAGCTGCAGCAGTTCCTTCACATATATTGGTCACTGAGATAGCCCGCTTCCCGCATTTCAAAGCTTGATATTCACCATTAAAGTACCTGTGAACTTCCAAGTACATGTCCCTGTCATCGAAACTTACATCTTTTCGGCGCTTTCCATTCTGAAGATCACGAACACGAGGATAATGAAAAGAAGACAGTAGAAAGGCACTGGAACGTTTCTTCTTCTTTTTTTTTTTTTTTTTTTTTTTTTCCCTGGAAACCTAGCTGTATTTCGAAACTGATACATCTACTTACGAAACAATTTGGTGAAACTTAATGGGTAGTCTTTTGTTTTCTTCTCTCTCTCTCTGTTAATGTCCTCCAACGTAGTGTCATATTGGTTGGTGAATGAATGAAATGTGTGAAATGATGCCCAAATGTGCCCGAGGTCCATCAAGCTTTAAGTTGCCCGACAATCGCCTTCTCAGAATAAGGGAAGGCCTCGGAAAAAACCTTATGCGGATAACTCACCCTAAGCGAGATCCGAACTCGCGACCCTTTGGACGTGAGGCAGACACGCTACCAGCACGCTACGGGTAGGTGCGGAGTAAGTTATATTTTGTGCTCATATGGTTGTAAGACACAAAGCCTGCCGCCCTCTCCTCACCCATTGCCCAAAACCCCAGAACTGGTGCTACGTCACACGACTGTAGTACGTCACACCTATACTAAGTTCAGTCTTAGGTTTGTCCGCGTCAAAACAAACCCATGTGACCAGTGCACCGTGGTACAACACGGTAGCAATGCGTGCAGGGAAGTAGTCCCATCCTAGTAATCTGAGTTTTAGAATGAATTTATCGTTAAATGATGCAATATTCTACACAAGTACCTAAGAGGTTAATTAACGCTGTATACTGATAAACAGAACTACAAGTCCCAACATGCAACTCGTCTGAGTGCCTGATATGCGAGTATTGTTTACAGCCAGCAGTTTCTATTTAGAATCATGGCAGACGGCCGCGGTGAATTTGCTCTTGCGTCTTCGTCGACTTATGCAAAGCATATGGCGGGAAAACCATTGACTAGTGGTGAAAAAACAATACTGTTTTACGTGTATATATTATAAGTTGTGTGAGAAATATCCAACTGTTCCCGTCAAAGAAGCAGCGAAATTAACTTCTGAGTTTACCGGTGTTTCGAGTACCAGTATAAACAGTGCTCGCAAAGAAAAATAATAATTATGACATGTGCATCGTTTATTTTGTTGTGACTATCAATCTTATCGTTTCTAGTTACATGTTAGTCACTCTTTAAATTTACGGAATAAGGGATCGTTTCCTTTCTGTTACGTACCACATGCACTCACTAAATGTTTGTGACAGTATTTCTGGCGCGAATGGCGGAAGGATACATTATAACTGTGCACTGGCCAACTGGGTTCAGTTTCGCGCGGATCAACCTTAGAATGAATAGATAGTAAATCTGTTGGCTGACTGATGTAGCTCATACTGTAACTGCTTTCCCTTAAAAATTCAGCGGCACTTTCTCTTATTCTATAGACAAGGCACTGATTGACATGAAATTTACGGTACTTATACCGGAGTAGGCAAGGGCGTGTTGGAACGTTGTTTTATCGTATGAAGGACGTTATTACCTTCTAAATCGATCAGAAACCCCTGAACCAATAAATAAGCTCAGCTATTCCGTTCAGTAATTACTACAGTGTAACTTTGCAATCTTAGCAAATCCTTTTTGAATGTAGCTATCCCAAGATGTTTGCATTGGCAAGACTTGACATACTTGTTCATTAGATATAAAGGAAAGCTCATATATTTGGCTTGTTCACATGATCACTGAGCACGTGCTTCATTCTTGCAGAGGCAGACAAGCCTCCGCTGAGCCAACATTTTTCTAAGGGATCAACGGAATGAAAATTTGATTTTGCGGTCACTTTCGTATTCTCTAGCGTGATGAAAAATGTTAGCTCTGCGTTTTGTCTTAATCCGTTGAGACCGGGGTCTTGTTTGCACAAAAATTACCTCTCCAATCAATAAGGAAGGTTCCTAGCTTAATACATTCTGTAACTCTTCATATGAGGTGTGGTTTCAGAAAGGGTTTTGCAGAATCTTGTTTTTCATTCTAATGTAAGGCACTAGGCCCCTCTATGTAAGATCGTTCAACTGTTGTGACCTATAATTCTAAGTAATAATCATTTCTTCAAATGTAGTGACAATCAAATTATACCAGTTGAATCATCATAATATGCGTTCGTACATATTAAACGGCATGCAGATTCCAACCTTTTGTGAATATCTAATCCCGTTTCCCGAATAGTGCCGTTCTTACCAGCTAAGCACGTCATAAGAAATTTAAGGGACACTGGGAGTGAAATTTTGGTCAAAATTGTCAAAAAGTCGAAAATTATTTTTTTACCTTAAAATGTTCCAGGAACATCGGTGCATTTGGATCACCTAACATTTTTCATGTCCCCCACTCCATGTGGTCATTACGGCCCTTTCAAATAGCGCTCTTCCCTTAACGTACACAGGATGCTCCTATATAAAAGCCTGTTTTTCTCAAAACTACATTTCTGCACATTCCAAAAGAAGGTCGCGCCTTAGTTTTGCTTCAAATTCAATGAAAGTTTCCAAAAATATTCATAAGTAGCAGCTAAACAAAACTGTGATTGAATATTGATGTTATCATTAACATGAATTCCAAAAACATTTTTTGTATGAAAAAAATCAATAATTTTTAAGATTAAATTTTCTTTGTTATTAAAAAAGTATGTACAGCATAATCAGCAAACGTATTTGAAATATCTCTTCATACCATTGTTACCCATGTTTTGGAGTACCAGTTCTGTCAATATAAATGAATTTTCAAAAGTCAATAGACGCGAGCTCTATTTTGAAAATGTGCCTATTAAATTCATAAAATAATTTATATATCCTAAACGAATTATCCAATTTTAATGAAATTTGGTGTACCTCCTATTCTCATACAAAGACAGTAAAAATTTCAGAAAAATCTATCAAAAAATGTGGAGCTTTCAAATTTCACTCCCAGTGTCCCTTAAAAGTTTCTGTGCCTAATCAACGCTAATTACTTCACATTAAGTAAACGCAAACAAGCTTTGGAAAGTTTAAAAAACTGATAGCTTAGAGAAAAAATAGAGAGACGCAGTAGAGTTCAATAAAGTTTCCATAATTCCTTGATACAAAAATTGCTCAAGCGTATTGGTTTGACTTTCTGTTCCTTTAATATTTATTCTCTGACCCTGAGCGCAAGAAGTAAACACTATACAAATTATGAATACATTATTTATTAATGTGCCTGGTCATTTAAGGTTATGTTTGTTTAATCAATGTTTACGCTTTCTTAAGTGCGGCAAAGAGAGCACCACAAACCTTAGATGTAGTTATTTCTGGCATGTCTAAATCAATAATATTCACAATGATACAAAGTGTGGTGTTACTTTAGACTCGAACGCCGCTGTCCCCTCACACGCTCATCGAATGGCCACACCAGAGCCGGGGAACTCGCCGAATAGCTTGAGCGGTCCTTATTTTTTTACCAGCTAAGCATACAGTTATCAGTGCAAAGCCGTGAGCGGGCTGTGCTTAGAGAACACCAGTTCTCTACGCCTGGGCCACACCTTCAGCCATTTGAACTTGGAACTATGTGTGTTTTAACTTCAATTTTATCTATATAGCCGATGGGCTTTTATTGCCTTAAAACTTCGTTTATTTTATATTATATTTTAGCAGAGTGTTAGTCTACAGCATTTACTGACACGAACTGCAATGTACACTATACAAAGTGCAGCAGGACATTATATGTCACGTGACGTACCGTACCCATTTTAGGTACAATTGTGTATCTAGTTGCACTCACCCACCATGTTCTACTTTTCTTCTTCTTCTTCTTCTTCTTCTTTTTTTTTTCTTTTTTTTTTTTTTTTTTTTTTCCCCTGATGAAAAATCAAAACAGGCTCCTAGCGAGCATCTCCAGTGATTTCATACTCTTTCCTGTTTAACTCTTGAGTAGGATTGAAATTAAAAGCTGTGAAGTACCATTCCCTTTAAGGATTACTTATGAACGTATACTTAGTTTAACGCAATGGGTTAGGTCGTTGCGAAGATGCAACCCTTTCTGGGGGTTTATACTTCTGACTGCAAGGCGAGGCCAATAAGGTGGCAGCTCCACCACCGTGTTACTCCTACGCCGCGCTCGTAACGCTGCCAGGGGACAACTTAATTACTGAAAAATCTTCAAAGAAATTGTAGTTCTGAAACTGTGATGACAACAAACGTTAAAAATAATGTAAAACGAGCTAAAAGTTTGAGCATATAAACATGGAGTGTACGGGGACTAGCATACAAAGAGAAACTCCTTGAGGATGGCATAAGAGAAATGCACGGAGAAGGGATCAGTCAACAGAAATATGAATGTAAGTGATAGGTGTCTAAATAACTATTAACCCTATCACTACCGGGGGGGGGGGGGGTGCTTTATGCCCAGCTTCTGTAATTTTTACTTTCTCCACTGGTAAGTAGGGGAAGTATTGTATTTCACCCAAAAATTCGATGTGGAAATTTCATCGGAAATAAATGTTTTGAGACCCCCTGAATCCCAAAAAGCATTTTTAGAAAACGGTCCATGTGTGTGTGTGTCTCTCTCTCTCTCTCTCTGTGTGTGTGTGTGTGTTTGTGTGTGTGTGTGTGTGTGTGTGTATGCGTGCCAGTCTGTGGACAGTATAACTCCAAAACGAAAAGTAGGTTACAAGCCAAGGTTGGTATTCAAGGTTGGTATTTGAGTTTAATTTCTTTCAAGGATGCGACACGAAGATTTGAAGAAAATAGCCCCTTTACATGGAACATTTTTAGAAAATTTTGATTTTCTTGAAAATGGCTCCAACGATTTTGATTAAAATGCCATATGTTGAAGATATTTGTCTGATAAATGGGATTTACCTATATTTTGAATTTTCTGTCTATAGCCTATGTAGTCCTGTTTACTCTGGATGACTTTTGAATAACTCGTAAACCGTAAGAGATAGACAAAATATTACTGTACAAAAAATGTAGATCTTGCTAAACACAATTTATGTCTGACTAAATTGTTTTGTAAAGTGAAACATTTCGGAGATATTCCTTGTTATTTGTGACCGTTTCGAAAAACCTAAAGCTTTCGTGAAATGGAACATCGTTGTTCATTTCTTTATATGTTAAGCGTCCAAGAGAACGGAATCTCAAAGCTTTAAAAGATTTGGCTATATCTCAAATCCTGTTGTATTCCCATATCCCCCTTGCACCAACAAAGAAATTTTTATTTATTTCATATTTTTATTCATTTGTGCTACAACAGAGCAAAGCTCCAATTATAGTAGCTACATTTAATTTATTTACACAAGCTTGACTAAATGCAATAGATAATTGGTGGAAATGTTTATCTCAACTAACACGAAGAAGATATAGCAATAAGAGTGTGTAAGATTGATTAGAACAAGAGTAGAGAAAGTCATGTGAGTGTAACGTATCAGATTTGTTTAATTCTGCCCAATTTCTTTATTAAAATCATGCAGTTAATAGTTATTGTCAATCACTGTTTCTACCTCTGAATTGCGTAATTGTTTCAAAGTTTTCATGTAGATCTTTTTGAGAAACAATGAAATGTCATAAAGTACTACCTGGTCGGTATAGTGTGATTCATGTAAATAAGTAAAAAAAAAAAAAAAAAAAAAAAAGAATAGTTAATGTTAAGTATTACCTTTATAAACATCACAAGATATAATACTCAATTTTAAAATATAGTTATTTTAATAATTGCTCAGACATTTTGTTACCAGTGGTATTGGTAGGGTTATGTTATGCTAGAGCAGGGAAGAGATATGTTGGAAGACCAAGATTACGGAGGTTAGAGGGAATCGACTTTGAAGAACGGAACAGTCCAATAGGTCTAATTCTTGCAGATGAAGAAAAAGGGTTCAGTCGTTGCGTATAACAAAAGAAGAAACAAACAGGCTAACATAAATTCTTCAGTTTGTGTTTTAGACTTTCGGTTTTATTTCTATGCTACACATAAACATGCGCAACTTTCTAGCGCATGAATTTTATCCGTTGTTCTCTTCTTTGTTTGCCTTTTATTTCTTTACGAGCTTAAACACATGCTAGAAAAGAGGTCTGATGTTTACAAGAAGAGTCATGTTGAATTTCCATTGCTTTCTTTATTGCTACGTTATCAGTAGCTCCTGGTCTTCATGCTGATATAACGGTTGAAAAGCCAGAGCTTTTATAACGCCCACAGCCATTCCAATATTGTCATTGGGATCTTGCGATACTAGCTTTTTTTTCTGTATATGCGTGTAGTTTTCGTCTAATATATCACGAGGAAAGTTTCCTCGAGCACACCCCTTCCTCTGCACCACTATCCCCGCTCGAAAGGGAAGCGGAATGGGGACCAGAGACCGCAATCCCTGACTCGACTCGACTCGACTCGACTCGAGTCGGGAGAGCAAGGCCTAGTGTTTTCCTAACCAAATAATGAATGGGCTAGCAACGCATAGTTCAGTTCCAGCGACATACTCCCCTCCCCTTCCCTTCCTCTCCAACAGTAATACAATATCCTTAATGCTTTATGGGCGCATTTTTCAATATGTCCAACATTGAAAACAAACTAGTCATATTGATCGTAGCAACGTTATTGAAAGTAGGATGAGAGTTATTTTTCATCCAGCATGAGCAGCAAGTTTCCTCCCGCCTCCCGGCCTAGCTTATTTAGCTTATATTGGTGTGAAAGGGTGGGGAGTTTGGAAAAAATGCTGTGTGCTGCTTGAAAACTAATTAGTGTTATTACCGTGGCGACGGGTGAAACGGCGACTCCGCTAACAAATTACATGTTTTCGCAGCATTTCCGCGCCACTCCGCGGCGCCTGTGCTGCTGCAGTCTCCGGCGCTCCCTGCTTCGAGTGCTTGAGATCAAGCCTTGGCAACTAAGAATGCAATATGCATCAAACTAGAGAGAGAAGGTCTTCAAGGATGTCTTGCATACAACTTACAACTTACTGCTATAAATTCCACCGGTGCCTTGAATTTGCACATAACCTACAGCTATTACTTAACAAGCAAGGCCCAGAGCAGTGGAAAGAGACTGTGCATTTGCCTCTTGCATCTATGTCTTAACACGACTGCTGCCTGACTACAATTGTAATTTATCTTAAGGGTACATATGACTGAGTTTTGACGATTTTTGGTAAAAAATTGAATTTTTTTATTTTAGCGTTAAAAAATATTACAATCTTTCCTCTATCATATGCATCCATTATTTTTTCAGTTCCGCCAATTTTAAAGCTAACAGAAGCCATCCTTTAACTCCATGTACGTGGTATTTAAATGTCCATATACACCCGCTTTTACGATATAATATTATTGTGCCATTTCACTCCTATTTTGATTATGCCGCTTGAAGTGAACAGGAACTTGCTAATGATTGGCTACTGCCATTTGTAATGTCATTTAAAATATCATCTGAAGATAGAAACAAGAGGTCTGAGGGGGAGACATATGGTCCAGGGCAATTCTGAGGTCAGTTTATTTTCTTTTGCCTTTTTCTCAGCAAATTTTCAGCATTTTGCTCTATACAAAATGCTCCCTGCGGAGCATTTCTTAACAGAATGGCATGAAACTTGCTGAGTATGTAGTAATATGTACTATAAATAAAAATTGTATTCGTTTTGATATCAGATGGATTTTAGTGTGTTTTTTATCCTTCAGGACAGGCTGTTACTCCATATTTTTTTAAAAATTATGAAATATAAATATTTACATTTTTCTGTAAGCCAAACAACTAGCCAGATATAAAAACCCAATACAATTCTAATTTTTCCTTGTTTAAAGTGGATCTCTACAAAATGTTAGAATGATTGGATGAAAACTTTGTCGCAAGGGACTTTTTAAGTGCGACTATTAATTTATTTAAGTAATTTGCCTTATTTCTTGAACCAAGAAACATACAGAGTTGAAACTTTGCACAGCATAATATGGTTACAATATAAATATGTACACAAAATTTCATCAAAATTTATTAAAAAATATAGAAGTTGGAAAATTCAGTCATATGTACCCTTAATATCTCAATATTGGAAGTATCATAAATAGAGCTCTTTTTAAGTTGGTGTTTAACGACACGTCAAGGGGTGACACTATGACAAGGTTCGAAGGGGGACTCAGCATCTCGAACAATGAAATCGTTTGTGCCTATACCACCGATGGGGCACCCCACCCCCGGTAGGGAGGGGTAACGTGTGAGAATAATAAGGGTGGTTGAGGACAGATGACAGCAAAGTCATTCACAACTACATTTGAACTCCCCGTTGGCGGCACATACAACCCCTGGGGGGCTTATACATCCCCTGGGGGCCGGGAACTCGGAGATCTCCCCTGATATAGAGCACTAGGATTTACAGGATGTACTGCACTTGCCGTGCACGCCGGAACTCCTGCCGACACTTCGAACCTTGAGATTGCCATTCAACATGAAAGGTGAAATGAAATGAGAAGTGAGGTGAAATGGAAGGGCTAGAAATTCGTAGGATGTAATTATCCTTCCTGGCATTCGCCTAGCGTCCAGGGAAGGCCCCCCCCCCTCAGAGATAAGGAGAACCCATGGGTCAAGAAGGTCGGCCTCGCGGAACTCCCGTATTCCTACGTTACATTATTATTATTATTATTATTATTATTATTATTATTATTATTATTATTATTATTATTATTATTATTATTATTATTATTATTATTATTATTATTATTATTATTATTATTATTATTATTATTATTATTATTATTATTATTATTATTATTATTAGTATTAGTATTAGTATTAGTATTACTATTACTATTACTATTACTATTACTATTACTATTACTATTACTATTACTATTACTATTACTATTACTATTACTATTACTATTACTATTACTATTATTATTATTATTATTATTATTATTATTATTATTATTATTATTATTATTATTATTATTATTATTATTATTATTATTATTATTATTATTATTATTATTATTATTATTATTATTAATATTATTAATATTATTATTATTATTATTATTATTATTATTATTATTATTATTATTATTATTATTATTATTATTATTATTATTATTATTATTATTATTATTATTATTATTGTTGTTGTTGTTGTTGTTGTTGTTGTTACTGTTACTGTTACTGTTACTGTTATTGTTACTACTACTACTACTACTACTACTACTACTACTACTACTACTACTACTACTACTGCTACTGCTACTGCTACTGCTACTGCTCCTGCTACTGCTACTGCTACTGCTACTGCTACTGCTACTGCTGCTGCTGCTGCTGCTGCTGCTACTGCTACTGCTGCTGCTCCTGCTGCTGCTGCTGCTGCCGCTGCCGCTGCCGCTGCCGCTGCCGCTGCCGCTGCCGCCGCCGCTGCCGCCGCCGCCGCCGCCGCCGCCCCCGCCGCCGCCACCGCCGCCGCCCCCGCCGCCGCCACCGCCGCCGCCACCGCCGCCGCCCCCGCCGCCGCCACCGCCGCCGCCGCCGCCGCCGCTGCCGCCGCCGCTGCCGCCGCCGCTGCCGCCGTCGCTGCCGCCGCCGCTGCCGCCGCCGCTGCCGCCGCCGCTGCCGCCGCCGCTGCCGCCGCCGCTGCCGCCGCCGCCGCCGCCGCTGCCGCCGCCGCTGCCGCCGCCGCTGCCGCTGCCGCTGCCGCTGCCACTGCCACTGCCACTGCCACTGCCACTGCCACTGCCACTGCTACTGCTACTGCTACTGCTGATATTACTAAAGGCTTCCGCCACACTAAAGTGACAATCCTTCGTTTGTCCTGTATTTCCGTTGAGTCAAGGGATTTGATTATTCCCCATACACACCGAAATAACACAAGGGGTACGAGGTGTTCTCGAACAGACTCTACATGAAATGAAATTATAATTGGGAAAGGGAATTTTGAAGGAAACGCTTCAGTCTCAAGCTTTAGGGCACCCCTCACCCCGGATTTTGCCGGTTATGAAGATCGAGGAAAACGTGAAAGAAATTTCAGTCAGGTAGGACGATCCTGACGGGATTTACGCCCAACAGGGCTCCTGTTTGGGTATCCAAAATATGTGAAGTCGGCCACAATATGAATGCGTTGGGAAAAGTGGACGGAATATAGGAAGTGTAACTGCAGTTCTGAGATACGCCCACTAGTGATGCTGTAGTACTGTTTTCATTGTGTAAATGTACATTCCCACTATTACCTTGCTCCTCCCCTCTTAATAGCTAGCCTTGATGTCTTTACGCGTTGTCAACAGACAGTGGTGCCCTGCTGCAAGTGCACTCATATTATGGCTGTCCAGTACAAACCACATTTTTTACCGGTAGCGGAAGGAGCGTGTGCCTTTTCACGCGAATGTGTGAATGCCTGAGTAAATCTCAATGCAGATGTAGGTTCATAGACAATATAATTAACACATGTCGAGTTGCACATTTTACTTTAAAGGTGCTTAAGGGTTATCATTTTGAAGAAAAAGAAAAAGTTCTCTATTTGAGGAATAAACACGCCAGCTAAAATGTGTTATTTTATTTTGTTTCATACATTCTATTGTAGTGAATTTAAATACTTCCAATACCAAGTTGAAATTGTTTTTCTCGCACATAATGGTCATTAGTATAGAAAAATACTCCATTTAAAAATTCGTATTTTTTTGTTTTATGTGATCGTTGCTTCATTTTATATTGCACTGCATGTTAAGAAGATGATCACAAAAGCACTGAGGGGGATTTTAAAAATAATGTTACATCACAATGTATAACAGCATTTTTTTTTCTGTTTACGTAACTTTTATTTTTATTTGCGTTATGTGCTTTTTCTATGAGATCATTCAATCTAACGGATTATTTTAATTATATTATAATTAACTGAATCATATAGATATTAAATATAGGTATATTAATGCAGTGTTTTAATAGCTAAGGTTACGGGCAAGTGATTTAAAAAGTTAAAAAAAAAAGTATCGGTTTATAGGCCTGATAATGAAACATAAAAAGTTTCGATTTGTTTATGTAACTTTTGCCTGCACCGAACCAAAAAAGCATTTCTCTGTTTTTAAGTTCTTATTGTAGGTGTTTTGCGCTAGCAAAACTGCTTGCTACTATTTAACTGTTTTCAAAAGCCGTCGAGAAAATAACACCAATTTCTTAACTTTTGTTAAGAATGGTAACTTAATATGAATCTCTACAGATTTTTGTGAAAGCACTAACATTGTGTTTATTAGTGTTTGAAAAGGCATGCTAGTTTTCTTAATTAATTTGTGGATACCTCCTTAGGGTTGGGCGTTATAAATAAGGGAAATGAGGGAGAGGAATGTTTTAATGTGTAAAGTAATCCTAGTACTCTGAAAAAATTAGTGCGTGTCAGCTTTCATAGCATTTTTCCAGCTGTTTCCAATTTCAGTTATTTGAAATAATTATAAGAACTTATGTGTCCAGATTGCTT
>CM060962.1:33123514-33426014 GCA_030765045.1 Tenodera sinensis
TTATACATGAGTGCACAACATTTTAACAGTAAACGGCCGGGAGGGGTCAACTTAACCCCTAAGTAGAATCAAATCTCTGCTTTCGATTGAAAATCTAATTCTATCTAATTTACCCTTGTGACATTTACTCATTTTATGTGCTCACTACACGTACCAACAACGAATTCTTTCCTGACATTCACAACAGTTCCATAAATATTTGGAGGGGTCATATTGAATCCTTTATGCAAAACTATTTTTTGTATGCTGAATATGTTTTGTTTTATATCAGCGAGAAGTAGATTTATGTCAATAGTTAGGAATTACAGCAACAATGCTTGTGCATGAATGCTTGTGATTAGAAATTATAGCAATACTGGCCTTTTACCAGACATTCTATTCTTCGCTCAAGTTGTGAGCCGAACATTGTATTGAAAAGAAGTAAGAACTTGTGAGAGCAAACGCTGTGACAGGCGTCTCTTATGAGAAGATGGAATACTTTTACAGAACTAATGAATGTTCTTGATAACTCGCTTGGAATTCAACCATTGTATTTTACTGCTAGGAATCAAATTGACCCTCTTCAAGTGTTCTTTCAATGTGGCGTACTACCGCTAAGAATTAAAATTGGTTTCAGGTTAGAATCCTATACACGTTAGTATGAGTTGTTTATCTAGAATCGAATTATCCGGAGACATTTCGGTTACAGTTTTGCATATGTAAATATAGATAAGTGGACCTAAGTAATTACTAGAAGATAATACACACAGTGTGAATTAATCGTTTTGAAAACGTGCTTACTTGGACCGGATGTCCTACTTGTTCTAAGAACATTAGGTCGTTGTATGTGGGACAAACCTGCTGATTTGGCAACATTGCTTCCCCAATGTCATGCATTTAGCCCCCTCTATGTTTCTGACTCGATATAAGCCTTAGAACCCTCCGTCCAGCATCACCCTATCTCCCTCGCCTCATGGTTGTGTCTAGTTCCCTAATGAATTTCTTCATCGCCGTCTGGTAGACGGAGGTCGCGTTCGTCATGCTCATGTAACTTACAGTTGCTTTGTTATTCAATAAAGTTTGGTAGATTTTTGTTCTTCTGCCGAATTTTAGATTGATATTTAGTGAAGGCGTTCTTCAATCTCATTAGAATCTAGTACATTTCATTACTTCCCTCCTCTAATCAGAACAGACATTTAGTTCCCTAGAGCACGATGTTTGTTGGAGCACTTCAGAAATCTGTGGAGGGTGAAAAAGTAATATTTTCGGCTAAAATACGAAATAACTTAGCAAAGGGGTTTACTTGTCATTCCTCTCCAGACATGTAACTGATAATGCTCTGAGCTACAAAGTCACAGTACTCACTTAAGAAATGTCAAATCAATAGAGCATATTGTGCAAGCAGAGATTTTATTCAGAACTGATCAGCAACGTAATGAGACTGAAAAGCTAACTGAAAAGCTATCAACAAAGGATGTAAAACAGTTCCTTTACTTTCTAAACTCCTCATCCCTTATAATTTGGTTTTGAGCAACCCACAGTTAGTGGATTTGTTTCTGGAAGGATTACGGCCTGTCATCTGACTATTTGTTTATAAGCATACAAGTATGAGCTTTAACAAAAGTTCTCAAGACCTTTTGGATTTGATTAAAATCGTCACAAAATTAAGATTCGTTCATATGGTGAATCCCCTAAAAATGTAGAAGTTTAGGCGAGGTGTTGGGTACGCGAAGTCCAAAGTTTATGAATATATCAGAATATGAAGAATATTTCTTGGCACATTTGAAATTGGATGAAATTGGTATAGAAATAAGAGAAGTTTATAGGAATAGATTCCTAAAGCTCTACCATTTTAAGAGAATCTGTGTACCTCGTATGAACATTTCAAATTTGGTGAAACCGAAGACTATCAAAACTTCATTTATTCACTTCAAACTTGGTTGCAAATCGGTTTAACATCTAAGTTCATTATACAGAAATCTCCCTAAATATTCACCATTTTGGAAGGACACCGTATACATAAACTTTATACTTTATATCGTCCATCCTACTAACATTTGGTTGAAATAAGTACAAGATTATGGGTTGTTTATACTCAAGCCGCCCCAAAAAGTTAGGTATTTTGTGGTTATCTCCAAAATTATTTATAATAATATGAAGTATATTGCCAGTTGTGATAACTGAGGAAAACCTAAGTCAGGGACGGCGGTCCTGCCGGGATTTGTACCCTTCACGAGTCTATGCTCTAACGACCTCATCTACCCATTTCGGTCTCCTTGTGAAGTAATTGTATATAGGTAGGTGATCCGTTGGGTCAAGTTTGCACCTGTGTCTCATATGTTTTTTCTTTCCGTGGTACTCCGGGGGCCTGTTAACCCCCAATACCCTTTGTTGCCTCAGTGCTTCTGTTAGATAACGCTCAACCATCGGTCCCAGTTACCAGTCAGGATGAACGGAATATGTCCGGTTTGGCACCTTAGGGAAGCAAAGATGTAAGTTATCAAACGTTTAAGTAAATTATTAGAAAAAACTTATCCCTTGCAACGATTTTGTGAGAACAGACGTTATTAGCAAGCTCCGTGCTAATGAGATTAATTAGTTTAGGTAAGTGTGGCTTCGGCAATTAGGATTCCAATTAATTCAATCAACAATAAATCTATTAGCTCAAAGTTTGTGTAATCAGAAACCAGGAAGTTTCAAGTGCCCGTAGGTCAGTTCTGAAAATTAGCAAGTCACAGAAGAAAAATTGCGATTCAAATGCGAATACGAAGTTTAAGGTTTGCAACATAAGTAGAAAATTTGATGGGGCGTCACAAAGTAAGCAGGAGTTGAGTTAATGAAGCAGTATGTGTTTCTAAAATTGTTGTCTTTCTTTCGTGTCTTGCAGAAGTGTTTTATGTTGTGGACTATTGGAAGCTTGCGGCTCCTATAGACCGCGCTCGGGTTATACACACTTAGCAATCACCACAAGAGAACTCTTCATTAGCATTTCAGTAACTCACGGCAAGTTACGCTTTTCATGTTATTACAGAGATAATTATTTTAAATCTTCAGAAAATAGAAGACATAATACTTCAATCGTTATCTAGGGTTATCAAGAAGTCGCTCCGCAGCTCTTGAGTAACCAAGATTCCCCTAGAGACGGAAATTGTTGTGGCAGCACTGGCTGTCGCGAGCCTATGGTTATAACGTTCCGTGAAATAAACAATCTGATAGAGTGAGTGAGTGAGTGAGTGAGTGAGTGAGTGAGTGAGTGAGTGAGTGAGTGAGTGAGTGAGTGAGTGAGTGAGTGAGAGTGAGTGTGTGTGTGTGTGTGTGTGTGTGTGTAGGGTTTCACGGCCGTCGACAACGAGGTCATTTGGGCCCAAAAATCTCATAGATTCCCGTATGTAATTTATGAAAGATAATGCACATAAACAGGATACCAACGTTATCTTGAGCGGTAGGCACCGGCACGGTGCGGAGGAACTTGTTGATGAACCTTTAGTTTCTTGTGCTAAGGTTTAGGAACATTTTAATTCTATAGCTCATTATCAGCATGTACTAAATTTATCAGCCAACTTAACATCCTCACACACAACCACCCATACCCTGAGAAAAAGATCCCAAGGCTCACAAGCGTAGTAGTAGCAGATTTATTGAAGACCGAGATATTGGAGACAGTACCACAATTGTCGTACATAGGGCACATCTTTGCCACACTTGTAACTTCTGAAACACACGTATTCACGAAGATTCATAGTTACAATATAGTTAGTTCATCTCATAGGCCATTTTTACTTTCTGTACTACGTATAGTAAAGTAGAGGACATATTGTGTTCCACCCATAAATCCGGTGTGGAGATTTCACCGGAAATATATGTTTGGAGGCCCCTGAACACCAAAAAAAGCATTTTTAGAAAAAGGTCCGTGCGCGCAAGGTGTCCCCCTCCGTTTTGTACCCTTTACCTTTACCTTACCCAAACTTATTGTTTCATTCAAATTCTACATGGTGGTTAATAAGTTTAGATTGATAGTAGTTGTACTGCCGCATGATAGAGGTCATGGTGTCTCGCTCTCTGCCATTTTGACTCGATTATGGTTACGGGAGTTTCGCAGCATTCTGTACATTCTAAATGCTGTATTAGCTATTTTGACGCTACAATTGTTACACTTTAAGATTTTAAGATTGTTTTCTCACTTCCTTAGTAGATGTACTTGGCGAAGTCCTAGTTTAAAGCACTACGTCACATTTCTGGAGAATTAAAATTATATCGACAAAATTTTGAGGTAAGTTTCGATAAAACATTTTTGCATCACCTTGAAAAACATCACATACGGAATAGCCTACGTGACCAGCTTTGGCAAAGAGATTTCTTTGCACTGGAAATGGGTGCTATTGACATGTGCTTGAGATGAAATTTATCCTTATACTTAGATGTTACAAGTCTCAGGTAACACCGCGGTATTCGTGACCGATTCTCCGTGTTTGACACATAATTTAGGGTATTTTATGATACAATTTGAGATATTTATATTTTTATTTATATTTATTTTTGAGTTATGTTTCGCAGTTAAAAGGTAGCATCTTTATCAGAAAACTCCATGCCATTGATGATCGCGCACTTTAAGTCCTATAGACCAATGTTTAAAAAGCATGCGCAACACATTTGATGCAAACAGAGCATTTTCACTATTTTTCTCGGAACCTTAATTTTCAATATGCTATTCCGTATAAAACGCTCCATGTGAAACAAGCTGCAATGTTTAAACTGTAGAAGAATCAGCAGAAATGAAATATAAATCTGGTTTTTAACTACAATGTATTTTTATGTATTATTTCTCGGGAGATATATTTTTAACACAATAAAAATATTTGCTGTTAAGAATTGTTACCAGTGATTCTATACTCATAGAGTTTAAATGTTTAGATGTTGAAAATTTAAACCAAAAGTTCTTTTAAGGCTCCAAACTTCACTAAGTGCTGCTAATATTAATAACTAATTTTATGCTTCTAAGCTCTTCTACATTTATCGTTAATTGAAGCCATATTTAATTGATTCTAATTTATATAAAAATAGCATTGGAAGCTATTTGCCCATCACCATCTAATAAACATTTAATGTCTTCTTATCCTCATAAGTTTGTCCGTTGTCTTGAGTGTCTGCCTCAGGTAAGATCAATGAGGGTAGGTTATTTGGTGCTTATGACCGAAGTTCTCGCCCCCTCTCCCTGGAAGAGGGTTCCCCAGCATTATGCAACCCTCAAGCACTCAGTGCCGTTTGGGTCATGGTGTTATTGGTTATTCCAGCCAGGCTTTAATGTCAGCTGGGTCCCCTTCTATCGCACAGTCATACATCTACATAATTTAATGCTTATGGCTCAACATTTTCCCTACTGCGCTATTTCCTGCAGCTCTTTAGTAGCATGTATAATGATGATACGCACATGCAACGCTTGTCTATAGAATTTATTGTTTTATAGTTGTGATTTTCTTGAGAAACATCTTGACTAAAGAGGAAATTATATGAGACTCACTGTTAGATTTATCAATATTCATCGCACCCTTTTTATTCCTTACAATCCATGAACAATTTTATAACGGCTGTGATGTGACAAAATATTCCAAGTGTATCATTAAAAGAGGAATTCCAAAGAAAATTATTTCTACAACGGCTTAAAAGAGATCAAAAGTGAAGGTTTCAAGTACTTTTTCCTGAGATTCTTGGATAAAGTTGATTAAATACTATGAACTTTGGCTTTTATCCAATCAAAGTACCTTCGAGCTATGTACATACATTAAAAATCTCACCAAACACCTTTATGATGATAGATAGGTAATAGTTCTCGCTGAAAAGTACATTTCTAAAGGTTTTGTTGTTATTATTTGAAATTAAAAAAAAAATCAAGAAGTTCGTAGGTTTTAAGGCTGATTCTAAAAATAATTTAAAATTTGGACCGAAAAATGTCGAAGCTGCACCACAAGATGTTCCTGAGCTAATTAAAAAGTAAGTTTTTTTTATCAGGAAGCATTAAAGAAACTGATCTGAAAAATTGGCAGTCTTGTTATGCAACTCATCATAATTGTATAGAAAGAGAATGATCGCTTCAGCAGTGTATATTTCCAAATTGCAAAAGTGACTCCCTTAACAAACACATATTAGTTTTGCGGCACAATGGGGCTCTTTGTAAAAATTCTGCTCTGCATCCAATTTCCTATGCAAGAAACTTTCTGTTGCATTTTTGGTCAACAGCTCTTAAGACAGTTTCATGCCTAGCATTCTGTATTCTTTACCAATTGTTGTAATTCCCAAACCTCTGTTTTATAGTATAACATATTTCAACAAAAACACTAATAATATAAGAACAAAACACAAACAGAACCAAGAGAAAATAATGTTTTCAAATGGTAACTGAAGAAAACACTGCGCCGTTTTCACTCATTTTGTGCAACTACTCGTAAATAGTTATGTTTAGGTGCCCTTATTATATTCAAGCGGCACATACTGTAATTGTGCATATCAGAGCCAAAAATATGCCCTCACAATTATACGTAGTTAATATTCTACGCAATTGTCACATAACTTTGTATGTTATGAAGACCCTTTGAGAATACCCAAGATGTTACATGGTAGGAAAGCTTTTAAGGTCTTTGAAAGCAGTAGATTTCATCAGAAATTACTCAAAGCATATTGCAAGGCCTTAGAAGTGCTATTTCATTTCATTGGCGACCAATCAAGCCTTGGAAATGCAATGTTTCGTTAACTGAGCAGTTTCCTCTAAATTACGCTAGTAGTTTTAGTAACGCTCGTTGCCACCTCTTTTAGCCCTCTAAAGCTGTGTACTGTGGGTAACTGTATTGCGTGGTTACACTGCACGAGTAGAGTGGAACCTCTTGGACAATATGTAAACTGAGGAACACAACAAAGGAAGAGGTAAATTTGTTTCTTCTCCGGCAGAACATTATTCTAGGCATTAATGATTGACTACAAAGGTACTCAGAACGTGGTTCTTGAAAGCCCCTTCATCAACTGAGTTCTATGTTAGTAGTTTTTGGTGGTTAATAGATAAACTAAACTGTTGGAAAGTGCTAATGTAATTAGGGATAAATTTCATCGGGCTTTATCACCATATCAATAGATGATTGGCGAGCAACCAAATCTAAGATGACGTCACACGACATTATTCCTGTAATGAGCATGAGAGACCGAGAATATGTGGTTTGAAACCTAGCATGAGATGAATTTCTCAAATTCAGAGTCGCTATCCGTTATAAATAACGAGTGTTGACACTAACCGACCAAGACAAATGAAGTCTTTTATACCATAACAAAACATAGTCTCTTTGGTAATCCCTCTGAAGTGAACCGAAGTGAAAGACTAGTGCAGTAGTTCACATCCTGTGGATCTACTAGCGTGGGCCAGATAATCAAACGGCGAATTCTATCTGC
Source organism: Tenodera sinensis (assembly GCA_030765045.1). Lineage (NCBI taxonomy): Eukaryota > Metazoa > Arthropoda > Insecta > Mantodea > Mantidae > Tenodera > Tenodera sinensis. The sequence continues at coordinate 33,130,925 of CM060962.1, forward strand.
AAGAGGACTGGGGTTATAAACCTGTAACGTTAGCTTATCCTTGTAGTGACCATGAGAGATCGAGAATAGTAGTTTGAATGCTAGAAATGTGACGAACTTCTAATATTCATAATTTATTTCTTGGAGTTCAAAATTCCGGTTTTCTCATATCCGTGTAAAGCCTCAATGTTTTAATAAATGGCGCAAATGTCAATCGGCTAATCGTACTTGCCTGTTACTAAGTATTTGAAACTCAAGGACTCAAATTTAACTCAAGTCCTTTTAATGCAGATATTGAAATAATAAATGTCAATAAAATGAGTCAGAATGTTAACAAGGCAACGCAGTTTTGGACAGACAGATAATTACTATGTGCGTCGTCACTCAAATTTGAATTAATAGAATTTATAAAGAGTTAATGTACATAATATTCTTAAATTCATTTTATATTCCTGCATTACGATGTACTGGGTTTTCTGTGTAATACGGAGATAATCCGGTTCTGAGCTTTAGAGATACCTTTAATAACAACCTGAGCTTTGCCTCATCAGTTACTGGGAAAATATTATTAAATTCAGTAGCGAGGTTTGTACCTTCTGTTAGTTGCTTCCTACCCTACCATTCAAGCCAAGGATATGAGTATATTTCATTTATAAGGTGAAGAGCTTCATATGTACCAGAGTATCTTTGATACACACTTTTTAACTGAAATTGATTTTAGGATATTTCACCTACCACTAAGTAAGCTCTGGTATTTTGCTTTAAAGTTGCACTCATGATCTTGTGTGTGCATCTTTATAGTGAACTTAGTTGCCTAAGAATGCCAAAGGATTGGCACGATTTTTATGGTGTTGCCGATGGTCAGTGAGGGTGTGATCCCCGCCAGCTGGCAGGCGAGACGGCCAAGCTCTTTGGCAGAAGTGTGCGTGGTGTTCTTTTGTTGTGCGTACTCCCCATTTGGGTGATAACCCACAAACACACATGTTCAGCTGCCAGCTAAGGGTGCTTGCACTCTGCATATGTTAGCCATTCATCCTATGTTTACGTTTTTTCATGAGGTTCCGAAGTTCTTCGCTTGTAAGAAGCGTGTCACAAGATTGTGGACTACGAGGACCATCATAACCATCTCATCACGGATCATGCATGGGCTTTACCTTTTCTGATCTGTGGTTCTTGCCAGTACTACGAAAATCTCTCTTGTAACTTCGATTTACTTACAATAAGTTTTATTGTACATATATGTAACAACAACAAAGCCTAGCTTTCATGGTCATTTTCGTTCTAGTCCTGGGAATAAATGAAACCGTGGTTAGACCGCCGATGGGAAATTCTTCACTAGTTATCATTACGTTAACTGGCGTTCTTTTTTAGACATTGAAGAGATCCTTGAGAAACCGCCTTTGCTGTTTGCTTATTAAGCTTCGTCCTCATTAAATCCAGGCCGTTGAAAATGTATGCTATCTAATTATCTGTTTTCACTTCCTTGTTCTTTGGAATCAAACGAAAGACATTTAACGCATTCTAAATGGTATGTAAACTTTCATTTCTCTTTTTATTTTTTATTTGTTGTTTATTTATTTATTTATTTGTTTGTTTGTTTGTTTACTTATTTGTTTATTTGTTTATTTATTTATTTGTTTATTTATTTATTTATTTATTTATTTATTTATTTATTTATTTATTTATTTATTTATTTATTTATTTATTTATTTATTTATTTATTTATTTATTTATTTATTTATTTATTTATTTATTTATTTATTTATTTATTTATTTATTTATTTATTTATTTATTTATTTATTTATTTATTTATTTATTTATTTATTTATTTATTTATTTATTTATTTATTTATTTATTTATTTATTTATTTATTTATTTATTTATTTATTTATTTATTTATTTATTTATTTATTTATTTATTTATTTATTTATTTATTTATTTATTTATTTATTTATTTATTTATTTATTTATTTATTTATTTATTTATTTATTTATTTATTTATTTATTTATTTATTTATTTATTTATTTATTTATTTATTTATTTATTTATTTATTTATTTATTTATTTATTTATTTATTTATTTATTTATTTATTTATTTATTTATTTATTTATTTATTTATTTATTTATTTATTTATTTATTTATTTATTTATTTATTTATTTATTTATTTATTTATTTATTTATTTATTTATTTATTTATTTATTTATTTATTTATTTATTTATTTATTTATTTATTTATTTATTTATTTATTTATTTATTTATTTATTTATTTATTTATTTATTTATTTATTTATTTATTTATTTATTTATTTATTTATTTATTTATTTATTTATTTATTTATTTATTTATTTATTTATTTATTTATTTATTTATTTATTTATTTATTTATTTATTTATTTATTCATTTATTCATAATACTAAAAGACTTAGAACAATGAGAAGAAGAGGAGGGATGAATACCCCATGAAAGTATTACAGATACATTGGACTTGCAACTAAAGTGCACTTCATGTATTGCTGAATGTCCCAACAAAAATATTTTCATGCGAATTTTGATTTTTTTTCTTGTTGGTACCCTCTGCAAAGGACTCCATTAACAAAACATATGAGGGATGATGCAATGAGCACACTACTATAGCATATGAACTAATATCTTGAAATATGCGGAAGTACGTCGTAAATAAACTCATGAGGAAGCGGCGACATGCGATTCCATTTGTGTACCCTCCGGCTACCAGATGGTTTAACTGTTCCTTTTATTTGTAGGAAGTTGCTGTTATCTATGTTTTATATTCCTATTGCTCGGAGAGTGATGGTATTTATCCCACATGTACTATGCCTAAATATAAGCATAGATATTGTGTACCTATTGCTAAGACGTTGAGCCATTTCAGAAATAGTTTAGTTCATGAATAAGTGACCATTCTGATATAAAAATATCAGAATTCTCAACAGTTTATAGCTGCCTATTGTTCTAACTTTACCCTTTTTGTTTTAGCGCTATCATTTTATTCCATATGTGTTGCTGTTATGATCGCCGGAATAATCCGTAGAGAGGCCATAGCCCCTTTGTGCACCTGTAGTGTTTGTTTTTTACATGGAAATAAATTATATTTCCGTGCTGAAAGTGTTGTCCTCTGAACAGGTTAGCGAGAAAGATTTCATTGTGCTCACTAGAGATATAAACCAAAGCACAACTAAATACAATAAGTATGTCCTTTGTGTGTTCACTTTCAGAGTGATTAAAATGGATCACTTATTTACTATATACTCAAAATGGTTACAGCTCGAGGTTTTCTTACTTTTTTCTTTTTTGCTTGTATATTAACGTTTTTCGACGTATTGTTACACCGGACGATAAATGAATGAAATTAGTGCTCAAATGCGCCCGAGGTCCATAGAGCTTAAAAGTTACATGACATTCGTCTTCTTAGGATAAGGGAAAACCTCGGCAAAAGCTTTGTCCGAATAATTCACCGTAACCGGCATTCGAACTCGATACCTCTTGAATGTGAGGCAGAAACGCTACCACCACACCACATAGACGGGCTAATTGACAGCTCTAGATTAATAACTTCACTCACTGTTTCAGTGCTCCCGAATTTATCGGTAAAACTTCGAGTTCTCTTTACAATACTACAGCGAAATTGACTAATTGAAAAACAGATATCCATAAGAACCCCAGCCTTGACTGAGATTGACTCATTAAGCGTTTATTACAGCTCGCTACGGTCTGCAGAATGATTACTTTTATCTCGCCTGTGAGTCATGTGCTTATTTTAGTGTATCAGATAGTATCTATCACAGCGCATTTTTACTTTCTCTGCTACACGGGAAGTATGGGAAGTATTGTATTCGACCCAAAATTTCGATGTCGACATTTCACCGGAAATATATGTTGTGAGGCTCCCGGAATACAACAACAACAACAACAACAACAAAAAGCATTGTTAGAAAAAGGTCCGCTCGCGTGCGTGTGTGTCTGCCTGTGAACAGCAAAACTCAAAACCGAAAAGTCCGTTAAAAACAAAAGTTGATATTTAAGTTTAATATCTTTCAAAGATGCAACACGAAGATTTTGAAGAGCATTCCTCCAACCTAAACTACCCTTTACAGGAAAACTTTTCAAAAATATGTATTTTCTCAAAAATAAAGTTTTCCGTAAACTGTAAGTTCTCAAAAATGTCTCCAACGATATTGATTAAAATGCCTATGATTATGATATTTTTATGACAAGGGTGTAGCCTCCGTAGTGCTGTTTACTCTTGATGACATTTACATAACTGGTAAACCGTAAGAGATAGACCAAATCTTACTCTGCAAAAATGTCGATCTCCTTAAAACACACAGGTTATGTCCAAATGCTTTTTTGGTGGAGTGAACCATTTTGAAGATATTCCTTATCATTTGCTTGAGTTTTCCTTCCAAGCCTTAAACTTTTCTTAAATGGAAGGTCGTTATTCTCACTTTTTATCCCTTGGCCGGGCAAAGAGAACGGAATTTCAAAACTTTAAAAGTGTGACTATCGCTCAAAGCCTACTGTATTCCTATTGCTTTTCGTTAACATCAGCTTATCTATTTAATGAAATCTTTTCCTGACAAAACGTTAACTCATGATTCTTTTATTATGTATTGTGTTCAACATGCAAATACCAAAAATTAGCAATAAGATACGTTTTGCAAGCGTTTATCTCGACTAACTTGAAGAAGATAGAGGAATAAGGTAGGTAAGAATAGTTAGTACAAGAGAAGGGAAAATCATGTGAGTGCAATACATCAGATTTTTGTCTATGTATTTTGTATAACATTCCAATAAGAGAGTAGAATATTCCTCGAATATGTAAGAATCAACTCCGGGACTATAACATTTTCCTTTGAAAGTGTTGGGCATCTGTCTGCCTCTGGTTTAGTTCCTAGATCTTTGACACGGGCCCAAATGACCTAGTTGTCGATGGGACCATAAACTCCACTCACTCGCTCAGTCGCTCACACTCACTGACTCCCTCACTTACACACTCACTCACTCATTCACCCACTCACTCACCCATCCATTCACTCACACACGCTCTTATTCTCTCACTCATTCACTCATTCACACACTCACACAGTCAGTCACTCCCTCACTCACTAACTCACTCACTCGCCCATCCATTCACTCACCCACAATCTTATTCTCTCACTCATTCACTCATTCACACACTCACACAGTCAGTCACTCCCTCACTAACTCACTAACCCACTCAGTCACTCCCTCACTAACTCACTCACCCACTCACTCACTAACTCACTCACCACTCACTCACTAACTCACCACTCACTCACTAACTCACTCACCCACTCACTCGTCCACCGATTCACTCACTCACTAACACACTTATTCTCTCCCTCACTCATTCACTCACTCATTCACACACTCACTCAGTCATTCACTCACGCATTAACTTACCCACTCACTCACACACTCACTCACGTACTCACTCACCCACTCACTCGCTCATCCATCCACTCACCCATCCACTCACCCACCCACTCACTCACCCACTCACTCGCTCATCCATTCACTCACCCACCCACTCACTCACCCACTCACTCGCTCATCCATTCACTCACCGACCCATTCACTCACCTAGCCATTCACTCAACCACCCATTCACTCACTCACCCACTCACTCGCCCATCCATTCGCTCACCCACCCACTCACTCATCCATTCACTCGCCCACCCATTCTCTCACCCACCCATTCACTCGCCCATCCATTCACTCACACACCCACTCACTCAGCCACTCACTCATCCATTCACTCGCCCACCCATTCTCTCACCCACCCATTCTCTCACCCACCCATTCACTCGCCCACCCATTCTCTCAGGTACTCAAATGAAAGGTTAGAGCAGCTCTACTTCATAACGATTAAATTTATGAGTAATGAAACCTGAGGAAACGCGTAAGAACAAGGAGTATGATGTTGAAAAGGACGTAGAACAATCGAGCGTGGCTTGTCTATCATTCTCTTAAATTTCGAAGAGTGAGAAAAAATTGCATCCTTATACACATTCCCGTTACCAGCATCCCACGTGTCAGTGTTTATGGGGAAGGAGTCATAAAATGAAGAAGTTAAATTAGATATCTGTGCAACGAAAGGCTCTCTCCGAATGCCAACAAGTACTTTATAAACATAAGCCTTGCCTTATAGCTTTATTTCTCAATGATTTTTCAATAACTTATTAGATAGTCTTACACAACCATTATTGTGAAGGAGATTCCAGTCTCCCTGCTTTTAACATTTTGTTTTGCTCGTGGTTATTTTGCAGTTCTGCTTTTGGTCCTATACTTCCTTTCGCTTTGATCTTCAAGGGCATCTGACACGGGTCCAAGGCTCTCTTGTTACCTTGACTTCAAGATTTATATCCACGTTGTCTTTATCAAACATTTATTCTGTGATTTTGAATACCATTCACCGTTAATGTGAATGTTTGGACTATCTGTTTATTGCTGGCGAGGGGAAAACAAACTTTGATTTAATTATAAGAATTAGGCGTAAAATTCAGGAAGTGCAATGCTGAAACTCGAATAAATGGGCCACTTGAATTGCATACCCCAGCATTGCTTGAACTGTATAGGTAATTTCCATATTGGATTTCTGGACGCTTGTTTTTATATGCAGTAATGAAGGAATCTAGAACAGCACAATACAAGTTGAGAGCATTTTCTTTAAAATATTTTTGGTAGTTCATTTTCCCGGTACTTCTGATTTAAACTGTTGTATAATTTGCATTCCAGTTCTCTGAAAATTTACTTGCATGTTCTGAATACTCAGACTAATAAACGTTAATGTAAGTTTTCTGTAAGCTGAAGAATTTTTGGATTAGTACATTTTATAAAGGTTCGCAACTGTGAAAAGTGTATCCTCACAATGTGCACTTTTAATGGACAAAACTTAGTATAACATTCTATGTAACTTGGGCAGATGAAGACACGTGGATTTAAGACAAAATAATTTTTAATTTTATCTTCGAAATGCTAGGCATAAAGCCATGAAGTTTATTTTTGAAAATCGATAGCTTGATAGTGGCCATCTTGTACCGTAACCATAGTGGCATATGATAATTTGAAGGTTTGTACGACGTATAACACCAGCTAAACATACGGTAATATCCTACCGTGTTTGTCATAACACTGAAATGAAACAAATCTGACAAGACTACCTTCTTTCTCATGCCAAGTTGTATTATTGAATAATGCAACCAAACCTAAATTGTGTATGAAGCTTTGCCCTCATGTGCTATCTCCCTCCCTTTGAAGTACCTACCACATCTCCCACAAAAACTGCTTCCCTTTTTGATCTCTCAGTGGGGAACACCTGACCGCCTCCTTAGCGCAGTTGGTAGCGCGCTTGCCTCTGGCGCGGAGGACCCGGGTTCGATCCCCGGTACCAGCATGGGGATTTTATCCCCTCTGGGAGTTCTGGCATGGGGTGCACTTAGCCTCGTTAGGTCCCGGGGGGACCAATTGAGGAGCTACTTGATAGAGAAGTAGCGGTCCCAGGTCTAGAAGACCGCATAACCGGCCGGGAGGGCTCGGGGCGCTGACCACGTCCCACCCTCCAATACTGCACCTCACCAATGACGCCTGTAGTGGGCAGAGGTGGGGGACGCAGCGGCTGGGCGGTAGACCTTGGCCCCTTGTGGGCTGTCGCGCCGGGGGTGGGGAACAACTAACCGACATCTTGTGATAACAACAAATCAGCAAATTACATACAGCAATGTAGAACTTCAACGTTTACGCATTTATTGCCACAAACATACTGTGTACATCTTCACAGTTAACACATATTTCTAACGGTATAGTCAACGTTACAATAAGCGTACAGCTATCATGTCCGAGTAAGCTTAGCTCATTTTGTGGTAAATGACACGGATAGTCCAGGATTGGCGGCGCCGTGGCCGAGCGGTTAGCGCGCTCGCCTACCACCTAGGTGGCCCGGGTTCGATCCCAGGGACCCGCATGTGGTATTCGTGGTGGACGAAGCGGCGTCAGGGCGGGTTTTCTCCGGGTACTCCGGTTTCCCCCGCCATCTCATTCCACCGGTGCTCAATCTTCATTCCATGTATCATCAGTGTCACCGCCTGCGGTGCCGTAGTAGTAAAAGCGGGCGTTAAACACTACAACAACAACATAGTCCAGGATTCTCCACACTCTTAGCCAATGTGCACAGAATAGCTAATCTCAGCAAACAAAGCACTGTCCAGAAAATGATGCGAAATAAAGAATATGTCTGAATTTGTTAGCTTCTGGAAAACTATTCAACACATGTGCAATCTTCATGGAAATAGTGGTTTGAAATTACTGGCAGAATTTGCACTGACAATGCTTCCATAAACGATCTTTTTCTTAAGTAAATTTAATTGCACTAAAATTTGGAAGAGGCATAGTAGACCAACTCACGGTCATCCCGGGTTTTGAAAGAATGGTTGGTCTGAGAAGTGCCAGGTCACCGATATGTTAAACTCTGTGACAACAACAAATTTGTTTGCTGTTGCAGCAGCTCAGTGTGAAAATGAGTAGCTTGAGAAACTCGTGTGTTTGTCCTCGCTGCAGTCATTGGTATTGTAAGTAGTATAAAAGAAACTTCATTATCTTCGGCGTTATTTTAGTATTGATAAACTTGTTTAGATTTGCAATAATTTTGAATGTAAGGCTATAATTCTGAGTAGATGGTACGATGTATTTCCATTTAAAATTTGGCTACCCGTTTGAAAACAAATAGGAGAGAGAGAGACAGAGAGAGAGAGAGAGAGAGAGAGAGAGAGAGAGAGAGAGAGAGAGAGAGAGAAAACGAAGCTGAAACACTTTTATATTTATGTAAGATAAACCGGTCAGTATATTTTCTGTTTAACTGCCTGAATAATCTGAGAAGGATTTTCAGTGGTGCGAACTCAAAATATTCCTTTGCAAGTGAGCTGCACTGATGTGATACACATGTACTTATATCTAATATTGTAACTTTCTGGAGGCGGAAAGGGATTCCAGAGATATTTGGTTTTGCAGGCGTCACCCCTTCTATGGATAGCTGACCATTTAGTTTTCACATGCGCTGAGGGGTGCAATGCGCATTACATACTAGGTGACTCGCGGAAGAAAGACAATCAGGACTGACAAATTCAATGCCATAGCCGGGCTCTGAACCACGGATCTTCCACTTATCGAGCGGCTGCTTTAACCACTAAGCTACCATGGGCAACTTGCCGGTACGACATTAAGTTCCCCAGCTGATTCGTACTTTGTCCGGATAGATCAAAGGGAATCTCACATCAGAGATAAATACCCCAAGGGCGACTTACAATTGTAAGCACTTTATGTTCCGGGTTTAAGTAACCTATATATGGTAATTATTATTTATTTCTGCCAACAAGCTTACTGCAGGTGTTCTTAAACACACAAGCAGTGTGTGGGTAGTGTTTAATAGGTGGAATCAGGACTGAAAGATGCAATACCATAGCCAGGATTTGAACCACGGATCTTCCGCTTATCGCGTGGCTGCTTTGACCACTAAGCTATCATGGCCAACTTGCTGGTACGACATTAAATTCCCCAGCTGATTCGTACTTTTCCCAAGATATTTTGATTATATGCTTTGTTCGGGAAAAGCTATTACACAGGTTAGATATACGTGTGTCAAGTGTTTTCGTATCTAAAATAAAGTGCGTATATACTGGGGATGTGGACCAGGTTTGCACTTGACCACTTGATTGTCTTCAATAGTACATTGCTGCAAATCTATTTCATGGCTGTTTCAGCCTCCTCTGGTTCCTTCACTCCATTCCTTCCTCCTCTGGTTCCTTCATTTCATCCCTTCCTTCTGGGGATGGAAGCCACAATGAGTTTATGTAGATCTAGATGGGCGGGGTGCTCCCCTTCGTTGGAAAACCTAATCTAAGTGGAACGATATTTTATCTTAGGAGTGTAAGGGGAAAACACGGAAAGAACTCTTTATTTAGGCAACTCTTCATAACAGATTCGAACTCGGGCACTCGGAGTGGGAAAGCAGGAACACTAACAACATATGGAGATGACTCTAAACGCACTTGATACTTCTACTTCGAAATTTCTAACGGTCTTGATACTTCCTTAGGCAGTTCAGGACAACATGCATTAGCTATTTGGCTAAAAATTGAACATCCTAATAGGAACACTTTTTGAAAATGGTCTAAAGCTTGTTTTTCTTGGGCATGCCCACTTGTATTAATGCTGGTTTCAATAACAGTAATCCAAATTTAGGGCGGAGTACAAATTGATGATTCGCTATGCATTATTAGAGAATATTGCTACTGTGTGTGACAACACTGTAAGCATCAATTTTCTGCAGAATACATTACCACATCGTAACAACTTCTTGCACCAGGCCGGATTTGTAATGTACAATTAACCTTACTAATCTAGTAATTACTTAATGGAGCGTAAAATAGCGAAGGTGCCAATCGGGAGAAAAGTACTTCTTATTCCAACCATTTGTGAAGTTGTTTTATGTCCACTTTCTCAAAGATAGTCTTTGTAATGGAGTGCCCTGTTACAATAATGTTGATGGTTGAGCTATTCTAAAAATCTGATGTGTTACACTCACACGACTTTCTCTACTCTTGTACTAATGATTCTTAGAAACTCCTATTTGTATGTCTTCTTCGTATTAGTTGGGATAAACATTTTCAGAAATGATCTTATTAGTTATTTCCTTGTAGGTACAAGGGGAACATGGGGATACAGTAGACTCTGGGTGATAGTCAAATCTTTTAAAGCTTTGAGATTCCGATCACTTTGCACGGCTAAGATATAAAAAATGACTCACGATTCTCCATTTGACGAAAGTTTAAGTTTTCCAAAACTCACACAAATAATAAAGAATATCTCCGAAATGGTTCACTATACAAAAACATTATTTGGACATAACTTGGTGCTTTACCAAGATCTAAATTTTTGTATAGTAAGATTTGGTCCATCTCTTAAGTTTACCAGTTATGCAAAAGTCGTCTAGAGTAAACAGAACTACATAGGCTATAGCCAGAAAATTCAAAATATGCATTTTGTTTGCCATAAAGATATCTCAAACATATGGAGTCATTTTCGAGAAAATAAAAATTTTCCATGTAAAGGGTAGTTTAGGGCAGAGGAATTTTCTTCAAAATCTTCGTGTCTCATCCTTAAAAAACATTGAACTTAAATGCCAACTTTGGTTTTTATCCGACTTTTCGTTTTTGAGTTATGCTGCCCACAGACTGACACACCACACACACAAACACAGAGAGAGAGAGAGAGAGAGAGAGAGGGGGGGGGGGAGAGGTGAAAAGGTCATATTGTGTTTTCGGTTAAACACTATTATTGAATTTTAAATGCATACTTGCTCTAGCTCCTAGGTATATGGTAGAGAAAGTAAAAATTTAATTAACTCGAATTACTTACTGGACTCTGCCTCAGTGGTGACTTAAAAGCTATTTATTTCCAATCCAAAGTCTGTGCTATTTTTGATTGTTATCCATTGTCTGGACGAAATTTTTCCGAATTTACTTTCACCATGTAAAGAACATTCTGCATCACCAGACATTCCGTAATATACTTATATGTGGTATCTATTAAAGGTAGTAGGGATTGCTTAATATCTCATGGTTAATAAAACACATGTTCTGAACAAAACGTACCAATTTGGCATTATCTTGAACGATTACCATGTGATATCGGAAGAAATATTGGTGGAATTACTGAGAGGCTAATGGAGGCCTTAGCACCCTCTCTTTACCCCAGGTGCCAAGTCTTTGGAGTTTTCTCTCGTAGTTGTTCTGTTCTGGAACAATTTAAAACGACTTGAATCTGACTATGGTACACTTACATAACTTTATGCATACAACATATTTATGATGTCATTCTGTGTGAGCGAATATAATGAAACCGCAATCTCTCACAAGGGTGGGCATTTCTCCTCTGCAGGTGTTAAGTCCTAGAAGATCTCATCCCTTTCCTGCGGTGATCGATATAGGATTGTGCGGGTGGCATGTTAAAATATCACGGTCATTTTAACACTTGCAGAGCGGATCTTCTCTAAAACCCTTATAAAGATTTAAGAAAATGAGAGTATGTATCAGCTTGTCACATATTTGTCACTTACACAATTCCTCCACGCAGTTGCATCAATGGATAAGTTAGACTTTCCCTTTACATAGTTGTAAAAGCATCACCCCTTACACGTCAATTTACACATTTTGGCCAATTGTTCCTGTCCGGTACCCAAAACAAATGTCACTCCGCACGGATCATTTCAAGATGAATACCATAAGGATGCCTCTGTTACTGACATTAAAGGCACTTTTAAGCCCTGTCGCATAATGCGCACCGATTGAGTCATTGTTGTTATTGTTGTTGTTGTTATTATTGTTATTATTATTGTTAGTATTATTGTTATTATTATTATTATTATTATTATTATTATTATTATTATTATTATTATTATTATTATTATTATTATTATCATTATCATTATCATTATCATTATCATTATCATTATCATTATCATTATCATTATCATTATCATTATCATTATCATTATCATTATCATTATCATTATCATTATCATTATCATTATCATTATCATTATCATTATCATTATCATTATCATTATCATTATCATTATCATTATCATTATCATTATCATTATCATTATCATTATCATTATCATTATCATTATCATTATCATTATCATTATCATTATCATTATCATTATCATTATCATTATCATTATCATTATCATTATCATTATCATTATCATTATCATTATCATTATCATTATCATTATCATTATCATTATCATTATCATTATCATTATCATTATCATTATCATTATCATTATCATTATCATTATCATTATCATTATCATTATCATTATCATTATCATTATCATTATCATTATCATTATCATTATCATTATCATTATCATTATCATTATCATCACATTTTCCTGATGTAGATACTACCAGCCAAAGCGTCCAGGTGTATTGACCTTAGTTGTAGAGCGCTCCGATCGCTTGTTAGGTATCTGTTTATTAGAACAGAGAAATACTAATAACTTGGTGTACAGTCAGTAATGCAACACAAATGTATAATCCGTTATATGACATGTTGCTGTCCACAAGACATTATTGCAGCTGAACAGATTGTACATTCACTGACTCGCCGTGTATGTACGATACACTCGGGTAAACGACTCCACAGTTTCATATTCCTTCCGATACTCTCATGGGTTTGTCACCTAGTGCCTCGAAGTATTGGTCGTGAAGATCGCATAACTGGCCCACGTCCCACCCTCCGATACTGCACCCCTCTCATGACACCTATAGCGGGTCGTGAGTGGGGACGCAGCAGCTGGTCGGTAAGGGTTGTTGTTGTGGGGTTCTGCTTTAGTTTACTTACCTAGGAAGTATGCTAGTAAAAATACTATCGAGGCCGCCGCGCCTCAAAGAAGGATTAAGTGACAGCTAGCTAGCACAGTTGCGGAGTATTTGTGAAATGTATGTCAAGATTACGATTCAGTAGAGCAGCTGTGGGTTGCTGGGTCATGAATTGTGATTCCGTTTTAGAAGGAATAAAGTGACATAAAAACTACCGGACTTGTCATTTTGTCACAGTATCCTAAGCGAAAACAATTAAGTAAGCTTTATAAGCACTTAATGAATGTTGCAGCAATGAACAATGGTTTCTCTCTTTACTCAAATAAAATGAATCAGGTGAATTTAGAACATATTATTGAGTACAGAAGTTCTACATCCGAAATATTGAATAAACCAGGCCGTATACCTACTCTCTTTTAATTCGTCGAGCTTATGTAGATTTGTTGCATAAACCTCCCAACAGAGAATAATCACACGTATTCACATCTGGAGAGCCATCAGGCCGGTCAATTATGCTGTCATAAAGGATACGTATTAATGCGAGGCAGCGATCTTCTGGGACCCCTTCCACTGCTGCGTATCTCGTTTGTTTTCTCCGCTTAGAGCTGTTTGATTTTATGGTTTAATTTTTTTTAACCTGGGTTCAGTAAGTACGTTTAAACCTTCTAACAACTATAAATCGTGGATTTGTTGGGGAAGATGACACCCGGAAATTTCTGTGCAAATTAAACTGACTCCGTTCGAAAAAAAAAAAAAAAAAAAAAAAAAAAAAGTCAACACAATAATCACACTGAATGGTGTTGTAGAAGCCATAACCACACATATTTACACAATCAACAGACAGCTTCCTATACGTGGTTTCCAATCTACACCATGCCAAATGTTAGACTGAACTCTAAAAGTTACAGCCCGCTGTAGTTACGTGAACCAGGTTACCGCAGAGGGACGTCATTCAAGCCTTTACTTCCGCGAATCGGACCGTTGGCCACCGGTCGTGTCATTTAAGATAAACCCGGCATTGGCCGACCTTCCTGACCTATGGGCTTTTACGGAGGTTTCCCCGAGTCACTAGGCGAATGCTGAGACACATAATTAATCTCTCGACTTTCCTGTCCTTTCATTTCGCTTCATTAATTCTTTCACGTATCGTTCTTCCCGTTGGTTCTCTCACAGTCGCAATTATCAACAAATAGATGCAGATGCAGCTTGGCAGGGATGATATGTGCCCAGAAACTCCTTCCGTCCCTCATTGTCCTTGGAATTCGGGTGGGGGACGGCATCTGGGGGTGTTGGACCCCGCGCCAAGGTCCTCCTAAGATGGCCCCAGAAGACCTAAAGACTTCGAGCGTTGTCACACTTGGGAAACCTTGGAAACCTCTGTCAATGTCTGCACTGTTAGTCTGGATCTACTCTCCCACTGTCTCCTCTCAGCTCATCCTTCCTGCTGGGGGTGCCCCATTGGAGGCATAGGTAAAATAAGCCCGGCTTCATTGTGAAACCCCCTCCGAATCTCTCCTATTTCTATTGATACTGCTAGTTAACGAGTTCTTTTACGGGAGAGTGGCAGTTGATATACTTTGTACCACACTGGTCAAACTGTTAGGGGGTCAGTCTGGTTGGATCAGTTGATTAGGCGTTGGTCTACTGAACCCAAAGTCGCTGATTCACACCCGGCCCAGACCGATCTTTCTAAGTGCCATCCTTGCTTCCCGCCGCGGATAGGAGCATGTGACTTGGAACACATTTGAAGCTGGCTGTACCTCACTTCCATCTATGTCCTCCCCACAGCTTTGGGAAGCGATCTACTGGCCTTCTCAGGTAGCGTGTGTATAACAAGCAGGAGATATGTGCATTTGTTTACATTTTGGCGCATGAGGCGGCGCCGTGTTTTACGTTGCTTACATCGTGTCAGAAGCTAAGGCACACTGGGACTGAATTTACAAAATTCTTCAATTTTACATATGTTTACCTGAAAATTGGCGCACTTAATATTAATAAATAAAGAAATTACTGTGCGAAAGCTCAATGTCCTAGCTCAGTTTCTCAAATAATATAATTAAACACTTTTAACTAGCGAAAAAAAAAAATCATTCTTTTAAAGTGCCTTCCCATTTTTCAGAGACGTATACTTCTGATACTTAAGTAAGTTGAAAATAAATTAAGAATTTTATTGAAGTTAATCTTAATACTTGCAGAGAAATACATTTTTTGTTTTTATAAAGTTGTTAATGTTAAAATTCCGTTTCTTTTCAGCAGAAAATATTTTTGTGAGCCCTTGAATAAGGCAATTATCAAATGCATATTTGAATCTTTAGATAGCACTTTGATATTATGTATGCAAATTTACATACAAATCAGGTCAAAACTGAAATATAGGGAAAACAGTTCATACAAAATGCCAAATTATAGAAATAATACAAAAGAAGCACCAGTATGGTACACCACAGTGTGGTTAAATGAAGTGCAAGGGTGACTCTAACACGTCGCTGCACTCTTAAAAATGGCGGGATGGGAAAAATCTTTAACCACAATGATTGACGGGTGTTTATAGAGTTATAATTAAAAAACCGAAAATGTTATTTTCACCTACAAATTTAGTCCCAGAGTTCCTAACATACCACGCCGCGTAGTCGCACAACAAAGGCAGAACACTGCACGCACAACACACACAAAACACACACACGCACACACACACGCACACACACACACACACACACACACACACACACACACACACACACACACACACTCCCTGCTATGTACATGACGGCAGAGAAGGTTGGTTAAGTGCCTCGTGAATAAGTAAGGACGGTTTATATGGAAGTCAGGGTACATGTGCCTCGTGGTTTGTACTGTATGCCCACGACAAGAAGGCTAGAGGGGAATGAATGGCAGAGGGGGCTTGAACTGTGCATCTACTCCGGTAGCGGACCTGTTTACTAGGAAATGAGTGTATAAGAGTGCATATTTCTAGCTATCGGTGTGTTATGTGACAACATTGTGTATTTTAAACGAGCCTAGCATCCTTTTCATACTCGGAAACTAGGCATAAACACCGTGCGGGAAGCACAAAATGATTACGCTACACATTCCTAAGACTTGCCTTCTTGTCCTGGGCATGCAGTATAGCTCACTGAATTTTAAGACTCAAGTTGTCGACTGGCGTTCCTCTGGCTCGGTAACAACCAACAAGCCGATATCGCCCACCTCGCGATCCTTGTTTCTTTGGTGGGGCAGCACCAACCAGCTGTGTCCCTGAACAGCGCAGTGTTCCGTTGTTTGTAAACATTCCACTGTGCCTTGATTGATCACCACTTCCAATGTCTCAGCCCTAAACGGAAACTATACTCCTGCTTCCACATGTGAATGAGTGCTCGCTATAATAAATCTTATTTATGCGGATATTTATTTGCTCCCATAAACAAAGTTATATGACCAGCACGACTTCCATCGTGATAGCTTCAGGAGGCTTTACGTTCTCATAAACTGACAAGTACTGCACGTAAGTTGCACTTTATGATTTTATGCACCATATGGATATATATCAAAGACAACCCATAATATATTGGAATTGGATATAGTTAATGCAACACATCTTACAAAACAAAACTTTTGTCTCGAAATTGTGGAACAACATAATAAAGCCTTTTTAAGATATGCATTTTTACTTTTTCTACAAGGTATAATAAGTAGAAGAAGTGTTGTATTGGGCCCAAAAGTTCAATGTCGTGATTCCATCGAAAATTTATGTTTTGATGCACCCAGAAGCCCCCCGCCCCCCAAAAAGAAAACGTTTAGAAAAAAGGTCCGTGTGTGTGTGTGTGTGTGTGTGTGTGCGTGTGCGTGTGTGTGCGTGTGCGTGTGCGTGTGCGAGTGCGTGTGTGTGTGTGTGTGTGTGTGTGTGTGTGTGTGTAAACAACATAACTCAAAAACGAAAAGTCAGTTAGAAACCAAAGTTAGTATTTAAGTTTAATATCTTTCAAGAATGCGACAAAAATTCTCCACCCTAAACTACCCTTTACATGGAAAATTTTTCGAAAATATTGATTTTCTCAAAAATTACTCTAATGAGTTTGATTAAAATTCCATGTGTTTAATATATTTTATGGCAAATGAAATGTATATTTTGAATTTTTTGGCTCTAGCCCACATAGTACTGATTACTCTTGATGACTTTTGCATGACTGGTAAACCGTAAGAGATAAACCACATCTTACTACACAAAAATATAGATCTCGTTAAAACACAATTTATTTCGAGTTATCTTTTCTGTGGAGTGAGTCATTTTGGAGATGCGCAGTATTATTTGTCAGAATTTTGCAGTACTAAGATATCGACCGGTCTCAAATTGTGGGGTTAGTTATTCATTTTTTTCCTCTCTTGCTCATACAAAGAGATCGGAATCTTAGTCATCATACAGCGACCACTTTTAAAACAGTTGGCTATCGCTTAAAGCCTACTGTATTCCCCTTGTACCTACAAGAAAATTAACTATAAGATAATTTCTTCAAATTTTTATGTCGATTGAAGTAAATAGAGGAATATGTGTTGATAAGAATAATTTGTGCAAAAGCAGAGGCTCATTTGAGTGCAACACATCAGCTTTTTACTAGGTACATCACCGCTCAAGGTTTACTGAAAATTTCATTTCAGTGTATAAAAATTTCACAACCTTAGAAAGTTAAGCAATGAAAAACATAAGAAAGCTGATATTTGAAATTCAAATATGCGGTATAACGCTGTGCACTAGCGTATTTACCTAGCTTTGAATATGTCGAAATTAATAAACAATACAATGGAAATGTACGAGTATAAGGTAAACTATAACTTCCTTATTATTTTAATCCAATTTCACAGAGTCACAGCTTGATGGAGTACCGTGCTCTTATTATCGTACCAGAAGTGGCGTAACTGCATAAAGGTTTCTTATTGAAAGTGCAAGGTGTAAATATGAACCCTAGTTCTTAGATTTGTTCAGTCCTACTCGTTTATAAACAGTAACGGTAAATCTAGGATTCGTGAGTCAATCGTTTACAGTGGTGATTTTACACTCACTGCTACTGCTCAGTTAGATTCGATCGCCGTACAGTAATAAACGTTTTAATCAATGCTTTAGTTATTAAAAGGAATACACAAATCTGTAGCAATTTTAGAGCTCATAATTTTGAACACCTTCTAGTAAAGTAGGCGAATCCCAGAAATACAGAGACCCAGAAACATCCGAACCGCTGCGCGGTGTTTTTCCACTGCAAACAGATAACGCAGTTGCTGTACACAGGGTCATGCGGTTGACTTGTTTTTCTCTACTCTGAATGTGCAGTATTGAGCTGACGTTATAACTTGTGATTGAGTTGTTACCAGTGTGTGCTTTACAATTTTGTCCTGTACTTAGTCACAAAGTGTCTTATGGCTCAGCATTTATTTTCTACTGCGCAGCGTGTATTTATTTATTATCAGTCAGCTCGCCAAGTGAAAGTGTGATTTGCAGAATAATTTCCAGGTGATCTGTGATTTCTATCTCTGGGGTAACTTAAAACATAAATTGTACAAGACAAATCCACAAAACTTGGAAGTATTAAAACAAATATTCGCCAGGAAATTTCCAGTACAATTTCTCAACGTGAACTATCGCAAGTGATGAATAGTTTCCTAAAGAGGTACCAAAAATGTATGGAGAACGACCGTGGCCAGTTTCAGCATCTCCTTTAATAACATTGGTAAGTAAAGCTTTTAAAAGTAGTTTTAAAACTGTTGAATGGTTTCATCTGCGCTGTTCTATGAAAGTGGCAGTCGCCGACGAGCGCCGAGGACGCGTACAGTCAAAACAGAGCGCAACCAATTCGGACTCTTTTGGATCACCTGTTATGTATTGACCACGGAAGTTACCGGCTTCAAAATATGCCTTTCCCCCGTCTCAACTATGTTGATCTTATCCCACGATTAGAAAACAAAGGAAAACAAGTCCTCTTTTAGAGTATGCTTTAGAATTACAATTGTAACTGTTCTGTGCATATTACGTGCTAGCACCATCAGAATTAATTGCCTCCCTAGTTTCGCATGATCAACATATATAAGGAAAAAGTAAATAAATCGCCCACAGTGTATTGGAACCCGTTGTTCGGTTAGAAACCCACCGCTTCAGCCATCGTGACCACTAAGTTACATACCTGTATGCCCCCGGCAGTTTATGATGCATGGAATTACTCTCTACTAGGTTTATTGAATTCCAGTGTCACACCGAAAAATGCAGTGTTGTTTGTATTAAACAAAGGGAACATACCAAGCGAGAAGGCTCCGCAGTAAGGTGTGCGGCTCGCATTCGGGAGGTACCATGTTCGATTCTGGGCCAACACATACTCTAACTTAGGGTTTTCGTGGTTTTCCCTGATCGGTAGGCAAATACTGCGGTGGTATCTCATCTACCACGATTTTCTGTTCATCTATTCCCTTTCATTTCGCTTCCTTCACATCTTTCAGGTGTGCTTTTAGCTTTCGTGGTGTACGGTGGTGCCGGACAGATGTTCTGTGACAGAATACTCCCCTTGTACACTAGAGGACTACTTGTTCGACGGTTCTTCGATTGCCCTGTATATGTACGTCCAGCAATGAGACGGTTCTTCGAGCCTGGAAATGTTAGGGACTTCCGCACGTTTTTGTGGCCTATCTGCCTGCGATCTGTAACCTCCTGTGATTCCTTCACTTCATCTATTTCTCCTGGGGAGTGGTAGCCACAGTAGATCTAAATGCGCGAGGTGTTGTACAACCTACACATTTCTGTATAAAATATTATAAACATATTTCTATAAACATCCGAAAATAGTTATCGCAATAAGCCCAGTTCTGTGCTTTTGCGTAAAGGCAAAATTAGAATGAAAGTGAAAGCAGCATGCCAGATTGGGCACGAGAATTCAGACATCGAGGAATTGAACCCAATCCCTCTGGGTGAGAGGCAGAAACGCTACCGTTTACACAGTAGAAATGTACAACATACTGAGAATACTACAATGGCATTCATTACGAAATGCCTGTTCCATGTTTTGTCCACCTGTGGATCCAGGAAGCGCGCACTGAGCTGAATGTTTTGCGCGAATTATATACCGGTCTTGTATACTGGATTATTTGAACATCTGCAACTCAAAGCATAATTAAAATGCGGAACCATCTTCTGGCATTTAAGTATTAGCACATATTAAATGTACACTACATATCTACAACATATCTAATCTAATCGGAACATTCTGTATTAAAACATGTAACTTAGGCAACATTTTCTTTTTGATGTAATTTGATCTTGATTTACCCATACACATATTTGTATTGGTATCTTTCTAAAGGAGAACAATTTTACTATCAACAGTACTGTTACACAAAATAAATTGGTTATGTAATCAGTATTTGAATTTGTTACTACCCCTCCGTTTGTAGCGTACGCATTATGCAATGTTTAATGAAAACATCTCTAAGAAAAGCAAAAGTATTTAAACACATCTATCGTCAAGTATAGGGAATTTTTGGCTGACGGCTTACAGTGTTATATCATTTTCGCACACTAAGCATGAGTGTTACGGACCTACTTTGTGTAGTGGTTAGCGCGTCGGTATGGTAATCCCAAGGGCTGAGTTTAAATCTCGGTCGGGGTGAGTTGCGTGAATGCTTTTATTCTAGGAGTCTTCCCTTATTCTGCACAGACAAATGGGGAACCTTCAGCTGGTGGAACACGGTCCCATTTTGTCCCTCATTAATCACGATGACTTTATTTACTGTCTCTTTTATTTTTTTACAGTCACACAAACACACTTTCGGTCCTCAATGACCATTTAGCCACACAGATAATTGTTTTTCTATGCAGTCCACAAACACTCGCACACAGCAATTTACACTCGCAGTCGTGCGTACGTCCAGGCGCGCGCGCCACACCCACACTCTCTCTCTCTCTCTCTCTCTCTCTCTCTCTCTCTCTCTCTCACAGACACACACACACACACACACACACACTTTCGGTCCTCAATGACCATTTAGCCACACAGATAATTGTTTTTCTATGCAGTCCACAAACACTCGCGCACAGCAATTTACACTCGCAGTCGTACGTACGTACGTACGTCCAGGCGCGAGCGCCACACACTCTCTCTCTCTCTCTCTCTCTCTCTCTCTCTCACACACACACACACACACACACACACACACACACACACACAACCACAAACACCCATGTCCAAGGCGGGACTCGAAAGCGCACCCTCTGCGCAGCGGAGCGCCAAAGACGCATTCTCCAGCGATCACGGCTATGACAGCCGAAGACTGTCTCTTTGGTCCCAGAATGTTTCAAGGGATTCACTGTATTCCTTGTAAGGACCTCCTTTCATCTAGTTATCTAACAGTTCATGCATACATCTGTATAGCAACTACGTTGGAAATCTTGAAAGTCTCATTGTACCACCAATAGGAGTAAATAAATAAGTAAACAAGCCCGTTGGATCCCTATCGAGACGGGCCCTTAAACCCTACCCCAGATCCCTGTCGGGCAAAGTCCTCCTACCACCTCCGTCCTCTGTTCCTTTTCCCTCGTCTTGGGTCCCATAGGCCCACCTATCCCGGTGCATTCTGGCTACGTGGCCTCTCCAACTCCATTTGGTGCTCCTAACATTGGTGGTCGCGTGCTCTATTCTACTCCTGCGTCTCAGCTCCTCGTTCGTCATCTTGTCTCTGAGGCTAACACCCAGTAGACCAATAGGAGTACCACCGCTAAGATCTCGCATGTCTTGTCTCACAGACTAAGGTGCGTTTCCAGGTTTTTCTCAGTCCTCACAACTGGCAAATGTCGTGTTGGTTCCCTAAACTTAGGTCTGGAACTTTTCCTACCCCAATCTCCTTTCCTAATTAGGTATCATTTCTTTTCATCCCATCACAATTGTAACTTCCAGCAGTAAGTATTGTAAGAATGTTATTGTATCCAGGAAATTATAATTCTTGGTATGAAAATTTACCATCTTTATTAGCATTATCTTACACTAAAGGTGGTGAATTGTGTAAAATATAGCGTTTGGGGAACACTTTAATTAGCATATCCATAGTTCTAATTGGCCTTGCACATTTAATAAATTATTTTCTCACAAACGCATTATGGAATTTTCAAATTGTAGGTTGTGGTCTTATCTTTGAAGTCTGTGACACTTGGATTATGTCGCAAGCGCAGTCCAAACCACGTTGACACTCGACAGTAGGCGTCAAAAGCCATCCGTAGGTTGAGGGGGGTCATCAGTCCCATAAAATTTCTACAAACCTGTCTAAAATGTCGTTTAATATTCCTTGTTTGGCCGGGCGGGCGAATTTCGCAGCACATCACTTACCGAGTTGTTGAACCTGTAAGCAAGGAGCCACTGAAGGACGTGTGTGCCTGTGCAGACGGCATTGCGTTAAACGCTGCTTGGTGTGGCACTTGCCCACTGTTACACAATGCGGATCTTGTTGACTATTGCCTACCTGCCTGTTTACAAAGAGGCCAGGAGAACAAAAGTAACGAGCGCAATGACCTTTGACCGTATACTATCGTGGGTGAACTACATATTAGGGCAAGCGATCTCAAATAGAAGCACCATATTGATTGCTGGCTGATCATGAAATACAGAGACATTAGTATGTTGGCCATTTTAATAAATCGCCCCCCTTGGTGCTTGCACTAACGTTTCAGCAAAGGCATTAGTGGGTGTGACAGTGTAAACTAGCACTGCATCAACCAACCAGGAAGATAGCTCCGTGGTAACGCGTGAGGCTCGCATTCCGGAGGTCCCAGATTCCATTCCCGTCGACCACCAACCCGACTGTGGGTTTTTCGTGGTTTTCACTGGTCCGAAGGCGAGTTCTGGAGCGATTTCTTATTTACCACGATTTCCTTTCCATTATTTCACTTTCATTCCGTTATCTTCTCATCTTTCAGGTGTGCTTCTAGGTTTGGTGGCGCGTGGAATGTCGGGCAATGGTGCGCATGCTTGCTCAAAGGAAACGGTACTCTTCGTGGACACGAGAGCTGCTTGTTCGACGTTGTCCTCTCTAGGTAGCTCCAGAAGTGGGACAGTCTGGAACTCTTATGGACCTCCGCGTGTGTCTGTGGCCTGTAGCCTCCAGTGATTTCTTTACTTCGTCCCTTCCTCCTGGGAAAGTGATAGCCACAAGTAATCTATGCAGGTCGCAGTGCGCGAGGTGTCCCCCTCTGTGGTATAATCGATAACACAACATCCACTCTCGAAGGCAATTAGGTGACTTCGTCACTGCAAGAGATTGCAATCACTGTACACTTCTCATATTGGCATGGCACAAAAGCGAATTTCGAAAAATGCAAGGATATCATGATTATTCATCGAGGCCTTCGTAACTTCCACTCCTTTCCTTCTCTTTCTCCCTCTCCAATAACAGCAGTATTCATGCTACTGGCTGGGCATAGTTATAACCAATGCCATGTAAGTATTGATTATTTCTGACGGCTCTGTAAATAATTATTCAACTGTTGCTTGATTCGCAGCATGTCATACACATCAGAAGCTACACATCGGTCTACGGCAAACTGGTAACACAGTTCGACAAATTTCAGAAACTGTGCAAATTCACAGAAATGTAATTAAATTTCAGTGCCACCCAAGAAAGGCGATTTATTGCACAGGTATTAGAAGAAAACCTTTCATCCGAAATCAGAAATTGCATTATAATATAACGTGATAGGCAAACATGTTTAAAGCTATTTCGAAATGAATTTTAATTCCAGTATAAATATAGGGAGGACCGCCTCCGTAGCGCAGTTGGTAGCGCGCTTGCCTCTGGCGCGGAGGACCCGGGTTCGATCCCCGGTACCAGCATGGGGATTTTATCCCCTCTGGGAGGTCTGGCACGGGGTGCACTCAGCCTCGTTAGGTCCCGGGGGGACCAATTGAGGAGCTACTTGATAGAGAAGTAGCGGCCCCAGGTCTAGAAGACCGCATAACCGGACGGGAAGGCTCGGGGTGCTGACCACGTCCCACCCTCCAATGCTGCACCTTACCAATGACGCCTGTAGTGGGCAGAGGTGGGGGACGCAGCGGCTGGGCGGTAGGCCTTGGCCCCTTGTGGGCTGTCGCGCCGGGGTTTAGTGAAGTTAAATATAGGGAGAATTTGTGGAAGGATTAAACGTTTTAATATTTTTCAATATAATGTTGCATTGTGTATACTGTAAAGTTTAACGTGTTTGTGATTCTAAGGACACAGTTAAAGCATGTACAACACAGGGTCGTTTAACCTAATAAATGCTGCTTAGTTCAAGCAGCATTTGCAACCTTTTTCCATAATAGACATTAAGCATTTCAAGATATGTCTAAAGAAAATTAAAACTTGGCTTTTCTGCTAAGTAAGGCGTATTTGCCGTTCCGCCCACCTATCCTTGTCATTACAGCGCTACGCCTCTAGCCCCGTATTGCAACTGTCAAGCAGTTCATTGGTCTGTAATCATCCCTCATCCCTTATGGGACCCCGTAAGACGATAAGAAACTGAGAGCTGGTTTTAAACAGTGCATTTTACTACATTTGTTTTGTATACCATATACTTACATTTGTCTACTTTTCACTTTCTTCGCGTTTTAAAATAGTACACATGTTCCTACGTCTGCTCTGTTCGCAGAGGTGTACTATACTCGAGGCAAAACTATTCTGACGTAAACAAATACTGAACATTTACGACGATGAAAAAGTATAGCAGCGGTTACAGTGTAACGGTTTCACAACAAAGCTAATGGAAACCAAAAGCAGTAAGTTAAAAACGCCACTCGTTCGATATTGAGATCATTTTGTTTTTAAAGTTAGCCGGCTGAGAGTTTACTTCACAGAATTTTGAGCGGTCGGCCTTGCGCTTGGCAGATGCAGGGAGGATTATACTAACAGGAGAAGCCTTTTCAAATTACTTGCTACTATTAACTAGCTCAACGCGCCAAGCACAAATCAGATCGCTCTAAAATTCAACGTTCGAAAATGTTCCTATCATTTTGGACCAAAAGTGTTTTAGTTTCTGAGAAGTGTACTACCTCAGTGAGATAACCTAGCAAACTATACGAAATACCCGTTTTGCTTGTGTACTGTCCGTTATCAGTAAAGCATAAGAAGTAACGGAGACGGTAACTACAATGACTCCGCATGCATAGACAAACTAGGAACAACTTGTCTCTGGAAATCGTTAGAGAAACGTGATTATGTGGTGCTGCACAGCTCAAAGAAGGTGGTATTATTATGTCATCGTCGAGGATGTATCAAGCACGTGCCTTGCAGCAGGTAAACCTAATATTCGGAATTTCTGTTTCTTTATCTTCCACTTCAATAGGTCTATTTTATTGCTTCTCACAGATCTCGCGCCATTAAGTTCTGACAGAGCGCAAAATTCCAATGTCTTTAATTGAGGTTTTGTAGATATAACTTCACTTGCTGATTAGAGTTAATGCACTGTTTTACGGACTATAAATTTAATGTATCTATTGGATAGCTTGGCATCGAACATTTAGATACTAAGTTTACACACTTCTCTACAGTAATTGTATCCATCTCACAGTAGCTACATACTTCACTCGTGTTTTAATATCACTATTGTAAATACGAGTTTCATCCAGATAGTAGCGACCGTTTGGCTTCAGTACATTGTTGTTGCACTCACATGACTTTCTCTACTCTTGTACTAACCATTCTTACAAACTCTTATTCCTTTATGTTCTTCGTGGTAGTTGAGATGAACATTTATAGAAATTATGTATTGCTTATTTCCTTGTAGGTGCAAGGAGAATATGGGAATACAGTAGGCTTTGAGTGGCAGTCAAATATCTTAAAACTTTGAGATTCAGTTCTCTTTGCACGGCCAAGAGATAAAAAAGTTAATAACGACAGGAAAAAGTCCGATATGACAATGTTGGAGGACGTTAATTAAAAAAAAAAAAAAAAAAAAAAAGATATCTACATATATTCTTTTGTACAGTAAGATTGGTCTATACAAAAGTCATTCAGAGTAAACAGGACTACACAGGCTATAGCCAGAATATTCGAAATATACATCTCGTTTGTCATAAAAAATTTCTTAAACATATAACATTTTAATCAAAACCATTAGAGCCGTTTTCGAGAAAATCAAAATTTTTCAAACATTTTCCACGTAAAGGGTAGTTTAGAGTGGAGGAATTTTCTTCAAAAATCTTCGTGTCCCACCCTTAAAATATGTTAAGCTTCGGTTTTTAACCGACCTTTCGTTTTTGAGTTATGCTGCCCACAGACTGGCAGACACACGAGCGCGCGGAGCTTTTTCTAAAAGTGCTCTATTTTGGATTCAGAGGGCCTCAAAACATATATTTCCGGTGAAATATCAACATCGAATTTTTGGGTGGAATACAATACTTCCTCTACTTATATACGTAGTAGAGAAAGTTAAACTGTCTTATTAAAACAGTTATGCCACAAAATTGAATATGCATACAGGATGGAAGGTACTGCTTTGGCCATTCGTTAACCAGGGATTCTACATGATGAGTAAAGCCACAATTCTTAGTCACCTTACCGTGTGCAGGGGACTGTTTCGTTCAGCGCTGATGGCTTGCCTCTCGGTCTGGGCGAACACACTCACGGCCTAACCGACACTCCTACACACGATGTGGTACTAAACATTGTGGCTTTAATGGTGAGTGTAACAAACATTTGTCGAAAAAAATAATTTGTCCCAAATATTTGGAATATTTGGAGCCATCTAGGTTCTTGACTAATGAATAGGTATAATGGTTTATTATTTCATCAATTGTGGCACTGACATTGGTGAGCAATGCTGTAATGTCTTTTTGTTTCAACTCGAATTAATTTAGTCACCATTTAATGTTAACGTGACGTTACCAAATCTCTCTCATAAGTTAAACTTTGGATGACATTTTAACATTAAGTTGTGAATAAATTCATTCGAATTAAGGTAGAAATACATAACAGCATTGTTGACACAATGTTTGCGCGACAGTTAGTGAAATAATAAACAATTTATACCCATTCGTCAAGAAGATATTATTGAAAATTTGACCCAGTTCATCTCGTTACTGTATCGCCATAGACTTCATTTGGTTGACTGAACATTTCTGCAGGTTTCAACATCCAAGTGTTCAAAAATCCAATACCTCTCACCTCAGAGTCGACAGGTATTTGTATCACACAGTTCATTTTGAACAATCACAGGAAACACAATAAGTTGCTTTGCCTGAAACTTGCACAACACAGAGAAAAGATGTCGAGGTAATCACTCGACCTTGGAAAGAAGCCCAACAGCGATCTGCGCATTGTGAATGAAATTGTCGTTATTTTCAGGATTATCTTCGTAATGTAGCATACTGAATGAATTAAACTGTTTAACGAAACAAACGTATGATACACAGTGCGATCTACGCTTACACGGAACATATTGTCTATAGCTCCAATAGCCAAAAACTTCAAGGCTGAAGCTAAAACAAATATTTTCAAATGTAGAATTTACTTGATTTTTGATTAACTTCTTCCTCGATTTACCTACTTTGTCCACCGCAGTAACGCAGATATAAAGAGTGGGAATAGAACAATTATCAAGTCAGGCGACTGCTAAAGCAATTTACTATGTTGTGCTAGACTAGCGATGTCCAACCTTGTCCCTTTCGAGGTACTTACTAATTAGCTGCTGCTTTCCCACCTGCGACCTGGATCCTGTGACATGCAGTCAGTAAGCATCCAGTGACGGACACAAGCAGGTGATTCAATGGTGGTTTCTAGGTCATATTTTGAATTTTCTTGGAATATTCTCAGAAGATTTGTTCATAGTGTGTATAAGAGTATAGCTCCACCTATACTTGCAAACAGTGTTTCTCCAATTTAAACTATATTGAAAATCTTTATCGAAGCAGGTTACACGACGATTACTTAGTGGATCATCTGACACCATGCACTTCGTCTTTGTCGCCAAATGTTGGGACTTCTTAAACCTAAGCAGCACCACCAAAGAAGTTGCTAGCGAACAGATGTTTATCGCATGCGATTGAAAGTGCTTTCGTAATTCAAACGCAACGTACATATAACCAAACCGTGACGCAAACGTTCCTCTCTGTCGAAGACGTCGCCTTTAAGACCTATAGGATCTCGTGTTTGGTGTCCGGACTAACTCTAGCAAGAGGTCCTAATCTACAGGATATGCGTGAGTTTTGGTAGGAATGGAACCAAACGAAGAATTAATCAACATATCACTTTATTTGCAAATTTCCAGATTTGTAGAGAACTGCCGACGATATTTAAATAGAATATAACTTTGTAACTTCAACTACAACATTATAACACTTTAACTTTGTCACCCTTTAGCAACCACCGAATTATGTATACGCGCTAGCTTACGTATAAATCAGAAATTGCACGTGTACTCTCGGCTCGATTCAAGACGAGTGTGTGTTGCGTTGCATTTGTTTTGCGTGAGCAACACGAAGGAAGCGATTTCCATTGGCTAACTTTAGAGCACGTCATGGTAAGATAGGAATCAGCCCGCGGAATTACTATGGCTTAGTACAAACAACAATTGTAACCTTATCACTCATTTAAATCTGCCTAGGCTTCCATTCTTGAGACTTTAATCTATTCAGCTTTATTACGTCTTCCCCTTAACATTGACTAGAATCTCCTTTTGTTTCTTTCCATTATCAAATATATATTGACATAATTTCGGTTTCAACCGCCCTTGCCACACAATACACGTCCGAGTGAGTGGCACAGTCCGCATAAAGTGGATGTGACTACCTTTCTTCCATTCACTATAGTTTTGATGTTTCCAGTTACATACCTATGTGCCGACGGAATGTTACAGTGATTTATGTAGAGAAGACCGACACATGCGCAGGGTGCAAGAATGATGTTCTCAGCTTCAAATGTGAAGCTTCACCCGCGCTCTGCTCCTTTTGTCCTTGAAGAGCGCAAAAGGAAACGCAGATACTGCTAATGATGGTATCTGGAATAGAAACAAGAAAACAAAATTGAAGTAATGTAAAAGTATCAAATATTTATTTGGAACATTAGACATATCACTAAATATCGAAGTATCGACCGTATCGTGGTCAGATGCACTCAGGTATACTCGTATGGCTTTTAAAGGACTAGAATTTGTTCCATACTGACAAGAAAACCAATGTCACCACAGCAAAGAGTATTACTTTTTAGTAACCGTGGTGGCAATAAATGTTGCAGAATGTGCTATAATAAAAGTGCACGCTAAAAATGAATAAAAGAAATGAAATAAAAAATAAAATAAAAAATTAAAATCTAAGGCGTGTAATTAGTTTAAACGAAGTGTGAAATGAGAACACAGGGAATCAATTAGCAGCCAAATGCAACGTAAGAGTATTGTGTAAGTCTAACAGAGCTTGGTTGTAAACCAGTTAGACAAGATTAGAACATAAATGTCGAAAACATTCATCAAATAAGAATACTTATTTTGGATTACATGCTTCTTAGGGTCAACCGTGCTTTATTTTTATTTTTTTTCGTAAATACAGTCTGTTTTGATTGGGGTAGCCAAGGTCACGCTATTGACGTGGTTTTTTTTTTTCTGCAGTGTGAAGTGCAGTATTGAGTTGACGGTGATATTATGTGATTCACGAATCATTTATTATTTTGTGATGTACTTAGTCAGAAGTTGTATTATGTTTTAGCATGTTTTCTTGTATTTATTTGTGATTCATATTTGTTAAGGATACCCATCAATGAAATTTTGAAAATCTACAGTTATCATTGAATTGATTTGAAATTTTAACACCACAATCACTGTATAGTGAGGAGTAACTGTGCTAAATTTCACATATTTAGTCAGATTAGTTGCTGACATATTAATATTTTATTATGTTTTTTTTAACATTTGTATAAATGGTTTCCCATGATGCAATTTTGATTTGAAAAACCTAGTAATTTTCAGCTATGTCCTGTAATAGAATTTTAGCAAATTGATGAGATAATTTCTTAATCTTGTTATTAGTTTGGATAAAAATAAATTTTAAAAGTTTAAATTCATAATTTTTTTCATTTAAATTTCGAAATGTAAACTTTAATATTTAATTACTCAGCAGCTATTCGCGTTATGAAAAAATTATCTCATCATTTCTTTTTAACGTTATTTATGCATAAGTACTGAATATTGCATCGTGTGGAGCATTTTAAAAAGCAAACGGTGCTAAAAATAAAAACATGGAAAAACTAAGTTTGAAGTCATAGCAAGGATAATGGAACTGTATGGATTTAAATGGACACGACCACTTACAGGCAATCTGTTAGACGGCCACGTGGCATAGTTAAAAAGGCCGTAAGGGTATAAAAAGCATATCAAAATAAAGCAGAAGATTTATACTATTTGATAAAACAAAAATCCATTTTTGGCAATTTTTGAAATTTTTAGCCTTTTTACACAGATGGGTATCCTTAGCTCTGCTCGCCAACTGAAAGTACGATTTGCAGAAAGATTTCCAGATACACATGTGGCAGACCGCGCAATAATCCATGAACTTTACAAGAAATTTCAGGGCCCATGAAGTGCTCTGGCTAAGAAATCTAAAAGACGGCGCACGGCTCTTACTGCAGAAACATCAGACGATACAGGTCATCGTTTGGAGAACTATCGTACCTCCAAAAATCGCTTAGGTGTCTTTCACAACAGGTAGACATATCTTATAGCCGATTGTATGCATTAATTACAGAAACGCTATCACTATTTATGATTTGCGATGATAGAAATCGTTGTATAATTCCTATAGCATGTCACATTAAAATTATTCACACGTTAGTTAAAATACTGTATGCAATCTTGGTGATATAAAATGTAGGAAATAAATCGTGAAGTAATTAGACATCCATAGCTGAAATAAGTCAAAGCATCTTCATAAACCTGAGACGTTAGCTTCCCTCCCTGCACTTCATTTGTTATTTACCTGGAGTGTTGGAGCGATATACAACCCAACCACTTACATGCAGTCCCATCGTGGGAGAGAAGTGAGCAGGTGATACAGACTGTGATGTGGCATAATATCGGCACATCAGCGCAAGTAATTCGGAATTTTCATCTTAGTTATTCTATATTTATAATACACAGAGGCTTTTGCATCCTCTTTGCTCAGAGAAAAGAATATCAGAAAATCATTTTATTTTCTGTCTAATCCACAACTTTGCTCTTCTTGGCACGCGTGGCATAATGAGCTATTTGTGGACGGCGAATACATTAACAACCTGTTTACAATTTTAGGATTGCATAAAATACACGTCGAAACTGTAAATAATTATCTATTACTGTTCTTTGTATTTTCTTAGTATCAACATATACATTTATTCTCATGGACATAGCCTCAAATTGTTCAGCCCTAGATTTCTGAGCCCTCCCTTCACCTTTAATGTGAGGTAGCAGACTTCGCAAGGTCGCTTTTGTGCGCAATAATGTCTGCCACCTCTGATTTAATGTCTTGGATCAAATATCACTGTTCAACAGTTAAGAAGAGTTCGGAACGTTGAGTATATTTCAGTAACAGTTATGCAAATAAATACGGAAACCAGTCCAACAGGTTCCCATTTTTATTACATTCCACTTTTTGGAATAAACAGAAAACTGAAACGGTATCGGTGACTTGTAGAATCCGGACTATTTGAATGGTAAGCAGGTGTGATGTTGGAAATTTCACTTAGACTTGAAATTTTACAAGTCTGATTAAACTTCCCAATTTAGCGTGCATACGCGGCTGGTATCAGGGGCATAGGCAAAGGGGGATCAGAGGGCTCAAGTCTGCTCCCCCCCCCCCCCCCCCCCATTCAGTAGCCGAGAGCCGAGTGAGATGGCCCCACGGTAACGTGTGAAACTAGCATTCGGTGGCTCCGGGGTTCAAATTCCGCCAGGACTGTCCTTCTTGCCCGGGTGATCGGGTTACTCTAAAACTAAGCCTGGAACGTTTCCTTCCCAAAATTCCTTTTCCGAATATACGAGCGATTTCGCTGCATGTAACATCAGTCTCAACCACCTGTGGTGCCGTTTGTGGTTGTAATGAAGAGAAAGGGTAACTTCTGACTGGGTAGAAACCGTGGCTGCGGAGTTTGGCGTCCATGTACGTTTATTTGTATTTTGGTCCCATAATACTTAAACAATTTGATGCGTGGATTCACATGACTTTCTCTATTCATTCCTGTAAAAACTAGTCTTAAAAACGTTTATTCGTCTATCTATTTAGTGTTAATGGAGGTAAACATTTATAGTCCGCCTCTGTAGCGTGGTAGTAGCGTGTGTGCCTCATGTCCAAGAGGTCGCGAGTTCGAATCTCGCTTAGGGCGAATTATACAGATTAGGTGACTTCCGAGGTTTTCCCTTATCCTGAGAAGATGAATGTCAGGTAGCTTAAAGCTCTATGGACCTCGGGCTCATTTGAGCATAATTTCACCAATTTCATTCATTCACCGTCCGATATGACACTACGTTGGAGGACATTAACAAAAACAAAAGACCACACACACACACACGCACGCACGCACGCACGCACGCACGCACGCACGCACGCACGCACGCACACACGCACACACGCACACACGCACACACGCACACACACACACACACACACACACACACACACACACTGCTTGCTCGAACACCAATGGTACAACACTACACAATAGACATAGCCCTCCCTGTTATGTATGTATATACAAGTCCACTGAGAAGGTTGGTAAAATGCCACCTGAAGCTGTAGGGACGGCATACATGGAATCCAGTGTACAGTGGGAAAATGAGAATATAGTAAGCTTAAAGTGACACTCAAATCTTTTAAGAGCTGGTCGCAATGACATTCCGTTCTGTCTCCATGACCAGGACAGAAACAAACAAACAAAAAAAAAAAAAAAAAAAAAAAAAAAAAAAAAAAAAAAAAAAAAAAAAAAAAAGATAACGACTTACTATTTGAGAAAAGTGGAAGTATTTGAAAATTCGAAC
Organism: Tenodera sinensis; assembly: GCA_030765045.1. Classification (NCBI taxonomy): domain Eukaryota; kingdom Metazoa; phylum Arthropoda; class Insecta; order Mantodea; family Mantidae; genus Tenodera; species Tenodera sinensis. Next base: position 33,164,331 of record CM060962.1, read on the forward strand.
CAATAACTAGTATCTCGAAAATGATTATCTCCAGAAAAATATTTATGTTACATAAGTTATACGTTTTAACGAGATCTCTGACTTCTTTCGTTTTTTGTGGTTAGATTTTATGTATCGCTTACGAATTATCAGTTACGCAAAAGTCATCCAGAGTGAAGAGAACTTAACAGGATAATCCCAGAAAATTCAAATATTTGAGGTGAAATTACAATATCCAATTTTTGGGTGGAATCCAATTCTGCCCCTATTTACTATGCATATTAGAGAAGCTAAAATAATAATAATAATAATAATAATAATAATAATAATAATAATAATAATAATAATAATAATAATAATAATAATAATAATAATAATAATAATAATAATAATAATAATAATAATAATAATAATAATAATAATAATAATAATAATAATAATAATAATAATAATAATAATAATAATAATAATAATAATAATAATAATAATAATAATAATAATAATAATAATAATAATAATAATGACGATAATGACGATAATGATAATAATGATAATAATAATGATAATAATGATAATAATAATAATAATAATAATAATAATAATAATAATAATAATAATAATAATAATAATAATAATAATAATAATAATAATAATAATAATAATAATAATAATAATAATAATAATAATAATAATAATAATAATAATAATAATAATAATAATAATAATAATAATAATAATAATAATAATAATAATAATAATAATAATAATAATAATAATAATAATAATAATAATAATAATAATAATAATAATAATAATAATAATAATAATAATAATAATAATAATAATAATAATAATAATAATAATAATAATAATAATAATAATAATAATAATAATAATAATAATAATAATATAATAATAACAATAACGATAACGATGAGGATAACGGTAACGATAACGAGAACGAGAACAATAGTACTAATAGTAATAGTAATAATAAGAACAATAATAATAAACAAAATAATAAGGATAAGAATAAATGGTGGTGGTCATTAAATCATTTATTTAGCCAATATAACCTGTTCACTGATCCCCATCACATGGCTAAATCTCTAAACGTGAACATTGAGTGAATGTAGGACTGACAGCGTGAGCTTCAGATATTAACTATTTCAACCTTGTCCCCCCCCTCCCCCCCCCCACTCCCTACCCCCGCGTACGCCCTTGGGAGGTGTGAAGGAACAGATTAGCAACATTTTGCAATGCTTCTATGGAAACGTTGGATACCCCTGGTGTACACATTTAAATGCTAATGTGTAGCACAGAGCAAAGCGATATATACCTACCTGTATTGTACTGTAGGCGTCTGACGAGAAAACGTCACAGGGGTGTTCTGTTTGCAACGCTAGTTTCCCAGCATTGCTAGCACAAGAGCCTAAGCTTTTTATGAGGCCTGGGCCTTGTTGAAACACTAGCCCAGCGATGTCTAACCTCTCCGAAGAGAAGAGCTTGGATTCACCTCCTTCCACTATACGCGGACATTGTCACTCAAACGCGCATTGTGTTGCAGTGGCGGGTTGGTTACATGTACGTTGCGCTTGATTTACTAAAGCACTTTCAAATGTTATGCGATAAACATCGGTTCATTAGTGACTTGTCTGGTACTGCTTACGTTTAAGAAGTCTATCAATATTTGGTGACACAGTCGAAGTGCGTTGCCTTAGAAGATACACCAAGTGATCGTCGCGTAACATATTGCGATACAGACTTTTAGTATAGTTCAATCTGGAGAAACTCTGTTCGCAAATATATGTAGAGCTATACTCACTCTTATACACACTATTCTTGCAAATGCGTATTTCTCTACCTACTACAAGAGGAATATGGTAATACAATAGGCTTATGCGATATTTAAATGTTTTAAGAGCTAGTTGCTATACGATGCCTCTGAAATTCGGTCTCTTTGCAAGGGCAAGAGATAATAAAGAGTAACATGTTCCTATTTGAGAACAGTGTAAGTATTGGCAAATTCAAACAAATAATAAAGAATATCTCGGAAATGGTTCACTGAAAAAATAAATAATTATTTGACATATATTGTGTATTTTAACGAGATCCACATTTTTGTTTAGTACGTTTTTGTTTGTCTCTTATTGTTTAACATTTTTGCAAGAATCATGCAGAATGAAGGGGTCTTTTCAGGACATTCCCAGAAAATTCAAGGAATGACTTAAGGGACACTGGGAGTGAAATTTGAAAGTTCCACATTTATTGATAGATTTTTCTGAAAGTTTTACTGTGTTTGTATTTATATGAGAATAGGGCATACACCAAATTTAATTAAAATTGGATAATTCGTTTATGATATATAAATTATTTTATGAATTTAATAGGCACATTTTCAAAATAGAGCTCGCGTCTATTGACTTTTCAAAATTCATTTATATTGCCAGAACTGATACTCTAAAACATGGGTAACAATTGTATGAGGAGATATTCCAAATACGTTTGCTGATTATGCTGTACATATTTTTTTAATAACAAAGAAAATTTAATCTTAAAATGTATTGATTTTTTCATACAAAAAAAGATTTTGCAATTATTCATGTTAATGATAACATCAATATTGAAACATAGTTTTGTTTAGCTGCTATTTGTGAACACTTTTGGAAATTTTCATTTAATTCGTTTCATTCAGTTTTGGAATATGCAAAAATGTAGTTTTGAGAAAAACAGGCTTTTATATAGGAGCATCCTGTGTACGTTAAGGGAAGAGCACTATTTGAAAGGGGCGTAATGACCACATGGAGTGGGGGATATCAAAAATGTTAGCTGATCCAAATGCACAGGTGTTCCAGGAACATTTTAAGGTAAAAAAACAATTTTGACCAAAATTTCACTCCCAGTGTCCCTTAAAACTGCCATGGAATCGCTTGTTTTTATTCGTCATTGAATACTACCTGTCCCACCAATTGAAAGGCGAGGGGGGGGGGGGGGGGTGTGGTGAGGAATAACCGCACATACGTAAGCGTCTCCGTAGAGACAAGGTTTGACATTGCTGCTCTAGCCATAATCTTTCTCGGGAAACGCTGGGGTTGTTGATGTCACACACATTCCTTACAGCCACTTCTCGTGTGAGGAACACAGTAGATTGGTTACGATACACTGTTTCAATCTTTGTTTTTATTGCTTATACATAGAGAATGTTGCATCATACCGGTGCCAGACTTAAGGCTGGCCATAAATTAGACGCGGTCTTGTGACGGGAGAGGTAGCAGTGATTATGACCGATTTTATCTTCTCCCACTCTCCCGTGTTAGTTTTGCTGACAAAACTGGCCCGTTCTGTTCGCCGCAATCGCCCAGGTTTTTCATTCATGTGGCAGGGGACGAACCTTAATCTCGAGACGGTATGGGGGCTGCTTGTTTGCGGGTTTCCCCACCCACCCCCACCAGCAAAGGAGAAAGGCAATTAAGAGAGGGAATCGGTTAATGATGTCACTGTGAGGTGGGCTTTTTGTGAAGCTGTGGCATTACCCAGGAAAAGTGGCCCGAGATAGGAGAATGCCGACTAAGAGCGTACCTTAGTTGTGCACGTGAATCAGGAGGGTTGGGCGAGTAAATTACCTGTACGTAGTATTTTACATGCAAAATACATCATTTAGAAAATTGTTTTCTACATGAAGTAAAATTCCACCACTTATTTATTATAATAATCACATCTCTTAGCTATAAGTCAATGCATCTATGAAAATTAAAAAATCCACTGCTTTCTTGTGATGGCTTTGGATTTTTTCCCACACACTCAGAACATAAAATATATAGAACACACACCGCAAAGAAAATCCAAAGTCCTATGTCAAACTGTTTTAAATTATTAATATAGTTATTAATGGTAAATCAATTTTTGATACGCTAATATGAAATTAGCCTTGGAACCCACAACTTATTGTATCTCTCCTAAATTTTTAATTTGAGCTCAGCATACAGATATAAAGTAATTGTCATTCAGGCATTTCTTAGATTTAAATAGTTTAAGAGAAAACATGTTCTGTGTACAATTTATTGGTATTTTCAATTTTTTCAGTGTGAGTTATGAAAAATATTTAATTTCAGCTCAGTTATTTAATACTTCTAAGTAGTAGATGACAAATTTTAATACTTTAATCTCTGAAGCTATCCTAAAAATTTCAAGCTAATAAGTTGTAATCAAGGATCCAAGGAGCATTTTGAATAGCGAAAAATCCTGAACAATATAGAATTGATAAAGATCAACTTAAAGTTCCCCAGCACCATACACGGGATCCTCTGCTGCTTTATTCCTGGCCTCAGTAGCAATTTTTGAGAACTTTAAGTTTTCTTGATCATTTCTTAATATGAAAACTTCCTTTTCGGCTTCCCATTGTTAACAGAATTTGGAAAATGTATTGTTGTTAGCTAACCTCTACACTATGCATTTTCGCTAATTTATACACCAAACTCAAAGTATCTGCTTATTACTGCTTTACTATAAACTAACCAATAACTTAAACGCCTGTTAAATACCTAAACAATGCCTAATATTGAACTAAAATACTGAAATAACCTGGCAAGATTACAGAGTGACAGAACACTGACTGCACATCTCTACTTACAAGAAAACGCGTGTCAGGTCCCGGCATTTCAGCTCGATACATCAAATTTGTTTCAGCAGAACCAACTCACAACCTTCATGTATCCTTTGTGCGCTTAGCACCCTCAGGGGGAAGGGATGAGGTGAGGACCGCAGCATGCCACAGGGTCGCAGGGAGACAGGCCACAGGGACACTGGAAGTCCATAACAAGTTCTGCCCATCCAGTTTTTGCGGTATCTAGTTCAACTACTAACTAAAGAGCCGTTGGGAATTCTATATCTGATGCCTGCAGATGCAATATAGTTTCAAAAGTCTTCAAGACGTGCTTAAATGAATAGAAAAAGTTTGTAGAAAGAAACTCCATTAATCCTTCTAAAATAGCACATTTTACAATAGCCACTGCACTACATTTCTCTAAATCAAATGTGTTTATTATGTCTATGACTGACAGATGAGCAGTATCTACAAATGACGGCAATGACCTTTGCTACGTAATAATGTATACCAGGGATGTCCAATCTTATTTCTTTGGAGAACCTTAGGTAATGAGCGGCTATACCCCACTACACTCCTTCAGTAGGAGGGACAGTTAGTATCCAGTGTCGGACACAAACGGACAATTCCATGGTCGTTTCTAGGACATACCTTGAATTTTCTGAGAACGTCAACAGAAGGCCTCTGCATAAATGGTAAACAGTAACAAAATAAGAAACGTGGACGTGGTTAAAACGCACAATTTGCGTCAACTACTTCGTTTTTCTTTTAAGTGAATAATTTCCGAGGCATTCTTTCTTATTTGTTCGAATTTGCCAATACTTATTCTTTTTCCAAATTTTATTCGTTTTTTTATCTCTTGGCCTTGCAAAGAGAACGGGATTTCAAGGGCATCGAATAGCAACTAGCTCTTAAAACATTTCAGTATCGTTATATTCCCATATTCCCCTTGCATCTACAAAAAATTAACAATAATTATATCGATTAAAATGTAGTAGATAGAGAAATGTGCATTTGCAAGAATAGTGTGTATAAGAGTGAGCATAGCTCACTCTTATACTCATATTTGAGAACAGAGTTTCTCCAAATTGATCCATATTAAAAGTCTATATCGCAACAGGTTACGCGACGATCACTTGGTGTATCTTCTATGGCTATGCACTTTGACTTTGTCGCCAAATATTGATTGACTTCTTAAACGTAAGCAGTACCAAAGAAGTAACTAATGAACAGATGTCTATCGCTTAAGATTTGAAGGTACTTTCGTAAATCAAACGCAACGTACATGTAACCAACCCGCCACTGCAACACATTGCGCGGCTGCGGGTTAAAGAGAGGCAAAGTCCGCGTATAGTGGAAGGAGGTAAACCCAAGCTGCCCTCTTTCACAAACGTTGGACATCGCTGATCTATACTTTTGAAGTGCTGCCTTGCCCCTAGGGTTTAGGCTGCCAACTCAACCCTGTTCGTTCCCAAATTCAACCTGCTGCCTCTGCTACCGAAAGCCGAGGCCTGCAGCAGTATATGATATTTAACTATTTATTTCCAAATGCAGCGGATACATTACCTTAAATAGGTAGCTAATACTTAATCAAATAAAATTCTTACACTGTAATAGCTGGTACAAGTAATATTACATAGAATATCCAAGAATCGACATAGGGGAAACTGTGACGTCATTGTTCCCTACGGGTAATTATAGACACTCATATTGAAGTACTAACTGCTCTGACTGAATGAGTTACCACTATAGCGATAAACAGGAAATTGGACATGATGCTGAAATTATATGTTCTGGCTGTTTCTGGATTTTATTTATAAACCCAACCATCGAACTCAACATAATTTCTTGCATTTAAAAAAAAAGTTCTTATCGCAGTATGGATTTTATTCTGGAAACGATGATCTGGCTGATGTGTTACTGTGATTTTTGGAAAGGTAAACCAGGGTTTCTGTTGCTGAAATTCCAAAGCTTGTATCTTAGAAAAAATAATTGTAGTATTTAAAAGTGTCAGGGCATACAGATGAGTAACCTGATTCCTTGAAAACCTGTTTCTCTTTAAAGCGAATAAATCAGCATCAAAACATGTATGTGACCAGCATTTTCCAAGATACTGCGATTAAAAGGATCTTGTTATTTTAATAAGCTCTCCTAATGAATGAAATGGGCCTATAACTACATTCAGCATCCACAGCTGCCCCGGATTTTAGCATTCGACGCACATTGGTTTTAAAATTGGTCTTTATTAGCAGGAAATTTAAGCATATGTGTAAAAAACATAATGGTTTGTCAAGGTCAGTTTGCTTGCACAACAGGTAACAGGAAATTTCCATTAAAGTAAACTCACTCTTCTACAGATACAGGGTTATCTTCCGTATGTAATAATACCTACTTGGGACGTTTACTCACAGAGTGCTTGGAATTAAGAGTGTTCAGATGGGGGGGGGGTGGTATATACATTAATTGGAGGATAGCACCATACGTGTATCAAAGGGCCCGTTGTGCTTCCGTGAACCCTGGCAGCAGGATGAGAGAAGGACGACCAGATTGGGACGACGATGTGCGCTAGCATCCTTAACGATTCAAACATGACGCCGGCTAGTTCTGCCTTAGCAATCCGCTACTTAGGGGTTTCAGGAATAGAGCGACAGCTCCCAGGAAGGAAGATGTCCCCAGCAGTCCCACTAAGAGCCAGAGAGAAATTTCAAAACGTAGATTCCACAGTCCTGCCGCCGCTTGGACCTATTGCCTTGAATCACTTGGTGGTGAAAGGGATGGAAGGAGATGATGAACAGGAAATTCGAGCATTAATCTTTCTACCGATGAAATCACAAAAGAAGAAGAGGAAGAAGAGGAAGAAGAATAAGAAGAAAACATGGTCACAGTACCTAACCCTACAGGAAGTGAACCTTGGACCTACGGAATATGAGCCTCACATTTTACCATGAAGCCATCGCGCACGGTGAAAATAGGGAATCAAAACAGATTTGGTGACAGTGTTGGAGATGGGTAGATAAAACATGTACTTCCTCTGGCCAACGAAACGGGAAGCGCAACATATTTAATAAAGTTAGAGACATTTTATTTTAAATAAGCAATATGGAGTATAACAATAAAAAGCACTGCATAAAGTGATTATGAAGTGCATCTTACCTCATTACATTCACTCGAGGCAAAAGAAAGAAAAAAGAATACATAAACGTTTTAAATTACGTAATTTATTCAGAATATTTGTAAATGCATTGTCAAAGAGAAAGAATGTCCAACAAATATTTTTGTGTGCATAATTAATTTTCATCCAGTGTAGTGAAAATGAAACATCATTCCAATTGTTGTTCTTTATTGCTATGTAGACCCTAATCAGGCTTCTGTTAAGTGCCGGTTGCACATATTCGGAATAAATCCCTGTTAGATGCTGTAAGTGTTAGGCACTAAATTGTGCGATATGACGATGGAGTAAAGACTATCAGGAGTATGACCAAAGAATATAGTATTGCATGCTTTCAATAATTGGTAACTCGTTTTTCCAAATATAAAAAGAAAATGTTTGTTTGCCCACTTGGATGCTGGACACACATTTTGTCTGATATAAACGATGAATCTGTCAATATGTTTTGAGAATCGAAAAAAAACTTAAGACAGCACATCGTAGTGGTACCAATTAAAATGATTTAATGTCTATTTAGAACATATACCAGATAAATAGGTGAAATATGATTATTAAATAAAACGGAATAGCTAGTTGGAATATCATCAGCGCAATATCTACCTTTATGAAAGCAGTGAAGTAAAATGCTATCCAAAATAAACCTAAAAGACGGTGTGGTAATTCACTACAGTAGTACTGTCTGACCACTAGAAGAAGGCTGAATGAATGTGCTACGTAAACCTTTTCTACCTTTTCAAATGGACAGGGTTTTCAGGTAAATACGTAATACCCATGACAGCAGCTACATGCAAGTGTTAGATATGGCAACATGAGTGATTCACGTGCACTCATACAGACATTTCATAGCGTATAGGTATATCGTCTACGGGAGCAGATAAGCAATTGAAACCTCCTTTCATGCCTCAGACCCCTCTCGCCTTGGTCAGACTGTAACAGTAGCTACTACTCTGCATAAAAATGTGGAGAATGAGCTAAGTTGTTATCAGAGTCCGGATGTTTATGACCTAAGAGTCTTAAAAATATGCAAGCACTTATGACCGTAAACACTTAGAAAATATGACGATAAATATGACCTAAAATTTTTGGGATGCATTTTCGAAATCTTCAAAGATCAAATGCTGCTTAAATTAACATTGTATTGAAATTATCCTTTACAAATCTGGCGCACTCAATAATAAATAAATAATATGACTTTTAGTGTCGCATTTTGAATTTAGTCAATTGCTCAATCCAGAGCTATCCCCCACCTCTGCAGAGAATGAAATAAACGTCTCATTTTGAAGGATGATGAGGAAGAAGAATTACCATAGTAAATTACATAAGTTTTAAAGTTTTCAGAAAGGAGCGATCTTTTATTTGCACGCAACATTAACTCGCAACAGGAAAAAGACCTCTCAACATCACAGAATATTATTGGGACATATTTGAAATAAGTCATATAATTAGAGTTCAGCCGTCCATCCTTTCTTTGTACCTGTCACTTCCTATACGTCTGTCTCTTTCTATAAATACAGCTTACCCTCCAAACTCTACGAAACATACAGTTCTAAGGAAGATAACTGTAAGAAATATTTATAAACAAGAATGTGAAAAATCTGTTTTTGAATCGACTGCAAGTACATATGTGAAGCTGGAATAGAAATACAAAAATATGACAAAAATACGAACATTGAAGATAAAATATGATTATAATATGAAAAATGACAATAAAATGACAAAAAATGTTTAAAAGGTCAAAATATGAGTTTTATGACCTATGAGAATTGCATAATTTTAATCACCATTGTTAAAATCGAGCTTTGCTTGTATTTTCCATGGAAGAAAGCTACAGACAAAAAGTATGACATGTCATAAACTCCGGGCCCTGGTTATCATTGACAAAACTCAAAGCACCGGTTGTTTCAGAAGTTGCGGAAACATTAAAAATGGAAGTTAGCTACAAGCGTGAATATCGGCGCCATTCTGAAGATTATGTGTATTTTGAACAATGAGACTACTGACACTGAAGGCTTCGCGATGTGGGGAGGAGGCTCCACAGATCGTGTATCTAATCTGAGATTAGGTTTAAATTAGCTGAGAACGGGTTCATAATTCGTGCTTGTTTATAATTTGGGTTTACTCCAAATGACTGCGGAGATGATCTCATATTGTTAGTCATTGTCTGGATACGACGTAAAAGAGCTGGATGACATTAGAAAGGAGGTTTGGTCGAATAGAGGACACGGTCACTCTTCTGGATGTCACTGTTTCGATTCAGTGTTTCTTGCTTTTGCATTGTTTCAATCAGAAAAGTGATATCTGTAACGAAAATGGGTTCCTAATGTCTTATTCCTATATAGCATTCTAATGCCTCTCATTGTTAATACCTGTCTAGTTACTAGTTCAGGAATTTAATCTCTGTACAGCAATTCAATTATACAGGCTGTTAGGAGTATACTCCTAATTGCAGACGCCTGTACTGGTAATTGAGGACAGGGTAATTAACAATTCTACACAAATATTTGCTTAATTTACGGACTTATCAAGAGTAGTATGTTTTCAGGGTGATCAGTACCTTCAAGTACGCATGCCTACGCTAGCTAGAGTGTTCCGAGTATAATTATTGCAAGATATATTCGGAGTCCGTACCATCGACCCTTAATGCATTAGCAAACCTTTAATGGTATATTTATAATCCATGCAATTACCACAAATATTCTACCGTAATCTTCGTAAGTACAAATCAAACACAAGTGTGTAATTCTCATGATAGGAGATAGGAGTACGTAGTTACACAGAGGAGGATTTTGCCATAAGCATTTTATAGGCACTTAACCCCCGAGAGGGACGGAGACAATGGAAGGTGCCTGAAGGGGGCTTGATTAGCCACAGGCGATAACCTTGATAGGGGTAAACATCATGTTCACTTGGCATGCTATGACTTCATGCTTGAGCTAATCATCATTTTCTATCTGTTACAAGCGTCATTAACATAGGGAAAAGGAAAACGTACCACATTGCTGGAACCAACGTTTCCAGAGCTTCCATACAGTCAAGAGAATCAACATTATCGAATGACAACCTGGTTTTGTAATTTGCGTCATTCTGTACTGAGTTTTCATATAATTTGTTTAGTTCCTTTGGAATCAGCCTGCTAATTGAGTCGCCTAGAGGCTGTTCTAATACTTGTGGTTTAGAGGGCTAATTAAAATAGACCACAAACGAAACAAATATTCTTAGTGTTTCATTTTGAACCGAATTAAGCGGACAGGTCCTAGATCGCTTGTGAACTTATGTAAGCTCATCTCTAACACGGAAGTTTGTTTTAAAATAACTGAAACTATTTTTAACGTGATCGTGATAACAATGTAGTTTTAAAAGTAAATGAAACAAATGTACATTGAAATGAAACCAGATGTGTACAGGATGAGACCAAATGTCATGGTGCTTTACTTATGAAGTAGTGGCCAATAGGACTCGTATTGTATAGTCCATTGTATAATTAGACTAGCAGCACAACCACAGTTCACAGTAGTAAAGCGTAGCCAGCTCCTATTACGTGATCTGCTCCACTTGGGGAATATATTCTGATGTCTCTGATTGGCTAAAGCTAGATATGAACCTGTTCCTATTGGATGAAGTAATCCTACCAATGGAGGATGCTACTACGCTGGATCAAAGCCCCATGTAATTTTCCCTCCGTCAGTATCATTACACATGATTGTTTCAAAGCACTACGAGTAATGTTTAATCTGCCAAGCGAGATCGCTCCGTGGATTCGTGTGAGGTTTGTATTCGCTAGGCTCCGGGTTCGATCCCATCGGGTCGTCCAGTCTGGTTGGCGAATGCTGGTGTCGTCCTCTTCTACTCACGAATTCCCTGTCCATCGTTTCCTTTCAGTAGTTTCAGGGCTGTGGGCAGTGATTTCAACCTGGGGTACGCGTACCCACAGGGCTACGCGGAGACGTTTTAGGAGCCACGTAAAATTTAATTTAATTTAATCCTTTTTGTGTAGTATTAAATAAATTATAAATATTGTGATCTATTTTAGACATAGTTACATATCATTTAAATAAAGGATAACTCTAGGGCTAGGGTAAAGGGTACGGGCTGAAATGGAATGGTCTTTGGGGGTACGCGAAGAAAAGTGGTTGAATACCACTGATGTGCGCCTGCCTGCTTAGGCAACACACACGAGAGCTTTTCCTTGCGTGGGGGGAGGCAGTATTTGATCTTCCCCAATCTTCCCCTCCATACTGCACAGTGTGGCAGAACCTATCAGTTACTTAGAGAACCTGGAACCTTGATGAATGCATACCTCAAATAAAGCAATACTTACGTTTCGGGAGTACCGTGCCTGTGTCCCACTTTTAATGGTAATTTGAAGAACGTGTTTAGCTCCTTATGGCGAGATGAAATCAGTATCTTTAGAATATGTTACTCTGACACTTGTAATAGACGAGATTTTCATACTGAACGATGTCTTCTTTGGGAGTCCTGGCATCTGAACATTCATAGGTCTTACGACGGAGACCATTCAATTCAAGCTCCCGATTACTTTATTATTCTACTGCACATAAAATAATTAGTAACAGAGTTTCTATCCCCTCCTTTTGATTTATGCTTTCAAGCTGAAAAGTTTGGTTTGGTTTTTGTTTTTTATTCTAATGAGGCTACGGAGAAGCATACGTTTGTTGTTTACTTTGTTTACTTTTGTATCGTTTGACAGAATATAGCTGGTTGCAGTCGCTTTTCTGTCTCAAGCTTTCGTGCTCGTGTTTCTTATCTAAAGAACCTTTTTCGACGCTGCTGCTAAACACTCATTAACACCAATTAAATTAATGAAGAGGCCTCAGCACATTTGCGGTGTTACTGAAGCAAGTTCCGAGAAGTGATTTCTAGTGTACAGCCAAGGCTATCCACTCATGGCTATAAAGGATACTGAATGGAAGAAATACAGATATAATTCACTTAGGAATACACTGAGATAATTGAAGAATCATAATACCTCTTTACTTTTGCATACATTTTGTATCCAAAGGTGCATTTTGTACAACGTTGTAGTTCTCACTGGGAATGATTAAGGAAAGATTTGTTGATAAAGTTATGTGTGCGTTTTTTCATAGGTATGCTGCATATGACTTTACTGTTATCCCTCGCGCATGTAAACAACTGCACATAGGTACAGCCTGACCATGAAAACCGCCTCGCTGCAGCACAACCTACAGGCATCATACGAACAGTAAAGATCCTATCACTCCACGTCTGCAGCTCACTGCGAAGAAACAAAACAGTCGCGTTATACTACACCATGAGCTTGCGTCTGCAAACACTTGCAAGGCAATGCTTCACTAATTCGCAGAGTGCTACGTTACGTTGTTTTCGACCCTTGCTTCTAGTGGCTGTTGTTTGCACATTTGATGGTCGTGCTGTACTTCTGACGTCATTCATACTCTGCATCCAGCTAACCTATATAGCATGCGAGCGCTTCCCCCCCCCCCCCCCCCGGCCTATAGTGATCGTTTTTTGAATACTTGTTTGCTACTAAGTGAGAGTTAAGGAAAACCTTGGGTATTTCATTTCTGACTGTGTAGAAACGTGTGATGCTCGCATTTTGGAGGTTCCGAATTTGATTCCTAGCAACTGCTCATTGTGATTATGGATTTTTCGTGGTTGGCGAATAATATTGGGATGGTTCCTCTTCTACCTTAACCTTCATGTCCTTCGTTTCCTTCATCATCGTCTGTGTCGAGCACAAGTAGCGCTTTGTGAAGGTTTATCCCGGGCATTGGTCGAATTGCTGACAGACCCGACCTCTGTGAATAGTTTCTTTAAGGGGCCCCCGGTTGACTAAGGGTTGTGGACGGCTTGAACGGCGTCAGATACGTTCAATCTGAAATTCTTATGGACCCAGTCCTGGTCTCCCTTTTGGTTTCCCCATCATCCCTCTCTCCTAGTGGTCGCGTTCGTAGCACAAAAGGCCAAATTGGTCATACGGCAATCTACTCCGATTTCGGGAGCCCCTCCGAGATATACACTTACTTACCATGTGCCTTTTTAGTTGAAACCATGTCATTTTATTTTGTAATTCTAGGAGGTTCTGAAAGTGGTCAAGTTATAGGTACCGTATTGCTATATACGTTGTTTCAGCCCATTCCTGGGAGGTAATACATTGTAAGACATGAGTCTAGAACTTATATTAGAAAATAAATATATTCTTTGACCAAATATGACAAAATGTTATTCTTCGAGTCACAGAATGCAACTAAGTGCCATAATTTCGCACACGTTTTTAGTTTAGAATTAACGAAAAGAGTGAAAGTAAAGGGGTGGTATCGGTAAGTAGACTACTGTATTATCGACATGTTCTGAATGAGCTTCTGAACTTCGCCACCAGATTATGTCAGTTTCATTATTACCACGTGCTAGTATCTTCGCGTTGGGCTAAACCCGGTCTCGACACGTGTAGGCGTTGAGTACGATCTCTATGTTACCATCCTACAAAGACTGCGATGATGGTGGAAGTATACATTGAAGGATAAAGTTCTGTTCCGGTTTGTTAACCTACAACTGTTTTTGGTGAAGTTTCTCCCAGCGAAGCCCTACGGTACAGCAATGACATTCCAACTTAATTAACTACTTTGCAGTGTTAATATTAGTGTGTGGTGACGGATTACTCTCAATCGAACGACTGAGAATTGTCATGGTAAGTGTTGTAAGTTTCAGTTAAATATTAAAGCAAAATTTATTTATTCTTGAAAGTCTATACGTTTGAAATTCCAGTGACGTCTTATAGTTTTTCAGAAGTAAATTCAATTTGTGTCCTGGATTGTCTGTGTGGGTAAGAAAAATAAAGAACAAGCAATGTGGCGGGAAAACTATTCGGAAGTAAGAACACGAGGCTAGGAATTAAACGATATTTTTCTTTGTGGGGGAGGGGATCCAACAAAACCTAAAGTTCACAGTGTAATAAAAATACTAAGTGGGTCGTTCACATTCTGTAAATGATGCCAAGATAAAAGTCTATACGACTATACATTGAAGAAAGCAATTAAATTATTATGGCTGATGCAAAAGTTAATGGCGGGTGCTCAATACAACATTCAGTCAGACACCTGCACCTTGTGGTGTATACAGTCCGTCTGGTCTAAGTTGGAATATGACCTACTTAGCACTACCCTTCCCTGTGATAGGGGAGCGATGACAACACATCGCCACGGCTATCCGCGACTGCCTAGTCTGCGTCGATTAGTAATACGTGTTTCGACGAGTGTACGGGCTGCTTACGTACATATAGGCCTTAATATTGACAGTGAAATATGGAAATGCTGGTGATGTGTTTAGTTCTGCTCATTGTGTTGGCAATCGTATTGTTCCAACTTGGTGTTGGAAGAAAGGGGAAACCTCTTCAATCTGATGCACGGGAAGCTGTATGTTTGGTACATAAGTGTTTTGCTGATTAACTAGAGGCGTTAACATCGGATAAACCAACAATATCCTTGACACAGATCATGGAAAGAACCGCCGCAGCTACTGGTGTATCTGGCACTTCAATATACAGAATTTTGCAAGAGAAAAATAAAGCAGACGAAAATGGGACCGCTGTTAGAACACCAGGAAGGAAACGACCAAACAGACAACCAGAAAGCACAGCAGCCGATTCATTTACAAAGGCGGCTATTCGTAGTACAATTTATAGGTCGTACACATCGCATTTCTTGCCCGAAAATTGGAAAGCTGTCTGTGAGCATGTGAAGCGCGTAGGAGAAATGTATTGGGAAAAAGACGGATTAATGGACGATATATTGGACAGATTCAACATAAATTTAGAAGACAGTTACTCTGAATCGGAAGATGCGTGTGAAGACTGCGGATGTGATCCAACATCCGATTTCCATGAAGTCGAAGATCTTACCAGCTTACCGGGACCCTCCAAGGAACCCTTCTTGGACGGGATCTCTACACTGCCGCAATCTAACAGCAGTTATTAAAGCCCTGCTCTCTGATAGCTGCGATATAGTCAGGCAGTCAATCGCACCGCTGCATGTTGCATGGAACCGATACGAAATGGGATTAGGCAGTTATGGAGTACCCACAAAAGCGCGGGCAGTAGTGCGTTCTCTCTCTAATTCCCATGTTTCAACATAAACCAAACGAACTGTAGTTAAACACGCTGTGAAATCGCGCTATAAAACTGGTCATATAAATATCATATACGCCCACAAAATTTATTTTCACAACAGAAAAGAGAATATTAATGGTCAGGTACCAGCCGCCATTAAATTTTGCGCTTTCCATAGTTATTAGTAATGTATCGTATTGCACACAAAATGATGTCTGATTTTAGGTGTGACTGAAATTGCTAGTAATGCGAATTTTAGTTTGTTTCTTTAAAAGGTACTTAATTTAGGCATTAAAGCATTATAGGTTATACTACGGAGGGGGACACCTCGCATACTTAGACCTAGATACAGCAAAACATAGTTTATTTTGCCCTTGTATATGCGTATCTCCGGATTATCGGGATTAAATTTGTGTTTTTTTTTTTTTCTTTTTAATTTAATCTTCACATTAGATCAGACACTTAGGTATGACAGAATACTTGGAGCGTCGACCCGACACCACTCCAGCTGAACTACTAATAATATAGCGTTTCCGCGACCGTACTTCAATCAAACGCCACATGTGTTTAAAACAGAAGATTGGATGAATTCTTTATCATGGGGTGTTCAGAACACCCAAGTAACTCTTATTTATGTATTATTTCATAATGGATAGGAGTGTACCATGATGTTTGATACCTTTCTAAGAAGTAATGAGCGAGGCTTAAGTAAAAATATAATCAATAATGGAAGCGCGAATCCCAAACAAAAAAATGCGCAACAGTATGCCTCAATACCCCGCGCGACTCTTCACATTATTGTGCGCTGAGAAAGCTTACAGTTGTATTCCTTGTCTGTTCTCGATGTGTGTGGTTAATTCAACAATGCATCCTTACGAAGTAGAACAAGAAAGAATGCACGAGTTATTAGATGAGAAAAGGCATAAAAGTTAAATTGCACTGTGCCCGATGCTTGAAAGCCATGTGTCTAAAGCACATGAAGAAATGTATGTAAAAAGTATTTTAATAACCCACCCATTGCAGCAGTGAGTGTGACTAAATTCATAAACGTTTAGTGATATGTGTAATGGCTTAAATCAGTAGTACAGATCAAAGAATACCACAAACAAATAATTTTATCAAAGGTTGTAAGCACATAGGAAATATTGTACGTGCTTAAAAAATAATTTGATACTTTATTAGTATGAAAAATACACTCATATAAGGTGAACTAGCATTCTAAGGAGTCATTCATTCAGTAAACATATTTACATTAATGATATACTGCACAAATATGGAATACGTTTGGGGTGTCAGGAACACCCCGCGCGACTAATAACGTTATGAAAACACTTGCGACTACATAAGGGTTAAGAATTGATGCGATTGTATGTGATTTTTATATTTTTTAATGTCTTATAAACAATAAATAATATACTCTGTACATAATTTTGTTACAAAACTTACTTTTTATCGTCATAAACGGCAAGTCTGCTTATTTAAGGATTTAAGAATTTTGTTTTGCTTATTACCCATATAACCCCGATTATCGATTTTCCGGATTGCCTTTGATCACAGTCGGATAAACGAGGTTTTACTGCATATTCATTGTAGCCACCATTCCCCAGGAAGAAGGGATGAACCAGGAGTTATTCCTTCACGTCATTCCAGGCATACCTGCCCTAACAGATCCGTCCCAGTGCTGGAGCTGCCTAAAAAGGGCGATGAACGACCCGTCGACCAAGCAGCCCAAGGGGAGTACCCCTTCCATTGAGCAAGCATGCATGCCTTCTCTTCGGCCATACACCACGAAACCTAAAAACATACTTGAAAAATCAGAATGAAAGCGAAATGATGAAATGGAAATTGTGGTAGATGAGAAATTTCCCAAACATTTGCATACCGATCACCAAAGTCTAGGGTGGGAGGTCGACGGGAATTGAACCCGAGATCTGCCGGATGTGAACCTCGCATGTTACTGGAGAGCGATCTCACTCGGTGCATTAAGGGGTTACTACAAAAACAAACTTTTATGCAGGGAGCCAAGAATAACTTCTTGCGCAGCGCCCATTCATACCTTTCTAGTTACGTCACGGGCTGGAGTATCGACAGGGAGCTGCTACCTGTTGCACAATATCCCACATCAACACCGGAACCGCCAGCTGAAGTAGCTGTCAGAATGTATACAACAGTCAACGTGCAGAGAAAGTAGTACAAACACATTCGTAAAATCCCATATTTTCCTTTCAACATGGATCAAAAAGACATAAACTGTCTTTTCGAAAGCAGCTTCGACCAGCTTGACCACTCTGACTGCGGACTAGTCTAATATACAGCCTCATTAACCCAAATGACTTGAAAGACAAAAACTTATGGACCTTTCATAAATAACTGAGTTTTATTGCAGCTTGTTATACAACGTGCATTTGACATTTTGACTCTTTCATCTGGCTATTTTGTCCTGCGCATAACTGAAAATGAAGAGTGCATAATATGTGCTTTGATAATGAACGTGCATGGTTGTATTTACTGTCACTGTATTGTCGCTGTGTCCTGCGTCGTGGTACAGTGGACTGGAACATTTAGTTTCGCCATGGAAAAAATTATTGAGCGCATTAGAAGAGATGTGTGACAGCGCAGTATACACAAGTCGATATTCCAAAATGCAGCTGAGTTTATTGATAGCCTCTGGTCCATATTTTATTGTCTCTCAGACCCTCAAATAACCTGTGTCTTGAATTTCCATTCGCATTTGTATGCACACTGGCGAATAGAAATGGGGCTCGCGATTCTTGAAACCCGGATTCCATTTGGGATACCGATTTGGCAATTTGGAGATGTTTCCCCCAGGTTGAGAAGACTGGTAGGGGATACACCCATCACCTAGGTATTTGGGACCGCTTGAGGCACCACTGTACGCATCGTAGAGGCAGCTGAGCTAATAACCCTTCTCATTCTGTGTTTTGACAAGCAGCATTTAAAACTTGTCAGCAGAAGAATCATATGGAAATCCTGATAGTGAAATGTTGCTATAATTGTGCTATTCTGGGGATTTCAGCATGGATGTTAAAAAGACATAGGTATATTATTTTTTACCTCTTGATTTTCAAGTCCGGGCTCGGCCAGGTCCCGGCAAACATTTTTCAAACTAGGTTCGAGAGCTTGGCCCGAGCCGCGCTGACCTCTATTGTACATGTGGTCCTGTAACAAAATGTCTGAGCAATTTTTAAACAAATTTATTTTAAAATTGGGTATTATATCTTGCCATGTTTATAAACATAATATTTAATATTGCTTAATTATTCTTTTTTTACTTTTTTACATGAATCACATTCTACCGACGGGGCAGTACTTTATAACCATCTGGATATTTCATTGTTTCTCAAAAGAACCAACAACGAAAACTTTGAAACAATTATGCAATTCAGTAATAAAAACACTAGTTGACAATAACTATTATCTGCATGCCTTTATTCAAAAAATTAAAAGACAGAATTTAAAAAATTGCAGAAGGTGAGCATAAAGTAGCCCACCCTTGGTAATGCTGGGTATTTCCTGCTCAAGATGTTGGCACCATTGTTATTACCCGTGCAGTAGACTAGAAATCCTTGATTAATTTCATTTTATTACTTGCTGCAGAAAGCTCCTACTGTTAATATATATGGTATGATTTCTGTTTTATAGTTTATTTACAACATACTCTTACATGTAAGGACGGAGCTTAAAATGCTCCAGGCAGCTACAAGGCTATCTTGCTAGAAATAGAGTAGGGGAGAAAGCTTTTTATGGAGCCTTGCACTAGCGTGATACACTCCAGTGTCCATAAAAGTGGTACACGGTAATATGGGATGTTGCCATTTTGCTCCTTTGCTGTCAGAGGAGATGGCTCATTTACACTGGCAGCTGTTGAATTAATACTACTGCCGTGCAGACCACGCTTAAACGGCTGCCGAATTTAAAGGCATAATGACCTTCCTTTATTAGTTTTAGAGTTTCTTTACTACTTTGACTTCATTTAGTAATAGTAGAACCAGTGAGTAAAGAACTCAGAATGCCTTTGAAAGTGCTTAATGTGTAGATGTCACCACTGCGGAATCCTCTGGCTCACCCACCAGAAAGTTTTATTTTATAGTAAAACTGTTGTATGAAGACAGAGAAACCGACATGCGTAGGATGCTGTATGCGTGAATGAGTGTTTCAACATAAGGAGGAGAGTTAAATCCGCAAGCTTGGAGTGATTTTAAGGGGCACAGGGAGTGAAATTTGACAATTCCACATTTTTTGATAGATTTTTCTGAAATTTCTACTGTGTTTGTATTTGTATGAGAATAGGAGATACACCAAATTTCATTAAAATTGGATAATTCGTTTATGATATATAAATAATTTTATGCATTTAATCGGCACATTTTCAAAATAGAGCTCGCGTCTATTGACTTTTCAAAATTCATTTATATTGGCAGAACTGATACTCTAAAACATGGGTAACAATTGTATGAAGAGATATTTCAAATACGTTTGCTGATTATGCTGTACATATTTTTTTAATAATAAAGAAAATGTAATCTTAAATATTATTGATTTTTTCATACGAAAAAAATGTTTTTGTAATTCATGTTGATGATAACAGCAATATTGAATCATAGTTTTGCTTAGCTGCTATTTATGAATACTTTTGGAAATTTTCATTGAATTTGAAGCATTACTTCTTTTGGAATATGCAGAAATGTAGTTTTGAGAAAAACAGACTTTTATATAGGAGCATCCTGTGTACTTTAAGGGAAGAGCGCTATTTGAAAGGGCCGTAATGGCCACATGGAGTGGGGGATATGAAAAATGTTAGCTGATCCAAATGCGCCGGTGTTCCAGGAACATTTTAAGGTAAAGTAACAATATTCGACTTTTTGACAATTTTGACCAAAATTTCACTCCCAGTGTCCCTTAATTCTTCTTCTTACAACATTCTGCACCAACAGCAGTCTCATTGCTCGTTCAAGACAGACAACTCTTTGTGACTTCTCCTGTTTGGCAAGTAGTCTTCATTTGTGTTTCAGCCGCCGCTAATGGAGCATCCGTTATGTTTTTGTATGTATACTTGGTGTCCCGCAAAAATACCGACAACGCTTAGTAAGTTGTGCGGGATAGCAAGTTGATCGGTTTTCAAATAAAGACCCCTGTCCAGAAATGCACGGTTTGGACGCTGGAAAGCGTTGAAGTTTGAGAACGAACGGTTATGTTAATTTAATAACATTCTTTTTGGTATGTTAATACGAAAACCTTTAGCCATCAGTGTACTGGGATGAACGACCAAACATTCCTGCACGTGTGCTAAATTCCTCCATAGAATCCTTGGTGCGCATCCTACTGCGTTACTTGGGTAACTTCCAGTACAGTAACGTTTTAACAGCAGTGAGACACATAGCAGTAAACGACTGATGAAATGGCCGACTAAAGCTGCAGTACACTTTTATGTAAATGTGCGGAATCACCTCAAAGTTGCATATTCAATTCGATGGATTGCTAGTGATGGACCACTCCGATGGGCAATATGATCGCCAGATCTGACACCTCTCGACTATTTTCTGTGGAGTTGCATGAAGATTATGGTGCATGGTGTTCCTGTAATGTCAGTGTAGGACCTTATGGTGCGAGTCCACGGAGCGATTTAAGGACAGCCGCATGTATTGGGTCATGTGCATGAGGCTCATCACCACCGACATAGGCTCTGCAATGACGTAGGAGGTACACAATCGAAGCCCATTTGTAATGTAGACAGCTCGAAGTTGGGTTTATTGACGAAATGTGAACGTACACACATCTCACACTTCGGTGCGCTACAGCGTCCAAACCGTGCATTTCTTGACATGGGTTTGACGTCCCGTACAACATATTAAGCTTGTCGGTAGTTTTTGGTGACACCCAGTATATACATACAAAAACATATAACGGGTGTGTATAGGTACATAATATGAGTATATATAAAATTTGAAATTCATGTGTATGTATATGTGTCTGATTTAAATTAAGTACCAAACGTTAGTTAACACTTTTTTCATTAGGGTTACTAAGGGCTTTATAATACGCCTACGTGTTTATAAATGTTGAGGACGTGTGCTGCTGAAGTCTGGAACTTCGTTAGTTGCATATATTGGAAAACTAGTAATATATCTGTCGTAAGTTGGTGGTGAAATATGTTATACGCCTTTAAAATATGTTTGTGCAAAACTATAACAAAAAGTGGATGCCCTAAAGTAGACAGCTATAACTGTCTTAATTACTTTGCTCTAAGGGTCTTAAGTAACGATGTACTAGCAACTGTTATTTAATTTCTTATTGCCGGTAGGAATATTTGCTATAAGAAGGTATGTGTAGTGTTTAACAGGCTGCGTTATAGTGGTGAATCATGATCGGATAATCACTGTAAATTGAATCGTGAATTTCAGAAATTCCTCTTGTTCACACAACACTACAAGTTTTCAGGAATTATTAAAGCAGTTTTATTTAAAAACAGAGAAATTTCCAAAGATAATTCTTTTGTCAATATTTGTATATTTTATATGGCAAGCATTCTTCATATTTTTAAAGCTTTCTATCACTCAACGCTATGGGGAAACTGATAAAATAATGTGAGTTCGTCCAGTTTTTAAACTGCCACTGAATCCGCTGCTTGTCTGTTTTCGTTCCTACTGCCCGGCGACGACCTCCCGATAATTTTACACCATAGCCGCTACGTCACAATATGTTGCGCTTATGTGATTAACTGGATCGGAAGGAAGACGGAGGAGGAGTTACAAAAAATTCTTTACACATGCCTTACAGGGCACCTAGATGGTGTTAGCAGACGGTGCAATAAAAATGTAGTTCACGTGGAGCAATTCAGTCTCGCACGATGACGCTTAGTTAACGAGCTCCAGCGATGAGTAGTTCCTAGTACAGGGTGTTCGCATAAAACCGATACGCCTCACTAGCATTCAGGTAAAACTCATGTGTTGTATAACATTACTTCCTATGTAGGCTGACTATAGTTACCAGACTTGTTGGTTTATAAAATATTCTGTTAGGACCCTCTACCGACACCCAGGCATCGCTGCACTCATACGACAATGTTCTGTTTAACACGTTGTAATACTTAGGAGGTGGACTGCAACGTGGAGCTCTCGTTCCCAGCCACGGGATCGATCCCAGCCGTGAGGGTGTGGAATTTATGTCCCGGGTATAGAACCAGTGTCCATTCAGCATCGCGAGGAAAGCGAGGTGTAGCAATAGGCAGCTATCCTAGCCAAGAAAGTCAATATTCTGACTGGGGGATACGTGATGGAGCCCCAATTATCTCCCCATATTGGTTTGATGATCGCTTACCTCTGCTGCGGCACGAGAGCCTAAGGCCGGCAGTCAGGTTGATGGCCCTACGTCTGAGCTGTAGCGGCATAGGATTATTATTTATTAATGCTTGAGCAGAATGCTGGTGTGTCCGAGTTTTGTTAGCATACACTTTGCATTTCAGAGCTCCCCATGGATGAAAATCACAGGATATTAACTCTGGCGATTGCGGAGGCCACAGCTTTTTGGCGATGAGCCTTTTTCTCGGCGAGCACTTCGCTGATGCGGGAGTCCTTGTTAATTGTAAACAGAACAACCCAAACATCTGCAGCTATCTTCTGCTACTGATCATCTCATAGAAAAGAATAAAGAAACAGAAAATGTGGCCAATATTACGCATTCCTGACAGTGCACAGTATACGCCTATATTTTCTGGGAACCAGTTACTGTTGTCCCATTCCTTTTGTAATCGTTATTAGGTAATGTTTATTTTGTTTGCTTTGCCCGCGCTTTCCTTATTTAACTTAGACGTTTAACTGTTTGTTTTATAAAGATAGTATTCATTTTTTCAACTAAGATAAGTAGAGCTGGCGCAACTAAAGCTTGCCGATCTGCAGGATGCGCAGAAGATTATTTTAGTAAACTTATAGTACCGTACCGTTACGCCTGTTGCAGGGCGACAGTGTCCGTGTTACGGGATCCAATTTCTAACAATGTCTCGAGGAGTATATCGCAGTGAATGAATGGACAGACATTGGAAAGTGGGAACGGCAAATACAGTCCAAGGAGTGGAAATGGCATGAGGCGTTAAACTGAGTCGGCAACCCGACTTTACCCGAATAGTATCAGCGTTCCACGCAGCTCTCTTTGGCAAGCTTTAGTTGCGTCACCCCTGTGGGTAAATGAAACAAGAAGCCAACTTCCGTCCGATTTTAACACTAAAGCTTTATATTAAGAAAATAAATGCAACTTATTAAAAGCTCCACATAATTTTATGAGCTATTTATTTTACCCTACCTTTAACAACATGTGCAGGCTTTAAAGGTGTACAAAATATACATTTTGAAAATTCCATAATAAACACATGCCGCAAATTTTACTTTCAGGGCCCAATACATTATTAACGCACAAGCTGTAACAATGAAAACAGGAATAAGTTAAGAAGATTGGACGTATTATAAGCATAAAAAATTACTACCCAAAATGTAAACTCGATTTTTGGCTTCTTACCATAGAATTAGCATTTTTAAAAGCTACTTTGCTCTACAGATTTATATATTCCATAGAGAATTTGGGGGTGGATGGTGCATCAGGCTAGAAAATAAAGGGCTGGTACTAGCATAATATTGATTACTGGCCAGGTTCTACTGTTGACCGATTTACCTAACTGAACAACTGTTTTAACACCCCTTAAGGCACTCCCTATATATTTTCAGCTCCAGAAGCTTTCAGGATTTTATACACTGTTATTAAGGCATTCCTCAGAAAAGTAAATGATTTTCATGTGGTGCATATAGCAAGTTAATAGTTCGTGTTCTGCTACGATACTATAAAACCGCTTAGACTTCTCATCTGGGCTACTCTGCCTTGATCACGACGTGTCTATTAAGGGCAACAGATAAAATCGGTGAGAAGTATAGTAAGCTAATAGCTTACTTGCAACTGACAGCATGATCCAACCTCCTCATTCGTTTCCCATCCAAGTGCTTCAAGTAAAGCTTTAGAAGTGATGTAGTAATCTGTGATTCAGGGCTTAGCTGCCTTGCCAATGATCATCTGGTCATTGTTATAAGAGCATTCTTTGGGAATGGAAATGTGTTTAAGATTCCTCAAGGCTTCTGGAACATTTATTAGGTATTGTAAAGAACTAATTTAAAAGCATAAGTCGTCAGTTCTCTAAATGAGAAGCATTTAATTATATTTTCTAATTAGCTTTATAGCTCCGAAGCAACTAATCTGACGTTGGAAAACAGACGTTAATTGAATAAAAGGAAATAGAAATATCTGTGAGGTTAAAAGGATAACACGAAACTCTTACCTTGAAAAGCCGCTTCGGTTTGTAAGGTTCTGAAGTGGACTCTGCAATTCGACATTTATTCCCCGTTATAATTATCACATAGCTCCATAAACTAAAGTTCGTTCTTCCTGCAATCTAGATGGGATTCTCTTTACTAACGTTATTACTGGTTAATTTACCGAGCGAGGTGGCTCCGCTATAATGCGCAAGGTTCGCATTCTTAAGTCGTGGGTTCGATTCTCACGGTAGACCTTACTGACCCATGGGTTTTTTTCCGGGTTATTTTCCAGGTCACCAGGTGAATGCTGTGAATGATAATTGCATCTCCAGAATTTCCCGACCATCTATTTCATTTCACCTTCTTTTCAATACAGTCTTTCCAGGTCGGAAGTGTTGGTGGCGGAGAATTAGCGCTGCCGTGAGGGGGATTTGCGCTCTGTAACTGCTGTTCTCGGCGGATGGGCGGTTGGTTGCCAGACCTGTCGGGGGGGGGGGGGGGAGGAGGGGGGGAGGGGGGGGGAGTAACCGCTGTCGGAACCCATGCACTTGCTGCCGCGATGAGTCGTTGGTTCGCTGCTCGCCCGGGTTCCCTCACGCCCGTAGTTCGCACTCATTCCTTTCCTTCCTCCCAGGGGTCTGACTTACAATAGCCAGCTTGAGCTCAGTGTGGAATACCCTCCGTACTAACTCTACCTCTACTGGTTAATTGTATTATTTCTTGTAGTTGTGGGTTAAATCCAAGTTGTAAGTAACATGCAACCACCATCCATCCGCTCTTCTAACTCAAAGCAATTTAAGATTTAGTTTCCTTATTGCCATTGTGGTATTCAGTTTAAAAATATTTTAAAACAAGCGGAATCACACAGATGATACAATATTTACATGATTGACAACTGGGAAAAATAAACGTAATTATGTATATAGTAGAAGAACAGGAGCGAAGCGTATATAAACTTTATATTTAATAGTATTTTGAGCCTGAACGTTTAAAACAACCCAATATGACAATGGCAGTATTTGGCCATGCGTATTTTATAGTTTAGTAAATTAGACGGCTTATAACTTTAAATTATCGTCGAGCGCAATAATATATGTAGATAGTTTATAATAAACAGCGTGGCTCTTTCAATTTAATAATTATATGAAATTCAATTCCATGCCATGTGTCCAACCTCCTCATCGGTCCATCTCAGGCTAATATAACTTTGCAGCTGAGCTAGTGGTAGTAGAATGATCAAGCATTATCTGCTGTAGAAGGGATGGAATTCAACTCGGCTAATTCCTTTAAACTGTATTTTCTTATTCTTTCTTTTTATTAAACATCTACTTTGCTTTCCTTTAGCAACCGCAAAGTCTTGGTGGCAGTATTGGGAATGGCTGTATTAAGGGCACTGGGAGGTTATTTTTAACACCACGAGGTTAACTTACATCAATATTTAAAATTTAAATATAGCTGTTACTAATGATTAGAATAAATTGAAATTTGGTGTGATTATAGTCAGGCATTTGTACATTTAACTACTACATAATAATTAAATTAAATTCACATAATTCCATGCAAAAGGGGCATAAAGCACACTATGTATCCTGAAAAAAGTTACACCTCATACTCCAGGTACACTTTTCTTGTAGGATTTTGAAGCTACAGGCACCAACTTTTTATCTGAACAACATAAAGCATAGCTTGACATCGCCGGTTAAACATAAATCCTATGTAGTTTGTATTTTGCACATAAAAAATTATTTAATTCTATAGAGGAAAAATATGGTAATATTTTTAAGCATTAAAATTTTTTTCTCCCCATTATAGCTCTAATTCACAAAAGCTTTAACCGGCTGTGCTCAACAAACATGGCTAAATAATAACTAAAACTTTGATATCATTATCTCTTATAGTTTTTGCGAAATCTGTACCTCAAGTGTGAATAATCAAGGTTTCGGGAAATTGCGATCAAAGCTGAAGTACCATTCCTTTCAAATCACACATACTTTCAGAATGCGTGCTCCATATTCTTGCTCACTTAAGTTTTCCTCATCTTTTCTTTTCCTTTTCTTAATTCTAGCTTTATTTTCAAGCAACTGAACTGCCCTTTTTGCCTCTGAGAGTCCACATATATATATTTTTTTTAATACAGGCTTCCTTCAAATTCTGACTAACTTTTATACCCATTTTTTCCATCACTGTAAATCTACCACTGCAACTATCATTATAACAAATAACACTATACCTATGTTATATATATAGGTATCATTTTAAAGCTGAAGAATTATATATTTTTTTAACATTAAAAATAAAAAATCGATTTTTTTAAGTCAATCGACCTTCCAGCACCCTTAAAGATCTTGTGCGAAAGATGATTCCAATAAAGAAGACATTCGTTTCAAGATTGTGTGACAAAAACTGAAGCACAGAAACACACTTCTGTTTTATCGTCGTTAACACAATCTACATTTTATCGCGATCATACAACTCACAACTGTTCTGCCTTTCTTTACTCTCTCTGGTTTTGACGTTACAATAACTCAACACTCACTAAACTGCTTCACTGTAAGACCAGCTGCCGCGAGGTTAAATGCTTCAAAATGTCTGACTACACATACAGTTCTCTCACGACGGTGACTGTACACACACATGCACTGCTAACAGCTCCCGTTCAACACTCACTATTATATTACAAAGCAAGAACTACTCCTCTCGGCGCCTCACCTCCTTTTACATACGATAATGACGTACAATGGATCTTTTTTTAAATTGACCTTCCTTTCGAAGCCACCGCAAATAAGCCAGCATTCAGAAGTGTCGCGAATGTTCTCGAAACGTTTTGTTCTGCCGCGCTCTAGTGTTGTCAGTCACGTGTACATAAGCAGTGGCGCGAGGCAATCTGACCTTGGCTCGTTTTGATGTGCGACGCTGCCGTCCGGCGTTATAATACTCTACATTTCTATAATAAATATATAATTGATTACACTGTAGTATTAACAAACGAAGACGCAAAATCTAATCCTGAAAATAAAAGAAATTACTAAAAATGGAAAATCTGGACTTCTACAGCAATATGCATTTGTTTTACTGATGGGTGAACGTCGGTTTTGCAAGGTCAAGAATCACTTCTGTTCATTTTTGTTGTGAACCAATTTACAATCTAACGCATAGGACAAGTAAATAGAAAGAGCCAGGTGGTGATGGATTAAGCATTGGTGGTGAACTAATTAATATATTGCGTCAAAGATGCTGCTCGTGCTGCGGCTACGATAATCATAGTTATGTGATTTATTACGAGTAGTTACCGTCTCAGAACAAGCAAGATAACGTTCGGCCTAATGTGTCGTTCATTCCGACAGTCAAAGTAACCACAGCTTAAAGCTTTAGAACTGTAATGGTTTAGCTCTCGTAAAAGTCTACTTGATCCCGGGAGTTATTAATTCATATGGAATAATAATAACAAACATAAATTGTTGGCCATTCATTACCCACTTAAGGCTAACAGGTTTGCCCATTAACATCTACCACAGGTTGAGTGAATTACTTAAACGTCATATACTGTGGAAGAGGCTGTGATTGAATGGTTATATTTTGTATATTTATTGCAATGCTAAATTCGTGTTATGACTAAGTGTACAGTTTAAGTGACAGATAATAAACGTTGATACAGTAAGATACAGAAGCCTGACTTGACTCTGTAACAGCACCAGCAGTTGGTGCACTACCGCTTACAGAGATACTCGCCCATTCCGTCAAAGAGTAGTGGCGCAAAATTATCCACAAATGGATACTGAAATGGAAACCAACGGCACAGTATTACAACATTTGTTTTAAAGGTACGAGAATATGCATTCAATGAGAAACTGTTCGTATCCTGGAAACATCATGGTGAGGAATGTACAAACATAAGTTTCCTGTACCCGATTATTGCAGACGTATGATTGTTGTGCATAATTTTTCTTCATTAGAGGATAAACGAGTACGCCATGATACATAATAGCCGCCAGAGCTTCCTCTTGTAGCAGGCTTGGAAAAACAAGAGATTGCTACTGATGGTAGCTGCACGCAACACAACCTAACATGCTAGAGACGGTTCTGTACCACCTGCTGTACGGAACACTTCACCTGGTAGGTTTGCTGCTTGCTAAACCCTCCCCTATCCGTTGTACCAACCTAATGAGCACCGCTAAGGCAGTCACTCGATCCTCTGCCTGTAATGCTCAGCTGACCAGTCGGCGACCTAACAGCAACATCACTTGGAGAGCACTTCACTGCCGACCCGACGCCTCCACTGGCACTCTTGCAGCCATTGACGTCTCCGTCCAAGCCGAAGTCTCAACCCTCAACCCAAGCTTGAAGGTCCTCCGGCTCACCGCCAATAAATGGCCTGAGGCCGCAGAGACCACTCAACGCAGCGGCAACAGAAATTATGTCGTAGCATCCTTAGATCTCAAACTCATGTTCTGTGAACTAATTGACCGGCAGTGACGACCCGGAACTTCTTAAATTCGTTCAACGAAAACTGTACCGAATAGAGAAGCACTTCGATCAAGATGGAATCACAGCAGGCAACTACACCCCTGAGAACAGTAGTGGCGACTGACTCAGGCCGATGAACGCCCTCGAGACCTCAGTCTTTGAGCTTAGAGAGATGAATAGCCAACCTCATTCATACATCCCCAAACGGCTAGAGCATCTTTCGGTCAGACATAACAAGCTCGATGAAAGCTACAACCAGCAACTTCATCTTGCAGCATGTCTTCTTCACACGGTTCCAGCACACAGCCGGCGGTGCAACCTCCGAAACTAAATCAAAATTTAAGCTTCACAAGCGATGATCAAAATTCTTTCCATAGTTTACTTACCCAAGCTACGTTATTTTATAGGCCAGGGTTGTCACTGGAGGAGATACGAAGTTTAAACCATCTCCATGTTTTGTTCTTTGGTTTGCCTACCATTCAAAGAAATTTTATTCTACTAAGACTGTGTCGCCTTAAAGTCCGACCACCCCCAATACAAGGGATTAGAAGGAGAAAGGAGAATAATGACACCAAGTATCCAAAACGGCGTGCCTTCATCTAGGTTATACTCAGGGCTTTGTGTCAGGCTGTAACCTAGGCCCCTCTGCAGACACCCCCGTTCTTCAGGTGGGAGCCGCCAAAATCACAAAATAAGCGGGAGTGCACAGGCAGAGTTCCAGTAACTTCCGAAATATTTCCCTTGTTAGCTCTTCTTCCTCTTTCTTTCTTGTCCCATTCCCAGTTTCGTTTCTGCTGTTGACATTCAAAATTATTTTAAGAATCACAAACAGTATCGGTATTCAAAATGCTGTATTGAATTTGAAAGCCTACCAACCTACATTTCTACGGGAAAGAGCTACTGATCGGTTCTAAACAAACGGATGCGCAAAATCCATTTTCAACGTTGTTATTCATACATTCATCGGCATGGTTTCCCACCTCCGCCCTTTGGTCCTAGTGAATTAAAAGCTCGCACTTTCTCTTGACCTTTTGGTTCCCACTTCCGATTTACTGTGGAATAACTTAGAAGTCGGTGAATTCCAATTAGCTAATTGAGGTCAGGGTTCTGTTTCCCTTTCTCTATCTTGATTGGCGAAGTATGGCGTATTCATCTTTCCGTTCTGTTTCCGTTCTGGTTCTCGTTCCTGTTTTATGGCAACTCTGCGCCAAGCTTCAGCCGCAGTGCACTCCGTTCCACTGTGTTGGTCCCTAGTGTTACAAGCCAGGTTGTCACTATGCATATTAGCATATTATTGCCATATGCCATCCACAACAGCAACAGCTTTCAAGAATTTCTTGACTATTCCTTACAAACTTTACTTTACAATTTGGTTGAGTAAAGGAAGAAAAATTATATTCTCTAAGAGATTACTTAATTTAAGCTGAATGAATATTTAGTAACACATTTTATCTATTAAAGAAATGTAACTGGCTGTAGATGGCTAGGATTTGCATTATTGCAACGTGTAACATACCCGCAAAATGTCTGCTTAAAAATGACATGTAGTTTGTGTAGCTCCACGTGTGTAGCATGCTTCGAAATTTGACAGCAGTTAGGATATATACAATTGAACAGTGATAGCACTTTTCATTGAAGTACCAAGAGTAGGCAAACTGTACGGTAAACACTACTTAGAATACTGGAGCTTCAAGATTCAATCGCGGGTTATTCTTACTATCTGCACTGTATTAGTATGCTCATTTGCGAGAGTATTTCATATTGTGTAAATTTGCAGTGTTGAACTGATGTGAAGCAGCCGTATTAAACAAATGCGAGGTGATTCATCATAAAAAATGTATGAAAAAGCTACTAAGGTGAAGCTGGGAGCCTATCGTTCAACTTTGTCTCACTCGCGCCAGAACTATGAGAGACTATTTCCCCATTACTGAGAACACTGCACAATTTTTTAAAGTAATTACGGGAACATCGCTGTGAGCTGAGTGGGAAACCCAAACACATTTATTTTGAACCCTCCTACTCTAGTTCTGTAACCTAGAAGAATATATCAAAACTGTAACCCCGTAGCACATCAGCCCATCCGGGCCAAGGCCTACCGCCCGACCGCTGCGTTCGCCACCTCTGCCCTCCACAGTCGTCATGAGTAGGGTGCAGTACTGGAGGTGGAGTGCCTCGGCCTCTCCCGGCCGGTTATGCGGTCTTCTTGACCAGGGACCGCTAGTCATTCAAGCAGGCAACAAATAGTTTTCTGTACTGAAGGAGCAATATCAGGCTGATTATCGCTATTTTAGAGAAAATCTATAAGAGCAACTTATTACGGCTTTATACGTTGGTAGTTGCTTAGCACGGCGGAAATTTAAATCAACATTTGCTGGCACAGACGAGCCACATTATGACCAACAATTTTTAAGTTATTAAGATTTAAGAATATTTGTCCTAATCTGAATTCTTTTGGATGCAATACAAAGGCATCAACTATTCTATTTTAAAAATCGTTCTCGTAAACTAATAAGAGCGGAATTAACTCAGTTACATCTTCTTTCACGCTTCTTTTCAGGCCAGTAGGAACCGTATCTGGGGGGCTATGCCCTCTCTTTATTCCTATTCACTGTGTATTTCCATTTACTCTTTGCTTCCTAATTCTAATCAGTCTTTGCCTAGATTTCAGTTATAGCAGATAATCTTTAACGTTTTAATTGTAATGTTATGTTGTTCCGAACGAATAATTATTGATATTATTTTCTAATTTAAATTTACCTTTTAAATAAATAGGTATACTGTAACGGAAGGAATAAAAAGAAGAATTTTAATGACCAACAGAGTTTACTAATCACTCCATAAAATATTCAGATCTAAACAGTTTCATAGAAATAACAAAACTAGGTCATATGAAACC
The DNA here is from genome assembly GCA_030765045.1 of Tenodera sinensis. Lineage (NCBI taxonomy): Eukaryota > Metazoa > Arthropoda > Insecta > Mantodea > Mantidae > Tenodera > Tenodera sinensis. Next base: position 33,196,857 of record CM060962.1, read on the forward strand.
CTGATAAAGCCAGTACTGTATTATGGAAGTGAAACATGAACATTGGCACAGAACTTGGAAGATGTTCCAAAAACTTTCGAAAGAAAGATCCTTAGAAGAATATATGGACCAATACGGGAAGAAGAACGCTGGCGCATAGGATGGAATGAGTGAGTGTGACTGAGTAAGTGAGTGAGTGAGTGAGTGAGTGAGTGAGTGAGTGAGTGAGTGAGTGAGTGAGTGAGTGAGTGAGTGAGTGAGTGAGTGGTGTTTAAGGGCCCGTCGACAACTAGGTTACTAGGGCTCAAAGTCCAAAAATGAAAGCAAACAAACGGCTACTAAAATCTCACCCCTAAAAGATTAAAAGAATAACTAAATAACTAAAAATGGAAGTTAAAAGAACTAAAAAACGAGAGCTAAAACAGCTAAAAGATGACACAGGTAAAACTTAACTTACTAAAAACGTAAGCTGATAAGACGTTTAAAGAGGTAAAAAAGGAAGCAAAACATCCTAAAATTCTAAATCCGCCAAGTACTGTAGTTACAACTACTGGGTCGTTGCCTAAAACTGACCACAGTGTAGGACCCAGGCCAAGGGACTTGCGCTGATGAGCGTACCGCGGACATGTGCGACATAGAGTGGAAGGATGGAATGAGGAACTGTATAGTTTGTATAAAGATATGAATATTGTCCAATATATTAAGATTAAGAGAACGAGATTGGCATATCATATAATAAGAATGGAAGAAGAAAGAATACCAAAAAGAGTTCTTAATGGCAAATTTTATAACACAAGACCAGCAGGAAGACTGAGAATGAGATGGGAATACAGAGAAATGCTCAACAGATACTGGGAATGCGAGGATGGAGGACAGCTGGAGAAAGATAGGAATGGAAGACGAAGACGAAGACGAAGACGAAGACGAAGACGAAGACGAAGACGAAGACGAAGACGAAGAAGAAGAAGAAGAAGAAGAAGAAGAAGGTATACTATAGTTTTATTTAAATAAGTTAATATACGTTTTGCATGTTGCAACACTCACATTTACTATAGGTACATTATTCTCAAATATATAGTTTGGGAGCAGTAGATATTTGTAATATAATAACCTACGGGGTAAAGTGGGAATTTGCCAGCTAAAAGGATCAAGAACTACTGGTTTAATACTTTCTGTAATTAACGCTTGTACTTGTAGTATAAGTGTCACCATTTGCCTGTTATATCCCTAATACTATCGCCAATGTAGCAGGAACGGGCCTGAGTCCTTATCCTTGTTTATCACTTAATGATTTTGTGGACGCATGTTAAAGCCCCGCCGCTACGTCTTGAGGTATTGTCTGACCGCAGCAAAAGACGACAAAATGCCAAGCCGACCTTTATTTGGCCTTAATTTCACCAGTAAAATAGCAGAGCTGCACAGCCGCAGACTGTTAAACAGCGATTAGACACAGTCATAATTTATGTCCTTACGCATTATGTAGCACATGTTCTGCATATTTAAGTCGTAAAGGCTCTAATTGTCCTCATTTATTCATTTAGAAGCTTAATAAAAATAAATAAAATGAAAAAGGAGTTATATTATGCTGAAGTTTCAGGGAGCCAGTTCAGAATAAAACATGTTCCTTCAGCATATTCTTAAAGATGTATTTAAACCAAACATATAAATAACGTTTTACTGTTGACTTAACAGCAAACTACTTGTGTGGCAGAAGGTTCAACTAGAGTATTTTTGACCCGATGACTTAATTGTGACCTGATAACGTGTCGTGATTTGGAATTGCCAATTACTGAGCCTTCCCTTTTTGACCAGCTATTCATATATTTTTCGTATGCTGTCGAGTTGTTCAAGGAAGGAACGCATTTTCACCACCCCTGACGTAAATAAAAGCTGAAACTGTGTATTTATTCTATAATGGGAGTATTTTAAAGAGCAGCGAGGGTTTCTAATGTAAATATTTTAAATAATTTCATTTTGAAAACATGTTTAATATTTTATAACAAACTTTGTATTATTGTATTAATTTATAAAAGTGGAGCAATCTGAAAACTCCACACGCTGATTGCCCTTAAGATATAACTGTTAGCCCTTATTTATCAATTATTTATCGGTAATTGATTATGAGAACAACGAAAGGAGTTCCTAATTTAAAAAAAAAAAAAAAAAAAAAAAAAAAAGGGAAGAGGAAAGAGAATAGGGTTTGGTCGAAATGTCGCAGCACGAGCACTCCAGGTTTAAGGGAACTCTCAACATGGAAGCAAATCGACATTTGAGTACTAAGCGATAAAATAATTTAGACCATGATATGATAATTGAAATTATCCTGGGTCAGGAAGGTTGGCCATAGGAATCGAACCCACAACCTCCCGATTGTGAGCCACAGACGTAACCACCTGAACCATTCCCCTCGGTGCTTAGACATGTAAATTTTAATTTCTTCCTGGTGGACGTGAAAAGCTTTAGGCATTATATGAAACTTTTGCAGAAGTAATTTCTTTTCAGAGCTACAACACCACACCCCTAAAGAGGTAACAACGGAAAATGCAAGCAAACGTAAGAAAGGGGAGACGGAACTAGACAGTGAATGAATGGCAATCATTCCACTCAGTCGCTCGGAAGACTTTAGCACAAAAAAAAGGGAGTGTAAGTGTCGAAAGATTCCGATTCTTCTTCTTGTTTGGAGAAAGCGTATTAACAGCTAGCTAATCCGTCACTTTTAATTTAGTGTTACGTAATCGTGTTTATATACAGCCTCCAAGTGTTAGTTCCAGTCCAGGATTAACAGTGATATTTTTGGGTTGAACCTATACAGGATGCTCTAAAATTTTCCTTACAAACTTCTAGGACTTATAGAGGGGACTGAGCACATACTATTTTGACTTGGAACCCTGTCCAGAAACGTACAGTTTCCGTGCTACAGCCTTTTGAAGACAAGTTTGTTTGGTAGGTGTGAAACAGGGTAGTTATGATAGGGGGTGCTTACGTCGGATCATCTGATGTCATTTTACGTCTTACTCACCTCTCTGACCTGATTCGAGCCTCATCCACGTGTCTTTGAGTGTTAGAGCAACATCGTCTTCAGGAACATCTGGACCAACAATTCTGCAAAGATGGATGGACTAGGTGGTCCAATCGCATGGCCTCCACGATCACTGGATTTGACTCCATTGAACTTTTTCCTCTGGGATCGAATGAAGAATTTCGTTTATGTGACTGTGAAGACAGAAGATCTGGTGGCATTAATTGTAACTGCTGCTGGACAGATTGCGGAGACACCAGGTGTAATCGAACGGGTTTACCACATAATTCGGAGGCACAATGTGTGCATCCAAGTTGGTGTTCGCTACATCGAACCTTACTTGTAGTGAATCAGAATGTTAACCATCCATTGAAAAGGTCAAAAACAGTTTGTGTAACAGTAAACAATAATTTGTGAAAATGATTGCTTTCATTTTGTTTCTTTGGTTATTGATGAGCTGAGTTGTAAAACAAGTTTTTTTTTTCTTTAATTAACGTCCTCCAACGTAAAGTTATATCGGACGGTTTGTAAAACAAGTGATATATTGGGTCACGTCTAATAAATTTCTTGTATAAATGGTCACGTTAAAATTATTTTCAAATTGTAGCACAGAAAGAATAGGTATGTTTCCGGACATGGGTTCCCAGTCAAAATATTAGCTACTAAGTCCCCTCTACAACTCCTAGTAGTTTTAAGAGGAATTTTGGAGCATCCTGTAGAAGATGGAAGTATTCCTTAACGTGCGTTTGCATTCAATATTAGAGACTTAAAATCAGACCTCTGAACGCGAATGAGCCCTTAGTGTACAGTGTGCTTCAGATACATACAAGTCAATTATGTTGCCTAAAATGCTTTGGAGAATCAGACATTGTAGTCTAAACCCAAGTTTTCCGGCATATGAATCTGATTCTCCAAAGCGTTGGACAACACCACCAATTGGGTTGTACGTACACATCCGATACAAAAGGTGCATAAAGATGCATCTATCGCTTAGGGGATCGCATACAAATGTTATTCAAAATGCCAGAATATAAACCAACACTGTAGGTTCGGCCACTAATTTGGATATGTTTTCTTTCAGTAACACTTTCTCTAGTATATGCTTCTGATAGAATAATTGTGAAAGTGTCAAATGTTTATCTACATGGTACAGTTAATTTTCATCGTTTAAAGCAGTAGTTTCATTGTGTTACAAAGTTTCATGAGCAGTAAACCATTTCTTATGCATGTGGTAACAGGTGGCGATAGAAGTGAATAATCAAGGCAGCACAAAACACATTACTATTTATGGGGTGATTAAAACCGCATTAGCTAATGCGAAAGGAAACTGAAACGACCTATCAGCAATTGCGAAAATCATTACTAATACTCGGTTTTACAAATGCCAGTGTTAATAAAGTTCTATTAGACAGTTAAGTATACACGAGACAAGTGCATAATGAAACAGTATATCCAGGCGGGTGCTTAATGGCACTAATGATAACTTTTGCTGCAAATGAAACTGTGTTTTATTCACCTGAGTGTTGCAGCTGAGACCACACCCACACTTTCTCACATGGGGAATTAATACAAGGCACTAGATAACACGCACACAAGAAAAATATACACAGCAAATCTACAGGGAAATTTTTCTTGGCCACATATAGGCAATTAGTTAGAAATGCTTAGTGCTGAACAGCAATTTAAATTAAAGGAAATAATGCTTGCACCAAATACTGGATCGGACAGCCCTGAGTCCGAATTCGAAGGTTGCGTTTGGAACTGCAGAGGGGAGTGAACATTGCAACACTATTCATATAATTCTGTTATGCATTTGTATGTAAAAATTAACAGGAAAATTTAAGGTGGTATTGTAGTTGCAGCTCCTGGTTTCCAATTGTCACATTTCTACCTCCCCCTCTTGCATAAGTGTAGCCATTAATTAGGAAGTTGCAAAACTGGACGGAAGCTTGGAAGTACTCAAGGAAAGTATGCTAAATTAAATAATAGTAGATTATGATACAAGGGTTAAAAGTACTATTTTAATTTGGAAACAGGAGTGTCTGGGAAACGAAGACCTAAATATCAGGACGCCGAAAGTGACGTATCTCTGCACCATATTTGTAAGAAACTAGGAAATAAATACTTCAGGTTTTAGCAAACCTAGAACAGATTATATGATTCTGTACAACAAATTAGTTTTTCAGCTATGAGAGATTTTATACTTTAATACAGCAATATTTGAGAAACATTATATATTCCTCGACCAGTACACTTTGTCATATCAATATTTGAACTCCTAAGAAGTGATTTTACAATTCGTTTTTTCATTTTGTGCTTTGGATAACAAACTATTGTGTATATTCGTCAATGCAGATTTTGCAGCCTAAAGAGTGACTTTTTGGATTAATAGCACTACTGTACCCAAAATTTACATTTTAGCCCGAAATCAATTATAAAATTTATTTAGTGCTGTAGATATAGCAATTGTGCCAAGTTTCATGGAAAAGTGAAGAAAAATATACTGCATGGATTATTTGTCATGTCAAAAGTGTTCTGAGGAAAAATAATTTTTATATTGAAAACATAAGGATTAAAATTGTCAGCACTTAGAAATGTTTGAACCACCATAAAATGCATTTAAATGTTTGAACAACAGTCTAAAGAGTTCATTTTTGCAGAAATCCAAAAATCGAAAATATTGGCCACTTTGGCTAAAAAATTTGTCCTAGGTCCCTTTAAGTTACTTGGCTAATTATTAACTATTGTGTCTAAAATTGTTGGTGAACAAGTTTACGTAAGTGCTATTCACTTTAAGATCCTATTGGATTAAGAGGGGAAAGGAATTGCAGTAAAATCGCAGAATTGCCACTGCAGTATCATTTTCTGCGGAAGATGAATGTGGTGTGACCTATTTTTTCCACCGCGTTCGGCGGCAAGTGAGCTGCGAAGGGCTTTGACGGCTAAACTTGAACCCAGCAAGTAAAGTGTCAAGAGGGGGAGAAAGAATAGCTGGTTTGCGTGGACTCCCCTTTTATTCCGCTGAAATAAAATAAAAAAAGAAAGAAAGGCCCGCATGAAATTTCTTCCGCAAGGGCGAATGCGGAAGGCAGTGATATGGAAAATAATTATTGCATGGAATATCTTTTCTAGAAGTACGAGAGCACCTTAGTAGTCAATACCATCTTCTGAGTTGGCGTCTTGAGGTCATGCTCCGTTGCTTCAGTGTGCCTTAAGAAACAAGCTGTCCTTGCGCTTATAACTTGATCCATATTGTTGAGATATAGCGACGTCTAACCAATAACTACACAAACTGGCGCCATATGCAGATCTTTTAACCAACCTAGTCGCTTAGTTTTACACACCTTATTTGGAATTTTAATAAGTAAATGCTCCACAAATTTAACATCGGAAGCCTCGTAGTATTAAAGCATTTCTAATACTCTGGAGAAGTAATTGATAGGGTTCATAATCCCCTTAAATAAAAACATGTGTTTCAAAAAGTTATCCTTTTAGTTCTGTGCTTTTAAAGACTGTAACTAAAAACACAAGTATATGTCGTACTTCAAATTTAAGGATACCCATCTGTGAAATTTTGAAAATCTACAGTTTTCATTGGATTGATTTGAAATTTTAACACAATCACTGTATAGTGAGGAGTACCTGTGCTAAATTTCATACATTTAGTCAGATTAGTTGCTAGCATATTAATATTTTATTACATTTTTTAGTATTTGTATAAATGGTTCCCCATGATACAATTTTGATTTGGAAAACTTGATAATTTTCAGTTATGTTCTGTAATAGAATGTTAAATTGATGAGATAATTTCTTAATCTTGTTATTAGTTTGGATAAAAATAAATTTTAAAGTTTAAAATCGTTATTTTTTTCATTTAAATTTCGAAATGTAAACTTTAATATTTAATTACTCAGCAGTTATTCACGTTATGAAGAAATTATCTCATCATTTCTTTTTAATATTATTTCTAAGCAGGTACACCAAATTTAATGCATAAGTACTGCAAATTGCATCGTGTGGAGCACTTTAAAGAGCAAACAGTGCTAAAAATAAAAACATGGAAAAACTAAGTTTGAAGCCATAGCAAGGATAATGGAACTGTATGGATTTAAATGGACATGACCACTTACAGGCAATCAGTTAGACGGCCACGTGACATGGTTAAAATGGTCGTAAGGGTATAAAAAGCATATCAAAATAAAGCAGAAGATTTATACCATTTGATAAAACAAAAATCTATTTTTGGAAATTTTTGAAATTTTTAGCCTTTTTTCACAGATGCGTATCCTTAAGTTATGTATCTTTTAATAACTTAAGGCGAAAATGTACATGGAATTCTTCGCAATCTTCCTAACCCCCCAAATCGCTTTACAATGAACACTTAATGGTACTTTTTTTTACCAAAAAAGGTCACCGGTTTTGAATAAATTTGTCTCTGTTGCACATACGGATGTGACGATTGAAACCTTCTCGAAGCTATTCAGTTCTGAATCATAAGAGATAGATTAAATTCAATAGAGGAATATACAGCTCACTAAAATATACCACAATCTTGCATGACATTTTTCGCAGTTTTTGCTATATTCATTTCTGCATTCTTAGGTTTCCTTTTGTAGGCTTAGATTATTACTAACAAAAATCGACTTATAGTTTAAACAATTGACTCTCACTCAACATGTAATCCAGCGCGTATTGTCTATTTTGATAGCAGTTCCAGGCAAACGTTTATGGCTGTAAGGGGTATCTATAGGTGAGGTTCATAATTTCTTGTGTTTTCTGCACTACCACAATTCCCCACAATTCTCTTCCACAGAGGGGACACGAAGGTTTTCAAAAATATTCCTCCATTACCTTTTACATGGACTAGTTTTCGACACTTCTTATGTTCTATATGGCCCTAACAATTTCGATTAAAATACCATTTATAAACACATTTGCAAGACAAAGAAAATGTATTATTTGAATTTTCTGGGAATAACATATAACCATGTAAACCATAAGAGGTAGACCAAAGCTTACTGCACATGAATGTAGATCTGCTTAAAGAACACGTTAACATTTTGCTGACGCCATCTATTTCCAAGATGTCTGTTACTATTGGTTTGTATTTTTTAAAATACTGTCGCTATTCAATTGTTTCTGGCAATCCACGAAGAACCATGGAATTTTAAGGCCAGCATTTAGTAAAATTCTTTTAATCTGATGTCGATTTACTTTCCTCTCCTGAAACGTAATGAAAGTAATTTATACAAAGATTTTTCTCGATTAACATGAAGTAGATAAAAAATAAACTTTCATTATAATGGTTTATAGAAGTTATATAAAAGTAACGATAGACAGTAAAGAAAGGCGGGTGAGTATAACACGAGATTTTTTTTCACTGTTTCTATCCAGCAGGTACGGTTTCCTCGTTTAAATGATACGCAACGGGAATTAAAATGATTACTACAAGTGCTCTGGACAGAAAATTGTATGAAGATCCCTTTTTCATGTCAGTAATTCAAATATATTAACTCAACATTCTTAGAACCATTTCAGAAAAAATAGAAGTAGGATTTCAGCGTAGTCATTTTTGGGCTCTGCAGGTTTTATTGAAGATGTTTACCTAACATTATTTAAACAGTGTCGGACTCAGTTTTGAAATTTCCCTTTTGAGCACTCCTTTTCTTCCTTTTAATGTTTCTTTCTTTTTTTCCCGTTTTACCTTGTTTCCCCGCTTTATTACTCCGTGCTTTTGGTTTTCACACATATACACAATACGTACACACATCCATGCCACAGGCGGGATTCGAATCCGTGACCCTCTGCGCGGCGGAGCACCAAAGACGTACGCTCCAGTGTGTGTGTGTGTGTGTGTGTGTGTGTGTGTGTGTGTGTGTGTGTGTGTGTGTGTAGGGACGGAGGGGGACACCCCGACCCACCACGACCCCAACATGGATCTTTTGCGGGCTACCGCCCCCCAGGGGAAGGGATGAGGCGAAGAGAGACTACTAACCAAACCTGAAAGGTGACAAAGGAGGGAAATGAGAAACGAAGTGGAAGGAATCCGTCGAGAACATTATCCACCCCAGCACTCGCCGAGTGACAAGTGGAAACCGCGGAAAAGCCCAAGTCAGAGTGGTCGGTCAATGGGGATCGAACTCAGGACGACCCAAATGCGAGTCGCACACGTTGCCACCTCGCTCGGTTTACTATATCACACTTATGAGTCAAGTGTTCTACTTTAGGATAGAGAACAGAGAAAGTAAACATTGACCCTAACAGGCTTCCGGAGGTATTTCTCGAACGCGATGACGTCTATCTGTTGACTCTTGAGTGTAGTGCGCTGTCACACGTGCACGTGGGTTAGACTTGCTTAAATAAACACCTCACTTCCAAGTAGGAGTTGCACTAAATTGATAAGTTTCCAGCACCAGCTGATATTACATAATAGCTGAGGATATCTGAGAGTACGTGTGCCAAGTGTACGCACGCTTGGCACTCGCCGGTGTCATTCCAGCCAAGGTCCTTAATGGTCTTCCTTCGGTTTTTGCCAAGGTCCTGCCTCAAACATCACTTTGTTTCATTTGTGTTGCCAAAGCGTTTAACATTTTTCTCTACTACTGGGACTGTAAATAAAAGTTTGTGTATACTGCTCGGCACAGCTTACGTGAGTATCGGCTGGACTCGGAAACAGGCATGTGACGTCATTGTAAACACCACGTTTCGGAGCTACCGTCGCAGGAGAAAACCCATTTGTTTAACCCTAGCAATGCCAACTCTTATTACAGAACTTATACTACCAACGGGGGCATACTTTGTGACCACCACTGTAACAAATTATCTAGCAATTTTTAACACAAATTTATACTAAAATGGGGTAATAAATCTTGTCATGCTTATAAAGGCAACATTTAACATTGTTTAACCATTTCTTTTAAAGGACACTGGGAGTGAAATTTGAAAGTTCCACATTTCTCGATAGATTTTTCTAAATGTTTTACTGTGTTTGTATTTATATGAGAATAGGAGGTACACCAAATTTCATTAAAATTGGATAATTGGTTTATGATATATGAATTAGTTTATGAATTTAATAGGCACATTTTCAAAATGTAGCTCGCGTCTATTGGCTTTTCAAAATTCATTTATATTGCCAGAACTGGTACTCTAAAACATGAGTAGCAATTGTATGAAGAGATATTTCAAATACGTTTGCTGATTATGCTGTACCTACATATTTTTTTAATAATAAAGAAAATTTAATCTTAAAATTTATTGATTTTTTTCATACAAAAAAAAAAGTTTTTGCAGTTCATGTTAATGATAACATCAATATTGAAATATAGTTTTGTTTAGCTGCTATTTGTGAATACTTTTGGAAATTTTCATTGAATTTGAAGCAAAACTCAGGCGCGACCTTCTTTTGGAATATGCAAAAATGTAGTTTTGAGAAAAACAGGCTTTTATATAGGAGCATCCTGTGTACGTTAAGGGAAGGGCACTATTTGAAAGGGCCGTAATGACCACATGGATTGGGGGATATGAAAAATGCTAGCTGATCCAAATGCACAGGTGTTCCAGAAACATTTTAAGGAAAAAAAAAAAAAAAAAAAAAAAATTCGACTTTTTGACAATTTTTACCAAAATCTCACTCCTAGTGTCCCTTAAGTTTTTTACGTGAATCAGATCATACCGACAGGGCAGTACTTTATGACCTTCTCGACATTTCATCGTTTCTCAAAAAGGCCAACAATAAAAACTTTGAAAGAATAGCGCTTTTTTTTTTTTTTTTTTTTTTTTTTTTTAATGTCCTCCAACGTAATGGGTGAAATTATACTCAAATGAGCCCGAGGGCCATAGAGCTTTAAGTCACACATTAGTCTTCTCAGGAAAAGTGAAAACCTCAGAAAAAACCTTATCCGGATAACTCACCCTAAGCGAGATTCGAATTCGCGACCTCTTGGACGTGAGGCAGACACGCTGCCACCATGCTATAGAGGCGGGCATTTTTCTCATAGTGCAAACAGTGATTGGCAATAACTATTAACTGCATGCCTTTAATAAAAAAGACAGAATTTAAAGAATTACATAAGGTGGGCATAGGTATTGCTGTTGCTAAAGTTAATATCTGAAATGTACAACAGTTCGAGATGACACAGTTATCTTTTCAGATGTTCAACACTTCTTCCGTTCTATATCCTAAATTTTGGGTGCCATAATAGAGTAAATATCGGAATTAACCGAGAGATGGCACCGCGATGTGTGCGACACGCATTCGGGAGGTCATGAGTTCGATCCCCGCGGCCGATCAGCCTGACCCATGCCCATTCCTCGGACCGCTAGGCAAATGCTGAGGAGATTCCTTATCTACATCCCCCGAGTTTTAGTCTCTCCATTTCATTGCCCTTCTCGTTTTACTTCACCTTTCATCGTGCCCGGCTGTTTCAAGGTTCTAAGTGTCGGCGGGAGTCTCGGTCCCCCAGGTCCCCCAGTGAGATATATAAGCCTACAGGTGGAAGTGGAGCCACTGGTGAGTTTAAATGTTGCACTATAAGGACCCTGCTCTCCGTCTTGCCTCCTTGATTCGGTCATCCTCATACCTCATACCTCAAATACCACAATTAAACGGATGGGAAGGTTCTATACGTTCTACCAAACCCCTCTCCCAAGTAATACTTATACCTTTGTATTTCTCTGATTTTTTCTTGTTAAAGCTTGTACGTTTTAATGAAATGTTCTTTTTTCTTACACACATAGAACAATTTTAAGGGAATACACTACCGAAATTTACTAGAAATGTCGCAAAAATTGATAATTGTATTCCATGATTTTAAAACTGCCTAGGTACCATAAGTTCAAAATGATTTTGACCTTTTATGTTACAAATACCTATATTTATATAATGTATGTTAAAAATAGAGAATAAAATGTTTTCATTTCGAAATTTAAGGTTTTTGAAAATTATGTTTTTACAGTATTCACTTTTTGAAAATGTTTCACACGATGCAGTTTTCATCCAATTCTTCTGTAATTTGTCATGAGATTTCCAAAGCACAAACAATTAAATCGGACACACACGCGTGCATGACGGTTTTTGACTTATTAATATTTAACGCTGCATAAAACTTAAACAAAATTAGAAATTCAGGAATTCAAGAATTATTTTCTTTTGGCATAAGGCTAGTAAAAATATTATAATCCATATTTGTAGGTTATAAGCATATAAAATAATTTTAAAAAACGGCAATTTTTAAAGTTGCATCGTGTGGAGCATGTGGCATAGGATAATAAAATACAGATTTGGCATTTTATAGCTCGGAAAATAAAGTAGATATCACAACGAAATTAATGTTGATATAATACAACATTGAAGGTAAATGTTCAGCTAAATCGGCTGAAAACTAGAAAATCACATTTTTAGTTGTGTATTTCCTTAATAATTTGATTCAGCATACATATTAATATTCAGATTCGCTGTTAAAGATGAGGGAAGAATATTCGATAATCCCCTAGCGTATAATTAAAATTAAAATATGATGATAAGCAAATCCTGGTTCCTAGTAATTAATTTTCCTCACTTTAGTTGTGTCTAATTTTCATAAACGGGTAGTAAAAATGCGAATTAATAACATTGCATGCCTGGAGATTGATCTGCTAATTAACAAAATAGTCCATATTTCGACATAATGACCTAATTATTGCAGCAGCGCACAGTGTCAACAAGTTAATAATAGAAAACATAAGTATTATTTTCCGACTTCGGAAAGGGTGCTTACGTTGATATAGCAATGCAGTAAAACTGCAATAACAGCTTTACTGCAACTAAATTGATAGCCAATAAAGAAAACAATTGATATGGAACAATACACATTGTTTGCTTCTAACAAAGCGTTGTTAAAGAAAGGACGATTGTGTAAAAAAATCCACAATCTTTAAATGCTCATAAAATTCCTTGTTTTCGCGTAAAAGCATACAGTAGGTAAACTTATCTGCCATTGGTAATAGCATCGCACTGATACAATCAACAATAAATTTTTAACTGTCTCTCTATTGTGTAACCTAGCGTTGCAGCTCTTTGGTCAAAGCGTTGGAATATTGCAATATGCAGCACAACTTGAATAATTCGAAGTTGAAGGGAAACAAGAAAAGAATTCGAAATACCCAAAACTCCGAATTACAAAAGTTACGTGTAAAATTGACATTTTAGGAATGCAGGTACATACATCCATCAGGATTTTCCGGTTGTCTCACTCTTTTTGGGCTATTTTCATTTTCACTCGAGGCACTGTTTAAAATTTTCTCCTTATTCTTCAGATAACTTGTAGTGTTCGGTGGTATCCAGTATTCTTTCGCGATTTCAGAATTTTTCTTCCAACTCTTTTCAACTTCTCGAATGACGGTGACCTTTTCCGCAAGTTAGCCTTGTACTAAATTCGGGGTTTACTAAGAGACATATATGCATTGATTTGCAACACTCTGAACAGAAGGAAGCTCAAGCGGAACCTAAAAGTGCACGAATTTTAAACAATGAGATGTGGAAGCAGGTATACAACCTCAAGGCCGGCAGCTAGGAAAGCTATTCCACAGCATTCCAACCGCATTGCGACAAATTAAATAGCCCCGGAGCTGTGACTTATTTTATAGAAATACATGGTCGAAGATATATCAAATTTCTGCGTTTAGATTAAGTTTCGACTGAAATTTCTGAACAAAAACTTCGAATTAAAGAAAATGAAGTTCAAATTACACGTGAGTTTCTTATATTGCTTTAATACAAAATTCAAGGGACTAAGAAACATCTTGATATTAGTGACCTTTTCGAATTATAAACGTTCGAATTATCCAAATTTAACTCCAGTGCATATTATACTTATATTTAACACAACATACAAATGTTTGTTCTTAATGCACACAGTACCACTGTAGCTGGTCAATGATAGCTGGTCACATCAAATTAAATTTTAACTTGTAGAGAAAAATGTAAACAAGCATTCCAGGCCCAAATTCAAGGAACCTGCTACGCATTTTCCAGTTATGAGTTATACCTGTGTAACAGAACGGTCCTAGCGGGATTTGAACCGCGGAACTTCCGTATTTACGGAAAAATCAACAATGTAAATTAGTCTTGCACTTATCTTAGTAAGACACACAATCTTAATACAAGATACAAACACAGTTTACAGTTGATCAGAGCTTTAAAATTCAAAATTACACCAACAAACTTTTAAACCAGAGAAATGGCTGGTGTCTTTGCGAGAGTACGGCAGAATAGGGCACGCCGATGCACTCTTCGTTTTGATCGTAATGGGCGTGTGTTCCATCATTTACTTTGAATAGTAAAGCTGTGATTAAGTGTAAACAATGAGATATTTGTGTTTTGTTTCTGTATTCTGTGTTTGTTTCTTGGATTAAGATTGTGTGCCTTACTAAGATAAGTGTAATATTAATTTGCATTGTTGATTTTGATGTAATAAACTGGGTGGGAGGCAGTAATCTATGACATTAACTCGACTAGCGCTTAAACGCAACAATAAAACTTCCCTTAACAAAAAAGTGTTTAAAATAACGTTATCTATCAGCCCCCAAAGTTTGTTGGTCTAATTTTGGGACACTATATAGATGAAATTTAATATGAATGACAGGTTTTCTTCCAATATATTTTAATTCAATAAGTTAAAATTCAAAGATATTTACTTCTTTTTTCCTCCAATATTCTGCACGTGAAGAGTGTTTATCTACACACAATCTACAGGTTCTTTTCTTAGAAACAGCAGCTTAATCTGTTCTGCACTAGTTGTGCTTATCATCATATTTGGCTTCTCAAGTAGGTGCAATTGTTTTCTACGCTTCACAATTATGAAAGTGCTAGTTGCAGCATGCTGTTTTACACATGTCATTAAGTGTGTTATCTCCTTACTAAGATAGGTATTCCATGTGTCTGCATTTGGGTTATAAATCTATGATAAGAGACTCGTGTGCTGTCAGAATAGCTTCATATCTTAAGGCACATGCATGTGGAAGTGATATCTAAGTCAAGAATACTTGAAATGGAATTTGGCAACATGAGAATCTCTTCGGAGAGATTAATGCGGATACGTAATTGGTGATTATAACTACATGATAACAGGCGACATGCGACTGTACAAGATTAAAGTGGATTATCAACACCGATGTGTGAAGTGCTTCCTGTTTTGTGTGCGCTTTTTCACTTTGTTTTCCTCTGTAAGAAACTAAAAAAATATATCTAGGTATTATTCCACAAGTCCTTGTATTACTAAAACGTTTGTTAGGTAGTTGCCCACTGAAGCGGTCCTCCACATTTTGCTTTGCTTTACAAGCTACATCTTCGTTTCTTGGATGTTCCCGTGTGGAAGTTGCTTGTTAAGAGATCTATCCAATTCCGTGGAGTGTAGCCTTCACTTGAAGTGATTTTCTTTTTGGTGTATCTTCGGCTATCACGCTCGGTACTCTGCGAGCACAATATTGAATTGACTATATTATTTTAACACTCCGCACTGATCTTTATGACCAGCACTCTTATACGCTATTAAGTTTGCCTCACAGAAATTCTTATACCAAGAGAGATATCTTTACAGAACTGCGAAAGGAAGAACAAAAAAAGGTAAGGTCTCATCTAACTTCCTGTACAGAATTCCATTTCGGAACATCCTATACCACACGACAGTTGCAATCATTACTCCATAAACGTATTGGAAATAGGGAACAAGAGACTTCCATTTTTAATTCTTTAATATTCACTGCTATCAGGGTACATTATTGAATGACTATGAGCCATAATAGTGTAGTTCGATTGGAGGAAAAAAAAAAAAAAAAAAAAAAAGAAAAAAAAAGAAAAGAAAAAAAAACTTGGGATGGATTGTATGCCAGTTGTCCTGTTCTACGAGTAAGGGGTGGAGACAAAAACGGGGATAAGCGTTCTCTCGTCCTGTTCTCACTGTTGATGTATTTGTTGAGTATTTTTCTGAATTCTAGGTCTTCCTAATATGAATTACTTTTTGATGTGTTGCATAATTATGATGTTATTTGGCTTCTCTTTGATTCATTTACCGCATAACACTCAGTGCTACAGAAAGAGGAATGTAAGATATCATTATCACTAGGTGTCACTTCTTGCGTTTGGTTTGCCAACAGCGTTCCCAAATGCACGTTACAGTGAGTGCGTAGTGTTTAAGGGCCCGTCGACAGCTAGATCATTTGGGCCCTGCACGTTACACAGGGCTGCCGAAAGGTGTAAGCAAGGCTTAAATAGAGGGAGGGTAGTGTCAGAAAAAGAAAGTAATGCATAGACTTGGATTAGAACAAGTTATGTATTGATCATCTATCTGTCAAACTTTGGGAAGAGTGGATACAAAATCTGGCAACTATGTACAGGTAGTAGGTTGACTTGACAGGCAGTAGTTGTCACAACAGTCTGTTTTGGAGCTCTTCCGTCAGAAAACTGCTTTCCAGTAAATCCCTTATATAAAATATGAATCAACT
Organism: Tenodera sinensis; assembly: GCA_030765045.1. NCBI lineage: Eukaryota > Metazoa > Arthropoda > Insecta > Mantodea > Mantidae > Tenodera > Tenodera sinensis. The sequence continues at coordinate 33,213,337 of CM060962.1, forward strand.
TTGAAGGAAAGTCAATGGGCGTTTTGGTTTCTTACCAGATTGGGTGATTGTTATTGATGCAAGTCCTGACATCAATACTGTGGATCCAGTTTACGAAGGATGAATTAGGTGCAAGAGCAACTGCACATGGAGATTAATGTCAGTGTCCTGAGCGCGCTAATCAGGAGATTCCTCTACCGTCACCACGTGGAGACCTTGCACATTGATGCACTTGCAAGAGAAGGCAAGTGCTGCTGCGTGCCACTAGCAGGACACTACTTTATTGAAATAGTTTTTGGTGCCTTGCGGTCACGTCTTCCCCTAGACATGAGGACGGGCGGCGTAATGCAGTACGTTGTATGCATGTGTAGTGCTAGAGGAGCCCGGGGGAGGAGGAGGTGTTGTTTGGCGCCAAGCCATGGGAATGGGATGGCCTTGCAAACATTGCATCGCTTCCTGGGATTGCGGCCTGCCTGACCCGTGGCGCCACCAATGTTCTTGCTTGCGGCTGCGTTCCAACGTCTTCTTCGAGATTTCCTGCAAATCGTGCCACACTGTGGCTGTGTTCTAATTTGCGATTTCGCCCCTCGCTCGGAGCGGAACGTCAGCCGGAGGATAATTGGCATTGGCACCTTCGTGCTTTTGCTTGATCGATGCAGATGAGTGACAGATACCTACGCTCGTGCTTTTTCTGAGAATTAATTTATCGTGAAGAATCACCTCACTTTCTCGTTCCCATAGTTAAGTCAGTACGTTTTTGGGGGGGAATAATATGTTGCTTGGAATACACAAAGTGGTAGATACATCTTGTAGGCGATCCCTGTAAGTATCTCGGTGGGAAAGTTGAAGTATAGATAGTAGGCAGCATTTGCTTCCAAAGCAGACTTAGGAATAACTGATATATACCTAACTATATAAACAGGTGAGATACTACGTTTTAGATATTCTTAACGTTTCTACTATTCCACACAACGGCAGCATAGATGCCCATTATCAACAGCATGTTAAATCCAAGCTGCAGCTAAAAAGAGTAAGCATACTCTGAATCAAGGGTTATAACTAGGGCTCGGAAGTTCATGCCCTAAAAAACCCTGAAATATGCATGCAAATATGCTCTTAAAAACTTGAAAATATGCCAAGAAATATGCACTATTTAATTAAAACAATTAATAACCCTTTGCAGTAGACAAGACGAGTTAGTATAGGTAATAAATAAAGTTACCTTATTCCTTAGACGTTGAAGCAGAAGTGGTCCTGCTGCTAGTATTAACTGCTAAATTGCAGTTCACAACCAACACTTTGCACAAATTTTCAACTGTAAAACGTCGCCTGTTGTCTCGCAAAACACTTTTGTAAGGTGAAAAACTTCTCTCCGCGTCACAAGATGTTATCGGGGCATATTTAAATGATGTTAACTGTTTGACAGAGAGAGAGTCAAGTCTCTTGGTGTGATAGACGGTTTTCCTTCGAGGGTGTCTCGAATATCACACATCTGTTTATAACCAGACTTTTTTTGAAATTACATAACTCACTTTCTCTTTCACTTTTTGTACTATGCTACCAGGAACCGAACTTAGATCACATATTGTTTTTTCAAAGACAGTAAGTGATTCATGTAAAGGAGATCCTACAGCTTTCAATGCCGTTATGGCTGTTGGTAAGAAAGAAAAGTGGGCAGATATGAAACTAAGATCCTCTTTTAACCCAGTGCCTGACAGAATGTTTTGCACAGTTTCTATTGATGAAGCATATTTCGAGTCCAATGAATTAACAACCTCTTCGGCTATTTCTATGTGCTCACCCTGATATAAAACTGCATCGACCCATGTTCCCCATCGAGGTAATACTGGTGCAGGAGGAAGTCGAATATTAGGTGCTGTTGATCTAAACTTAACTCTTTTAGGAGATTTAACAAAAATTATCTTCGTGCTCAATGGGAAAGAATCATTGTCTCAGAAATGCTACAAATATGAAAAATATTATACAGATGAAAAAATAAAAAAGCATAAAAATCATTAAAATATGCAATATAGGGACAATAATATTGAAATCTTCGTGAGTTGCATTATCATGTGCAATACTGCCAATATGAAACATACTATCCAGATAGAAAAAAAGTAATAAAAAACCATAAAAATCATTAAAAAATGCAATATAGGGGCTATAATATTGAAATAATATGCATTTATCAAAAATCAAGAAAATATGCAGTTATATGCAGCATAAAATCATGTCCAAATAACCTAAAATTCAATAATTCGTGCACATAGTGTAAAAGCATACATTTTTAACCTCTATGAAAAAACATGCAAATGCATGAACTTCCTAGCCCTAGTTATAACTTTCGCTGTCCAATCTAGCATTTACCAAAATACATAAAGGACTCATTTTTAAGCTAGTGAAATGTGTAACAGTCACTTACTTGGATCTTAAAAGTGCAGACAAGGTATTTTTGTTATATGATTTGTATTTAAAAGTTTGAATTACATGAAACCGTAATATTATTAATACTACCATCGTGTCCTGTGTGTATATTGCTAAACCGAAACTCAAATTTTTGTCCAATGGCTATCAATATTGTTATTTATGCTTGCTTTACTTTATTAAATTTGGTAACCCACAAATTTTATTTCAACAAAACAGGCTTATCTGTTCGGCTTTTTCACCGTTTAGAACATACAACGTGCATGTACTATTTAGGTGTTCGTCTGCATTTATAAGCTGTGTTTCATTTAGGTAATGTAATTGTAACTTTATAATGCTTACTCTTACTACTAACGAAAACAAACTAATTACTCACCGATTACATTCACTGTGCATGTGCGTAAATCTACTGGGTGCTACTCGCTCTCTGTTATCCCTAGCTCCAACTAGGTAACTAAGCGACTACCTAACATTACAGTGCTCCTCACGTTAGCGTGGCACTAACCTTCTATGATAAATGAGGCACATCTACACTTCACGCTTTATCCGTACTTCTACCGTGTGGGATTTGTAGTAATGGCGTGTTTTGCCTTGGAACCCACGCGTGCGTTGGAACACAAAATGTAGATATATCTAAAATTTTTTGTAGCTAACATCTACTGAATAATGTAATCATTAAGTCTATAAGGGTTAAACTACACAGTAGTTATATGTGGAGTTATTTCACAGCTATTGGTAACAATTGTGCAAAATGTAACTGTGAGAAATGAAAATGTGTGCATATAATACTGACAACGAAGGGGAACACCTCGGACACTACAAGCTACATAGATCTATTGTGCTACAACTTCCAGGAAGAAGGGATGAATTGAAGGAACCACAGTAGGCTACAGGCCATAGGCACACATGCCACAAAGTCACGCGAAAATTCCTGATAGTTCCTGGCTCGAAGACCCGTCCAACAGGTGGAGTTGCCTAGTAAGAACGGCGAACGACCAGTTGACCAAGCAGCCCTCTGGTGCCCACGGGGAATAATGTTTCCTTTAAGCAAGCATTGCCGCTATCTGGCACCGCCATACGTCACGAAACCTGGAAGCATACCTGAAAGATGAGTGGGAAACGTATTGAAAGGCAAATGTTGGAAAAGAAATCATGGTGGATGAGAAACCACAACAGTAATCGTCTACCGAGGAGGTGAAAGTACTAAAAACACAAAGGTCTCAGGGAATAGAACCCGGGGCCTCACAAATGTGAGCCTCTTACGTTACCGCGGAGCCATCTCACTCGGTATGTAACTAGGTATAATTAATATTGCTCATATTCAATTACGAACAGGTATTCCTTGGGTAACATTTCTAAACAGCAGTTAAGTTGTGTTAAATACTAAGCTACAATAATTGTGCATAATTTATCTAGTAATACAGTCAGTTGCGTTACACAGTGATAAATGCTTTCTTGTAATAAGAAGTTGTTGCTAGGCAGGCCTCGTAGCTCAGTGCGAGGAGTCGGGATTTCTATTCCTGGCTACTGGGTGAGTATTTTTCTATAGCCAAGATCATTCCCTATACTTCCCAGAGTCTAGAAGTATGAATAGTGAGTGTGAATGAGTGTCTGATCTAATGTATTACGAGTTAACACCATTGCGGATAGGTAATATGTTCCAAAGATAAAAGGCCGCCGATATGACCAACACAGCTAAGGTGAGGTATAAAATATGAAGGGAATAACAAATAAATAAGATTAAAAAATGTTACTGCTACGCCAACAGATAACTATTATAAGTGGTTAAGGTACACGTGTTACGAATATTAACGCTTGCAGCATTCTCCTTTAGCATGATTAAGACTGTTACCAGCCTGTTAATGTTTTAAAACTGAAACATTTTTATGATACAGGGCATTGTAAAAACTTGGATTTCATAAGCACGGCACAGATAAAGGGGAAACATAATACACCTTTGGAAGGAAACCCTTAGATGACTGTTAGCATATTATTTTAGTAACGGGTTTTAATAAATTCCTAAAGTAACGATGGGGGAGGGGCTATTCTTTCAAGCTTTCCGAGCAGTATTCACGAGTCGTGAGCAGGTAGTTTTTAGTGTCAACATTCCTGGCCTTCCACTTTGTGTGCTTGCCAAACGTATGTCCACGAATTTATTCCAATAGACACGCTGGAACTCAATTATTTAATGTCATTTTGAGGCTAAACATTCATTTTAGCAACAAATGGAAATAACAAGAATAACTTATATTTTAAAACTTTCCCTCTTTATGTATTGCGAAAGTAAATGATAAAGGAAAGGTGACATAATGACAATCAGACATTGGAGCAATTTTATTTTTTTATTTCTTCAACCATGCATTATAGAGGAAAATTATAGGGGAAGTTATGTTTTAGCTTAAAGTACAATATGACGCCGTTAAAGTTTGCGCACTCATACTTCTAACATCTTGCGTAATTACTGTTTCTGGGTAAATTCATCAACAAGTGTGAAACATTCTTAGTAATCTTATTTCTCAACACAATGTTTTCATGTTAATTTAAGGAATGCAAAATTGTATTCAAGTAAACCTTTCCATTTTGTCCATAGTGTTCGTTTTCCGTTTAATTCCTATTTTCCCTAAGAACTATTATTGTGTTTGTCATGTTATTGGTCTTTTGGAAGTTATTGGTCATTGCGCAATTTGCTTTCAGTACAATAGTTCCGCACATCCCAAAATAGGATAACATGTTCTATTTCTTCACCTAAATTGTGCAAATTCATAGCTGCTTTACTGAACTAATAGTTCCCTTTCTCTGCTCAATTTGTCACGCAAATGGACATATATTTCTCCACCCCATTCATTCTTCAAAGTTGTCTAACAATTACTTAGTGAAGAGGGGATAGATCGGCTAAAAGGGTAAATGGCACTGCCCTTTTATTCCGACCCGCTTTCAAGAATACTGCAGCACCACTCTAACATGTGTCACGTTGCTTCTCGAGGTACCAGGAAAACTATATTTATGTGGATCGATGCACTCAGATAAGCACATGCGTTATTTCACTCTGCATGCGTTTTTCTAAATTTTGGGTTCGATTCTAGTTCTCAGTTACTTTATACTTAACCCACTTTACCCATGTGGGTTTCAATCTGTTTCTGCGAAGCTTCAAAAGCAACGTAAATGTTCTAATTGTTATGCATGGCATGAATCCTATAAAGTGTAATTTTTTTCTTCTTGTCTGTCGTTCAAAGTTTATCAAAAAAGGTGTAATCTTTCCTCCCTTCGTTTTTGGTTACCTCGGTACTAGTTATTTACAAACTTTCTGCAGCATATTATTTCAGTATTAGTTGTAACCAAAATCATATTGCTGTACTAAGAGCGGCTGCGATTTAAACACAGCCAAAGTGGCTGCAACAATCTCATTATGTGATCTTTTTTCTTTATTGTTTCATTCCGGTTTATACATTACTAATGCTGAACAAATTTCTCGGGGCTCATCGAAAACTAACAACCGAGGCTAATACTTCAATACTTCAATCTCATTGTGCACCTCTGAGGCATTGTCTTCTCATTCCTTGTGTTTGGGTTAAAATAGTTTTCTTTCATCCAGCAGCGTCTTATTTCTTCTTTGACATTCACAACGAATTTTAGCATGCTGTCTTTCCGAGCCCCACGTTGGGCGCCATTTTATGAGGCTGATTTTTCCAGATTTGGACGCCATGTATAGAACTTTTATATCACGCCCTGCAAATCTTACGTCCACTGGAAGCTAAGTTATTTCTGCCCCTTTACGGTGGTGTTTGAATTAGCTTATTTTCCGGAAGAGAACAGTAGGTTTACGTAAAGGATTACTCTTATTGGTAGGCTTGAGGACTCTTTCAAAGATGTCACACTTTTCAATTTGAAATGTTGTTAAATCTTGTCTCAAACCATATTGTGAGCTTTGTGAACCTAAACCTTGAGTCCTTTATAGCGGCAACTTAAGGATATCTTACATAGTCACGCTGTTCCAAGTTTCACAAAAGAAACTATTCAAAATATTCTTCCTCTTGGAATATCTGTAGGAAAGTGAGAACTGCAATATCATGTTGCAACTGCGCTATCATAGCCAAACTCCAAAAATAAAGTGCAAGTCTCCGGATTATTGGGCATAAATACCTTCTTTTCAACTTAAATTCTTATTCAAACTAAACCGGATAAATTAATAAATTAGGATGTGTGTAAAGTGCTAGTTTGAATTTGAAAACATTACGAACTTCTGGTAACATAAAATCTAACATGTTAACTCCCGCCTTACTTACCTAGTAGTTTACAACTAATACCAAACGTTTGGCTGTAACTGTTCAATATAACATTTGCTCGCTCTTAAAAAGAAATAAATATTAATTATTAACTATCCTTGGTAATTGTACAGTTTGGATTTTTCCTGAACATTTAAAATAACTTTAAAAATGTATAACTATTAAACAGAAACATTACACTAAATGAAAGCAGGCGCAAAAACATCACTTTGTGGAACATTGGATATTTAGTATTTAAAATCGGCATTGATTTCAGGAGATGCTTACTTGTGCATTTTTTACTTTTTTATTTGACCGTACTATAGCCAATACTTCTATGTAATTAAATGCTGCTTTTGAAGTTATTTGTTCAGCTGATTTGTTATTCTGTCGTTAAGATTCCGCAACCATCTTTCCAATTCGTGAAAGCGGAATAAATATTACGTAGAAAGTTGACCGCTGAAGAACTTATCCTAATGTGATCAGTGAATGTTACTCTCACCTTTCCTCACATTTACTAGGCAATATTCCCATGGATACGGAAGTGGTAGAGCGAAAGTGGAAATTAAATAAGAAAGCAAAAGCGAACTTCTTTGTTATTTATTTCCTTGGTGTTAGACTTTGTCACTTGTGAAAGAAAGGCAACTCCTCTTTAAAATGTATCAATTAGCAGTCCAGGGTTCTATAGTTTTGGGCTTATTGCCTAATGTGTTGATTTATATTGATTTACTGACGAAACTCTGAGAATAAATCATCTGCTATTGATAAATGGGACACAGACTAATGTCTTTCACACTCTTTCTAAATGTAGACTCAAAGTGACTTGAGAGTACTGGCCCAGAGCGTGCAACTATGTATAAACCCAATGAGTAAGCATTTCTTTGTTGCTTTCATTCCGTTTATTTGTTGTTTTTATTAAAAGCATGTGTAGGTATATCATGCATTTTTTAGGGAGGCCACTGGGATAATATAACACAACGGATTCAACATGAACGTATACTTCATTTAATATTGTTCTATTAAGTCTCAAAATGTTCAAACCAGTTCGGGACACTTGCACTTAGTGACACTTGCACACAACCACCCTTATACCTGTGTAAAAACTGGTTCCTGGCTAATTACCTTGCCACCTCCCTGAAATTGATAATCTTTCTCTATTGCTAGGCAAGGAAATTGACTCTCGAAATTATTATTATTATTATTATTATTATTATTATTATTATTATTATTATTATTATTATTATTATTATTATTATTATTATTATTATTATTATTATTATTATTATTATTATTATTATTATTATTATTATTATTATTATTATTATTATTATTATTATTATTATTATTATTATTATTATTATTATTATTATTATTATTATTATTATTATTATTATTATTATTATTATTATTATTATTATTATTATTATTATTATTATTATTATTATTATTATGATCATCATCATCATCATCATCATCATCATCATCATCATCATCATCATCATCATCATCATCATCATCATCATCATCCAACCTCCCGTCTTTCGCAAACGTTGGACATCGCTGCCCTAAGCCATAACTGCATGTCTGACCTTATAATTATGTTATTTCAAGGTTTTCTCTTTACACTTAGGCGCGTACGTTAAGACAAATGTGTTTAAAGTGTGTTTATTTGACCCTCCAAGTAAACTCATTCGGTTTCCATCTCTGTTTCTTTTAAACTAGTGAATTTTTAAAGACCCCAGATTCGAGTGCATTGGTTACGGATGAATGTATATCTAATTTGAAGTATTGCACCAAAGATACAGCAATTTAATTGACTTTTGATGCCTTAAATGTCAGTTGTTTATCCTTTATAATTTTTGGGTCAGTAATTGGATAAAATATGCGTTCAAATAAATAAATGGCATGTCATGTGCTGTAATAAATAAAGGTGGATTTTGTATTTTAAATACTTCTGTGTTACAAAGATCATACTGAGAGCTAGAGGGATACTCTCAGGTACCATGTATCAAGTGTATTCCTCCTATTAGAAATGTGCAAAATGCTCAGTCATCCGCGCTCGCCTACCACCTAGGTGTCCCGGGTTCAATCCCAGGGACCCGCAATTGGTATTCGTGGTGGACGAAGCGGCGTCAGGGCGGGTTTTCTCCGGGTGCTCTGGTTTTCCCCGCCATCTCATTCCACCGGTGCTCCATCTTCATTCCATGTGTCATCAGTGTCGCCACCTGCGGTGCCGTAGTAGTAAAAGCGGGCGTTAAACACTACAACAACAACAATGCTCAGTCATCGCACTGAAACTACATAGGTGACATTGTGGCATATAACTCCCTCAGGCAGCTTTGAAGGGAATGAAAACATTTGATCTGATAAACAAGGAAGTTAATAACGTTCCTGTATGTTCTCTGGCATTGTCATCGTGTAATAATTGAGTTTAAATACATCCATGAAATAGGTACGCGGGATTACTTGAATGTTAACGTTAATCTATATTTACTCCTGATGTTATAAGCGTGACTTTCCCTATTATTTTTTTACCTAATTGAGAAGAAAATAAGCTTAAGACAAATGGCTACTGAGTATGAGAACCGTTGATCTTCTGCATTGGAATTCAAGCTATTTTGAAAATGTTTTAAACTGCTGTCAGCAGAGGTAATTACGAGGAGTGTTCTCGGCTTGACTCTCAGATGTCCTGAAGATGGCCAAAATGCTATGATAATTGTTAAAGTATCATACTTTAGATGCCTACTGTAACGCTTCAGGCGCGTACGTGTAGTCACTTGTTTGTAAACAAACCGGTTTTAACATTTGCTACAAAGTGGAAATGAGTTGAATTAGACATTGAAGGTTTCTTATTTTCGACGGTTAAAAAGAGGGCTAGGTTATTTAAATGTGTTCGTACAGCCGTTTGAGACAATGAGGACTCAAGAGCATCCCAAACCCTTGCGACCGATGTGATAGTGACAACAATTCACAATGCTGTAATTAATGATACCCGACTGAAGGCACACGGGCTGGCTAACATTGTAAAGTTTTCGATATGCCGTGTTAAACACACCTACAGTGGGTTTATTCACGTTTCACAATAGTCTCTAAATGAAACGTGGATTCGTCACTACCCGCTAGAGACAAAGGAGCACTCCAAACATTGGGTGAGATTTTCTACAATTGTCATCTTGTGGTGCCTAGAGACCAATCCCAGAAGGGCAGAACTATCACTACGACGTATTATATACGTTTCACTACAGGACCAATTGGAGAATGCTGTTCAGTTAGACAAATCTCAGTTTACTGATGGTATTAAAGGGTTTTAAATCTGTCTAATGTAGGTAGGTACTGTCTACAAGATGACTATGCTGAAAAAAAGAAGTTATTTTTAAACCTAATGTTTTATTGGCCAGGCCGACACCTTTAAAGCGTCTGTCAAAAAACTTAAGAGGTAGTTTGATTGCCACAGTTTAGTGACATATCGTTATATTTTAGTGTACATGTCAATTTCAACGGTGGTATACATGTCGTAAAAAATGTTACGTTACTACTGTTAACATTCAACATTATCATTCTTTCCGCATTGTTCTAAAATATTTGCACTCTTAACTAAAGCAATATGAAATAACTGGGCAGGGCGTATGAATAATTGCAGAACTTATAAAGTGAGGTGCCTTCTGGGAAACTTTGAGAACCAGTGATTAGAGCACAAGTATACTAAGAAGTAATGCATTAAATATAAATACTTTAGCCGTAGTACACTTACTAAGAACAGTATGGACACTTTTGCTTGCTAAATGTGGTTTCTTTCAAATATAAAGTGAAATATTAAGTATTGGGATGGATAATAATATAATCCCTGACCTCCAAGTTATCAATAACAAAAGGAGGGAGCAGGAAGAATCCAAGCACAAACCCATGTCCCTGTTACACGTTTTATTATTTAATGGACTACATTCCTTGGAGCCTTAGTTTCCATTATTTAAATTAATTAGCCTAAAACCGTGTGTGTTCAAGACACGAATTTGTGAAACAAATAGTTTGATTGAAAGCACCATATGGTGTAATGGAAGATCACATTAAGGAAATAAACCTTTAGTATTCACATGGGTTAGCTTGACTATTTTGCCAAACATTATTAAACTTGAAATAACCGATACATGTTTCGAATTTATGGTATGAATTACTGCAAAAACTACGTTTTGTGTATCATTCATTTACGGATATCTTTCGGGTTTCCTTATCGCTCAGAGGAATAATCCATGTCCCAATTATTGGTTTGTGTTTTCGCCTATGTATTTGCTTCAGAGGCAATCAAAGGGAAAATCAATACTTCTTCTGATACAAAACGTTTCATTTGAAAACATTTTAAGTAATCAAGGCCAGGTTCACTAACTGTGTGGATCGATTTTGACTAGGTATTAATTTCCTTTTAACTAAATACAGCTGATTTCATTGGGCATATTCGCTCGTTGTGACCATCTGTGATTTTGGAATAGCACCTTAGCACCGAGACACAGGCAGAGGCTTGGCTGCAAGCGGTTGTGATAGGTCTAGATCAGTCTCGTCGAATGGTAACTATCGCTTGCTGTTTTCGCAACTGAAACCGGTTCACGTAGCAACTGTTATTATATACCTATGCTTTAACCTGCATTTCTTTATTGAGTGGAAATGTAAATACTTATTTTGGAGCAGGGGTTTTCTTAATATGCAAGATTGAGGTGTATAACAACCCACATACTCTTGATATCCGTATTCGTTCTTTATTGGAGACAAATTGGCCACTTCTGTGCCCTTACTGCTGTTCTTGATTGCTTTATTGTTTTCCGTTCTGTAGTTTCTCTACTTTCTATCTTAATGTTGATTCCCTTGCATTACTTTATAACACTAGCTATCGTTTGTGTTTTATTTAATGTGCTTTACTGTTAAGTTTTCTTCTTCAAACTATCCAACAGTTTCAGTTTTAACATTCCTATTAGGGGCTTCGTTCGTGAGAATCTTAGTCATATGTACCTGAGACTGACACGTACACAAATAGCATAATTTTATTATAATTAAGCTTTCCCTCTGATTTAGCAAAGTACCCGTTTTTGATCCTGCATGAAGCAGTATCCTGTGTTAAGTTACTTTTATTCAGTCATAAGACTTTTTCTTTCCGTGCATATAATTAATGTGAAGTCACAATTTCAGTAACTATAATTCTCCACTTGAATAAAGCAGATTTTTACATACAACAAAAAATGGACAAGGTTTACTTCAACGACTAACGACTTTTGATCAACGGAAAGTGAAACATTAAGCAGAACCGAATGATTGATTATTGCTAGTGTCCCTTATGACTAAATCACTGCCATGCGATAATATTGAATGGTGCAGCATTTCCGAGAGAAGGTTATCCGGTCCACTCGCTAGCTCTCCTCAGTGGCTTGATATTTTTAGTAGCAGGAATTCTCATGGGTACAGAGCAGATCGTTCCGCTCTAACAATGCAGATACGCCACAGTGCGAGTAAGAAGCCGCTTTGCAACAAACAACCTTCCCGATTCTAGTAACCTTCTAAACTGAACTTTTTAAAAAGTAGTAAATATATAATAGACCACGGCCCACAAGCCCGGTTAATATTATTGCATCTAGTATATAATTTACTTTTAATTGCTTACCAATGGGCCAGCCTTGTATCTGCTACTAAGCCATAGCCCTACACTAGTAGTTTTGATAAAATGCTTATATTCATGTTTTATAACTAAATCAATATAATGTGGTATTGATGAAACCATTCTGCGTGTATGCTCTTATTGCCCAAGCGTTCTTAACCGTGCTACATGCATCATAGGCACGACGGAGCTGTAAAATTGCTACATGCCTTTACTATATTCAACTGACGCGTGCTATTCCTATAAGCGCTCAGTGATATTGCATGCAGTGACAACTAGAGCGTTTCTATCGCCCAGTTAGTGTTGCGAATATTTTTGTCTTTCGTGAGTTAAAGCCGGTTTTAAAATCATGCATTTTCTCGAACACCAGTGCAAACAAAGAACTGAAGTTACAGTTTGGGAAAGTGTGCTGAGAGAAACTCCATTTCATAGTGGTGAAGGGAACTTGGAAGACTGTGATACCAAACGGCTCTGTATCAGTCATCGCCGAGACTAGCAGAGTACTACGGTCACATCACTCAGGATCATTTTCTGTTTTATGATACCGACCATGAAAGCTTACGCAATATACATTTGCTGTATCCGTCGTATTTAATATTTATGGTTTTCTCTACAACTCAGGAATCTTTAGTTTTGTAAACAAAGATTAAATTTCGTACCTCTTTTAATGTTCACGTAGAAAACATACAGCGTTTACAAAAATTATTTTTACTAAGGGACCTTAATGGGGAAAAATTTTGAGATCATTCAATAGAACTGGACGATTACAACTTTCACTTTCTCACAACATGAAATTGAATATGAATACAGCTATAAAATAGATTATTGAACTGGTAGAAGCAATTGCATTATCAGCACTTAGGTCTTATTTTGGTCAGAAGGTGTTCATTATCTTCGACGTAAGATATTTTGTGCTTTTGCTATCTGCAGCGTTATTGACTGGAAATAAATGCCCCGCCTCGGCTTTTTATGTCTATCTAAACATCAGATTTTTATAGTTACTTTTATTTGTGGTAATTTGACAAGAACTCCAGATTTTATCTTCAGAAATTGGCAGCTTAAGTTATTTTCTTTCTTTTTCACTTTCCCGTTAAAGTTACTAAAAGAAAGTGATGTATTTGCAGGGTGTTTCATAATTACTATTACAAACTGTGGAGGTGGCTAAGTAGATCAACTTTGGGTTAGGAACCCATGTCCGGAATGTACCATTACGATATAAAATAGGTTTGAGGATTGAACCGATTTCATATGTTCCACATCACCAGTGTGCACTACAAGAGTGGCTCCACGTGGTGACCCTGATGTTCGTTGACAAAGTGTGCCTGCGATGCATGTTTTCAAACACGTGCCCCATGATACCTGTGTGTTTACTGGATAATTTCTGTTGCCGCCAGAATTTGTGCAAGATATTCTTCTGCCTGTACAGGAGGCTCATAATGCCTCTTTATGTGACCTCAAAGGAAAACGTCAAACGATGTTAATTCTGATGACTGTAGTGGCCAAGGAATTGGAGCTCCTCGAACTATCCACCTTTCCCGTAATGTTTAGTGGAGATATTTGCGTATAACAAGTGAAAAATGAATGGCAACTGATGTGGAACTCAACTCCGTAGAACTGATCGTAAACAGAAGACACCTAATATCACGGGACCCCAGAAGTCACCCTCAGGCCATTTTCTTTGCTTACCGCGAAGTGGCAGACCTTAAATCGAATCTATCTTCAAAGTTATTTTGCTTAGAAACGTACATCTCCGGACACGGATTGCTAATCAAAACTTCATTTAATTAGTCCCATCTATAACCTCTAACTTTGTAATAGTCTTTATGAAGCACCCTGTATAACATATTGCTGTAATGAGTGCCTGCTTTTATGAATGCAAACCTGACATTTAAATTTCCAGCAGTAGTAGAATAGAAGGAGCTCAACATTTATAATAAAGGAGAACTCTGTCGGTGGCACTAACAGGAAAGCAATACCACACCGAAGTGATAAAATGAGAACGATAAAATGAAAACGACAAAACTGGCAGAATACACGGCTGTCATTGGTGGAAATTCAAAGGACTTCTATCTCGGATTGGTCACCTTATACATTGTAGAAGTAGAAGGCGCATATCAAAGTATAAGGTTACACGAATTAACAAATGAGAAACTATATAATAACAAAGAAGGAGGAAAGCAAACATCTGAAATCAAAACAAAGTATTTACAAGAAAAAAAAAAGGGGGGAACATTGAGATATACAAATGAGTGAATAAATGTTGTGGTTTGTTGGCAGTCTTCTTTCATCTGGCCAAGGCATGGCGCCAACAGCTGTTCTCTCTTAGGAGCATGGCAAACTTCCACAGAATTATTTAGATCATGTTAATCTCAAGTTTTTTCGGTGGTGAAAAGATTCATCAGAGTTTCTAACTATGTTACGGTACAATGGCCTACTTCTAAAGCGGTTCTCGTTTTGCAATATAATGTTATATTTAGCCATTCTTGTATTATATTTTCTTTAGGAGCAGAAGAAGATGTTGTTCTAGAGCAGTTGCTTTTTATTCACATCATGAGGAACGGGACTTCTTGTTTGTTTCAACTAAAGCCATTCCTCAGAATTCTAGCGTTTGTTATAGTACTTTTTGGTGAAACAACGCTTTCCCAGGTTCATAGCATTCTATTGTGTGTCCGTAACCTTGGTAGGCCAAGTTCTTAGTCTTATACGCTCTTGGTAAGATTTATCTTTTTGTATATTTCACTGAAAACACGCAGGAAATATCTTGAAATGTGATAATAAAGTGACATTGATAACTATTCACATAAGTGCTTAAACTACCCCTTGTGCAAGCCATATAAACGCACACATTAAATCAGAGGTAGATATCAATGAGTACATTGCATTGATTTATGAACACCTTTTTCTGTCTTTCACAGATTTGTAGGAACATGCTCTGAAATACTTGGCAACAGTTCGCTTTCTCTTACAAGTGTGTGGGGAAAAGTAACATTTGATTTGTAAGGTCAGGTCCGTTGCGCCCAATTCCGATGCCGCTGCAAATAGGTTACTGCATTATGGGAACTATTTCACCTTTTCTAGTAGTACTTATTTGCTTACTAACACACGCTTTTGCTACTTTCAGTAAAATTCTTAATGTTTAAGGAAAGCCGGAACACGCACCTTCAAATATAGTTGAATAAAATATCCATTGAAAACCAATAAAGGAAAAGAGAATATTTGTAAAATTAAGAAAGTAATGCCAACCAGAGTAAATGTTTGTGTTTAAAAGTTTAATGAAGTGGGTTAGTAACTAACTTATTACTTTCTCTGCAACTCACCTATAAGAACTAGAGAAAGTATTGTATTCCATCCAGAAATTCGATTTCCAGATTTCTTAGAAATATACGTTTCGAGGCCCCTGAATTTGTAGAAAAAGGTCTGTGTGCGTTAGATACCAAACTTGATATTTCTGTTCAACCTGTTTCAAGGACATGAAACATGGATAAAGAAAGAAAAGGAAAAAGAAAGAAAAAGATAGAAGCCCACATCCCAAACTATCTTGTACATTAAACTTTTTGCATAAGTTTTAGCTTCTCAAAATGGCTCTAAGGATCTTGATTAAATTACCAAATTATGTCTAAAATATTCTCAAGACAAATGAAATGTATATTTTAAATTTTGTAGAAACAGGTCCTCTTTATTCTGTATTACTGTTGTATAACTAGTAAACTGTAAGAGGTAGATAAAGTCTTACTATACAAAAGATGTAGATATCGCTAAAGCACATACCATTTCCAAGGTATTGTTAGTTATTGGTTTGAATTTTCCATTATTTATACTCATTCCTTAAATGGAAAGACGTAATTCGTTTTTCCACTCTCATGTAGGTAAAGAGAACGGAATTTCAACGTCATCATATAGCGACCTGCTCTTAAAGGACTGACTATCGCTTAAGCCCACTCTATTCCCCTATTTCCATTATGCATGTAATAAAATAGGTAGTAAAACCATTTTTAGAAACTTTTCTCTCTATTAACTTGAAGTAGATAGAAGAACAAGCCTGTTGATGAATAGGTAGAGAAAGTGTTGTAAATGTAAAAGATATACCTGCTTACTTTTTTTTTTTTAATTTACACATTCATTAAGAGGAAATAGAAAGGAGATGATCATGGTATTTCTACAAACCCGTAATTGTTAGTGGATGAGATGTACCTACCATAACAGTGTGAAACGCGTTTCATTGATTGTTCAGGCCACTTTTACAACTTCCTAACTTCGGCGTAAATTACCATTTATTTAAACAAAAATTATAAATTGTGGCAAAAGAGGCGTTTAAGAAAGAAAATTCAAATGACGGAAATGTAGACTATTTGCTTTTCTATTCTTTACTACAACAGGGTTTGCTTTAATCATGGCATATGTAAATTTTCTTGCGATGAGAAGTGCGTTTTTTTTTTTTTTTTTTTTTTTTTTTTGTTTTTTTCTTCGGAAAATAGCATTCGGAGACTAATATTATAGGCATGATAATATGACGCTGGGCTGAGCAGCTTCCAGGAGCTCACAGGATGCAAGCATCTGTGCCATCTGCCTGCATCCGCATGAACGTACCACGCTACCAGTCAAACCTGAAAGATGACAATGGAGGGAAATGAAGATAGGAATTGAAAGGAATCCGTGGAGTAGATAATCCACAACAGCATTCATCTAGGGACAAGAGGAAACCATCGCAAAACACAAGTCGGAGTGGTCGGTTAACGGGTATCGAGCCCAGCAACTCCCGAACTCTAGTCGCACACTCTGCCGGGGAGCCACTTAAGGGACACTGGGAGTGAAATTTGAAAGCTCCACATTTCTTGATAGATTTTTCTGAAATTTTTACTGTGTTTGTATATATATAAGTATAGGAGGTAAACTAAATTTCATTAAAATTGGATAATTCGTTTATGATATATAAACTATTTTATGAATTTAATAGGCACATTTTCAAAATAGAGCTCGCGTCTATTGACTTTTCAAAATTCATTTATATTGGCAGAACTGATACTCTAAAACATGGATAATAATTGTATGAAGATATATTTCAAATACGTTTGCTGATTATGCTGTATATATATATATATTTTTTTTTTATTTTTAATAACAAAGAAAATTTAATCTTAAAAATTATTGATTTTTTTTCATACAAAAGAAAATGTTTTTGGAATTCATGTTAATTATAACATCAATATTGAATCATAGTTTTGTTTAGCTGCTGTTTATGAATACTTTTGGAAATTTTCATTGAATTTGAAGCAAAACTCAGGCGCAACCTTCTTTTGGAATGTGCAGAAATGTAGTTTTGAGAAAAACAGGCTTTTATATAGGAGCATCCTGTGTGCATTAAGGGAAGAGCACTACTTGAAAGGGCCGTAATGACCACATGGCGTGGGGGATATGAAAAATGTTAGCTGATCCAAATGCACAGGTGTTCCAGGAACATTTTTAGGTAAAAAAACAATTTTCGACTTTTTGACATTTTTGACCAAAATTTCACTCCCAGTGTCCCTTCACTCAGTAAGGCCACAGTTAAAGTTGGACGATAATGCTCGTGGCTAAAAGCACTGTGGCGTCAATGGTCTTCTAGCGTCTCAGCAGTGAAAACTTTCCACAAGGTCTGCTTAATTTTAAGTAGATTAAATGTCGTCATCAAAACTGACAATTTTTATAATAAATCTCTGCCTACTAAAGTTAAATGGTAGGAATGTATTAGAGGAAATTGAGATATAAGCGCTGTCAAACAGCTCTACGTGAATATGCATGTTAGGCCTCAAGCTCCTCACGAGAATAAAATATAGTTGAGATGACATGGATATTAATGTCATAATGACTGAGGACTAGGATAACTAACTGCGTAGCAGGTGGTCTTAAAATAACCACGTGAACGAGAAATAAAAAGTAAAAGTAAGTTTAGTCCAAAAATGTTCGTTG
This sequence comes from Tenodera sinensis, assembly GCA_030765045.1. Taxonomy (NCBI): domain Eukaryota; kingdom Metazoa; phylum Arthropoda; class Insecta; order Mantodea; family Mantidae; genus Tenodera; species Tenodera sinensis. Next base: position 33,231,586 of record CM060962.1, read on the forward strand.
TTGATAGCGCGGGAGTACATAAAAGCATACCCTCGTTGCATTTTGTACATTATTACTAGCATGACTTTCTATAAATGCGGCTAACAAGAGAAGTTAATGGGATTCCAATCAAGGATTCAACATTCAATTTCATAAGAAGTTGATGGCCAACATGGAGTTGATTCAATGACAACTTAGCACCTCGACCGTAAGGCGATATTTTTGTGCCTATGCCCCTGACGGGGCAACCCTCGGGAGGATGGATGAGGCGAATGGATCCTAAGAGTGGCAGGAAAGTTGCCACGACAGGGCAGGTGGCACGGTCCATGAATTTCCCCAGTTAAAAGGACCACGGCGGAGGCTGCCTTAGCACCCCCTTGGGTTGTGCCATCCCATGGGGGGCCCGGAAACCACTGGCTCACCTTCCAATCCAGGGGACGAGAGTTCCAGAGCGCATTTGTTCCCCCTGCCATACTGCTGTCTCGATGCTCGCCGACGCTTTCAACCCTGAAAGAAACCTAACGAGATGAAGGGTGAAATTAAACTATTTATGTAACGAAATGAAGGAATAGGAAATTCGGAGGATATGGAAATCCTTCCCAGCATTCACTTGGCGACCCGAGGAAACCTCCGGAAAAGAAAAAGAAAAGAAAAAAAACCATGGGTCAGGAAGGTCGGCCATGGGGATTGAATCCGCAACCTCTGGATTGCAGGCCACAGACCCACCTGAGCCATCCCGCACGGCCTTGCGCGGTTGATGGCGGAGTTGACTCCCCAAAAGTAGGAATTTTGCTGGCTTAATTGAGCATTGACCGGTATGATTCTGATGTAAATAGCATTTATTGTCACTTTTTAAATCACCACTGGGACAAAATACTTTCGACCACGAGCATTGAATGTTCTCCGACGGTTAAACTGCGTTGGAGGATCATGTGAATAATATGCCTGACTTACAGCATGCTTAGTGCCACAAACAAGAATAGCTGTTTGATTTTAACTGCAAATGTCATCAAATTAGTAGAACGTTTCTTCGTTTTATGTCCTATCAAGCTATCTCATTCGAATGTGTTTTACTAAAAATCTCATAATAGAAATGTACCAAAGTTTGGTGGCTGGAGTGGGATTAAAGTTTGTATTTTCTGAAGTCAATATGTGAACAAAGGTGGGGAACACTGTTTAGTGAAGTATGGATGCATATAATCTCTTTGGCAACTCTTGAAAATCTCGACTTCCATTTTAAACATATTAAAGTGCAATAAGCAGATAAGATTTCTGTGAATTAAGGTCCAATTTTTTGAGGAAAACCCGAATGTCATTTATTTTTTCTCTTGTTTCATAAGGTTCACAAGACGATTTTATTTTTGGTTTTAAAGATCCTGAAACTTTACTAAATCACAATACTATGTAACGTAAAACAGATATCCATCTTTCTCTCTGACTGAAAACCTCTGCTCCCAAATTCACGTCTCTCTGGGTGGCTCATTTGGTTAGACGCTGACCTACTGATCCCCAGGTTGCGGGTTCAAATTCGGCCCAGTCCGCTGGTTTTTAAGTGTGCTTAACAACGACAGCTCCATGTCAGTAGATTTACTGGCATGTGAAAGAACTCCTGCGGGACAAAATTCTGGCGCACCGGCGACGCTGATGTGATCCTGGCACTTGACAGCGTCGTTAAACAACAAAATGTTTTCCAAACATTTACATAAATGTAAAGAATAACGCCCTTAAATTATCTAAAAGGAAAATAGAAGCATATAATGAATACTTGCTGTTACTTAAATCATTCGGTTTTGTATGTGGAGAACTTTTTATTATCTCATGAGTGTTTATGCGCATTACAATTTCAATACTACCCAGATTAAACAATTATAAGTATTTCTTGCATACTAGAACCAAAGGAATTAACTTACATCACCAAAATGCCAATTTTATATAAATAGAAATAGGGGGAGTGGTCACAAATACATTCTGCTTCCTACATTAATTACGCATTCTTTCCTAAGTAGTTTCGAAACTTAAAGTATTATAATACAATATTTGTGTTACAGAAAAAAGTTAGGCAAACACGGCCTTCACCTTTTCCTCTTATGCTCAACACAATCTCATTGAATAAAAAAATCGAGGTTTATATATTTAAGCCCTGTATTTATCACTAAAATTGCTAAAGTAACTGGTGAATTGCAATTATGAAAGCAATAGAAATCTTCCTCAAAGCATGACTTAGTTTAAAACTCAAAAGCCTCAGACTAGTCTTATGTTCAGTTCGCTATTATGAGAATTTAAACAGGAAATTAAAGGAAAGATATTTTACAAATACTTTCCAAAACTACGCGAGTTGCAGATATCAAACTGACCCACTTTTATTTGTAGAGTTACCTAATTAACCAATTTTTCTGACACCCACGACCTATGGCCACCAAAGATGATATTTGCAGGAAATTGATTCCCAGACATTACCTGCACAATTCTAGTGTTGCAGAAGTAATTAAATATTTTGATAAAGATAACCGCAGAAATACTCCCAAAGTTTTGTATAATTTCATCCACATTGCTTAAGAGCCAAATATATAGAAATACAAACAGATGCGTTAAATGAACACAGTTAATGTTGCTAGTGGTACTTAAGTTACCAAGACTTGCATTTGGTGAACTTTCAGCGAAGTAGTTTAAGCTGCAATGAAATCAAGTACAACTTAAATAGACTGTTTTAGGTTTGAATGAAGATTCGAAAGAAACTGAACGTTTTCAATTGAGTATTTACATATTATGCACTACTGTTAAACACACTAGTTATAATGAACTTCATATCGCAGATATATGGGCCTAAATGACCCAGCTGTCGACGGGTCCTTAAACTCCACTCACTCACTCACTCACTCACTCACTCACTCACTCACTCACTCACACACTCACTCACTCACTCACTCACTCACTCACTCACTCACTCACTCACTCACTCACTCACTCACTCACTCACTCACTCACTCACTCACTCACGCACTCACCAACCCACCCGCCCCATCACTCACTCACTCACCAACTCACCCACCCACCCAATCACTCACTCACTCACTCACTCACTAACCAACCCACCCACCCACCCACCCAATCACTCACTCATTCACGCACACACTCACTCACTCACTCACCAACCCACCTACTCACTCACTCACTCACCCAATCACTCACTCACCAACCCACCCACCCACCCAATCACTCATTCACACTCACTGACCCACCAACCCACCCATCACTCAGTCAGTCAGTCAGTCAGTCAGTCAGTCAGTCAGTCAGTCAGTCAGTCAGTCAGTCAGTCAGTCAGTCAGTCAGTCAGTCAGTCAGTCAGTCAGTCAGTCAGTCAGTCAGTCAGTCAGTCAGTCAGTCAGTCAGTCAGTCAGTCAGTCAGTCAGTCAGTCAGTCAGTCAGTCAGTCAGTCAGTCAGTCAGTCAGTCAGTCAGTCAGTCAGTCAGTCAGTCAGTCAGTCAGTCAGTCAGTCAGTCAGTCAGTCAGTCAGTCAGTCAGTCAGTCAGTCAGTCAGTCAGTCAGTCAGTCAGTCAGTCAGTCAGTCAGTCAGTCAGTCAGTCAGTCAGTCAGTCAGTCAGTCAGTCAGTCAGTCAGTCAGTCAGTCAGTCAGTCAGTCAGTCAGTCAGTCAGTCAGTCAGTCAGTCAGTCAGTCAGTCAGTCAGTCAGTCAGTCAGTCAGTCAGTCAGTCAGTCAGTCAGTCAGTCAGTCAGTCAGTCAGTCAGTCAGTCAGTCAGTCAGTCAGTCAGTCAGTCAGTCAGTCAGTCAGTCAGTCAGTCAGTCAGTCAGTCAGTCAGTCAGTCAGTCAGTCAGTCAGTCAGTCAGTCAGTCAGTCAGTCAGTCACTCACTCACTCACTCAAAGATACAGATACTACAACACTGTGAGACAGCGTAAAATTCAGCGTAAATTGCTATATCCACAAAATGAAAGATAATGGTACAGAAACGAGGCATTTGTGGAAGAAAGTGAACAGTGCAGAACTGTGAAATAAGCTGCTATTTTCTTTTATATATTTATAGAAATTTGGGCTTGAACGTTACGTATGTGCATTATTAAGTGACGAAGACAGGAATTATATTATATGCACATTAAATAATTCAAATTAATATTGAACAGATTCACTCTGAAGGTCACAACAGAAATACAAGACGCCGGTACTATGGACTGCAGATGCTTTAAAGTTCTCATTTTGTACTTTTGGAAAACAGTACTAGCATAACTTGAATTTCAAATGATGTGCCTGAAACCATTTTGCAGCATCATTTCACAAGCTATAAAGTAGGCTCCAGCAGGTGCAACCCATCAGTATATGTTTAACCTTCCGTCATAAATAATGATATTTATTAGCGTCTGCCGCTGAAGATAAATATTGCGACTCGAAATTAAAGGGCATCAGTTGGAATACTGACAAAAGCCAAATATAAACGTGTCTCAGAAGGGATAAGCATGTACCTTAAATACATGTTAAATTATAAACAATGAATTAATTTAACTAAACCTATTGGAACGTTGCTGAGGAAGAGCGAGAAAGAGAGCAATGGATATTGATTGTGTGACGTAGTTTACGCACAGGTTGAATCTTAGGCCTTAAAGCAATTACCTAAAACGAATTATATCAGTGAATTTTGCAATGCCTCAAAATTTGGCCCAAATGACCTAGCTGTCGACGGACCCTTAAACACCACCACCACCACTCAAAATTTGGCTTGCGCAAGGTATACTAATGATTTTTCAATACTAAGGTAAATTTAACAATGTAGAAGGACTGCGAACTCTCCCTTTAATAACACCATTATTTCTTTAAATCTGTGTCATAAATTTCGGACTACCTTAGGTTCATAATCTTCAATCCAACATTTTTAAACTTAATTTCAGATAAATGTGCATTTTTCTTGCTTCTTTTTCTTTCTCCCCCCCCCCCTTTTTTTTTTTTTTTTCGTTTTTTGTTTTAATATAGATACACTCACTTAAGAGAAGACTAAACAAGAGCTCATTAAAAATATCTGTGTTCCACACTGTTATAGTGTGAGAATCTTCCTAATGTTTTAATTTAAATTGTTACTTTATATCAAGCTTTATTTACACTCCTAGTACGGAAAAACTATTTTTCTTTGGGTATTAGCATGTAAGTTTGGAACAAAAATATTCAATTTGCAAACAGTAACTACTAAGTGTACTTTATTATTTGGTCTTAATTATTGAATAGATAAAACTTTATAACACGGTAATGTAAAATCAGAATTTAATCTAAGAAGTGGTTGATGAAAATAGGAAAGTTCACATTAATTTAAAACCACAAAGATTCTTAGTTATAAAATTTCCAGTGTCGTAATAACGTTCCTTGGCGCTAGGGTTGGGCTGGGTTTGATTCCCGGTACCGTCGTGGGGAATTTCTCCCGCTGAAAGACCTGGTCTGGGGTGTACTCAACCTCTTGAGATTCCTGGAGGGGCACTAACAGCGTCCATCCTCCAGTGCTGCACCCCTCTCATTACGCCCGTTGTGGCCAGTGCTAGGAGACGCTGCAGTAAGCCTTGCAGTAAGCCGGGATTTAATCTAGTTTAGTTTATTTCAATGTTGTAACCGTAGTTAGGATTATTTAGTTTTGATATCTCAGAATATCAAACTACACATTACTTATTCGGTGGAAACAGCTCTGTCATGCCATTTTCTTCCCCTTGATGTTTAATATCCTGGTGAGTCCTCGTAAATCCTATCCATAAATTTACAGTGACAGCAAAATAAGTGTTAATACGGGGTGTGCTCTAGTAATTGTGAGACTAGTGCCTTAACAGAATGATTAACTTTAAGCTGTCATTCCTTTCGAAGTAGGCTTCTTGGGTAACTATGCACCAATCCGAGCGCTCCAGCCATTTTTGGAATGCCCCCCGGAAGATGCGCTCTTCATGCTTGTCAAACACCTTCTCAATCTTCGTTGGAAATCCTTTAACGTGTCAAAACGGAGAAACTTTAGCTTCAGTTTTGAAAAGCAAATTAATTCGTAGGTGACCAAATATGGCAGATACGTGAGTGAGGGGCCACGACGGTATTGGTACAGACATAAAATTGCTACATCTCATCATGGAACGCTTATTTGTTCTGCTCGGAAAATCTTAATTCAGACGTCTCGAATCATCACAAGAAAAGCACTATTTAGGGTTAAGCTACGATGAATAATATCGAATTTGTCGAGTTTTGCTCAGATTTCCGAGAGTGTTGACGTGAATGGTCGGCCTGATGTCTTCGATGTCCTAATACTATGTTTTGTCATTCTAAAAACATAAACGTAATTCAGAACACTTCACTCCACTTATTGTTTCATTTCCGTAAGCATTTCTTGGATTCCAGTTGTTGACTTCTCGAGTCTTTTGCAGTATTTCATGCTGATCCTCTGCCTTGTTAAAATATTGTGACTCCGGAGATGGCAGATGACAAAGGACGTTCGGAGCTAAGCTATTTCACACCACATACCAAGCCGGCGAGTAAACAAAGGCGCTCAAGATCAGGCTGCTTTGCGCGACTGTTTGTGTATATGTGACTAACAAAGCATTGCTGGAACTTATAAGGGGCATCCGGCGATTGGCGTGTTTATGGAAGTCGAGAAAGGTCCATCCTTGCTATACAAGAAGGCGAGGAAACAGCAGAGAGAGAGAGAGAGAGAGAGAGAGAGAGAGAGAGAGAGAGAGAGAGTTACAGACATAAGTCGATCAGTGTGTCGGTGAGTGCGAGACAGCTGTGTGTGTTTGCGTGCATGCATGTGTCTGTGTGTGGCCCTGTCGTCGTGGAAAGGTACATCGCGTCGAAGAAAAGAAGTTTTAACGAGCGTCGAGTGATTGTATCGTGGAAGTAAGTGTATGAGAAACAAAGAAAATGAATAGAGGCAGTGAAAGGAGTGCTCCAAGGCCATCAGAAGAGAACAGTTGTGGGTTGTAACATCGCGAAATACTGTAGACTGTCAGTAGAAGCAAACTGTGCCTTTGTGCAAAAGTTTATAAGAAAAATGCAGTGATAGAAAAATAATTGGACTGACTTTGTCATTTTGTCATATTGATGTCAGGAGTATGATTCGTCGAATTGCCGTTTTGTTACAATATGATAAACTATGTGAAGCCTTGGGTCGAAGTACAAGGACATAATGGTATATGTTTACCTTTATATTTAAGATTTTATCAAGAAAGATTTATTTACATGGTCAAAAGCCCATCGCGAGTGTATGGGTGCAAGCTTCACGTGTCTTAATGAAGGTAATGCTGCGAAACCTGATTTCGCATCTCAGGAAGAGATACACATATGTCAATCACTTGATTCATTCACTCAAAATGGTTTGTGTTCTCAGAATTTAATAATCGCACCTCGTATGTTTTGGAACATATACCTGTTCTACTTCTGTTTCTCTTGTTGAAAGCAGTATATTTTATTCTAGAAAGAAATTACGAGAAAACCACTTGTACCTTGCGGCCACAGTTGTTCGCCTTTAAAACCATAAAAATAACACACAATCTCCTGGTAAGAGAAACACTTCTTTATGTTTACAATTCTTTCCCTGAAATGTACTAGCATCCCTGCGGAGGGCAAGTTCGTGAAAGAACCTCTTGAACATCTTGCAAATAATACGTTGACAACCTTGTAGTTTAGGCTGCCCATCAGTCACCGACTTGACGCTGCTCTGCTGGAAACTGGCACCATTCCATTTTTACCGTATTACGTTTACGTAACGTTGTGTTGAAGCCGGGTATAGAATGCGCTCAACTGTAGCTCGCTACACTATACCGGGTGTAAAATAATACCGCAGGATAGCTGAACCGAGTGACTCAATACGTACGTAAACCTTGAGAGAAAGAACTTCTCGGCATATTAATAAATTCGCATTGCACATACGTCCTGAGCAAGTTGCTACTGTTTCTTTTGCGAAAAAGAAAATGAAGTTCATCTAGCCTAGAAATGGTGGTACATAAACGGAAGATAATGTGATGTAAATAGATGGTGATACTGAAGATAGAGTTAAACCTGAGAGTCCGGAAGTTGACCAGTAAGAACTTAGATACGGTCCCAAAATTTCCTGAACATTCTGACACCAGTTGTGCCTTTGTTAAGCCTGTTCACGAAGGTTTGCTGAAAAGGAACTGGACTATAGGGCTACAAGAGTAGAAATGCACCTGTGGAATGCGCTCATGTTAAATATCTCGGCAAAGTATGCTGTTTAATCTTTCGACATTGAATAATGGCACATGATACCCATGGATGCATTCTTCTGACTAGCCGGTCTGGGTGACCGCCTCCGTAGCGCATTTGGTAGCGCGCTTGCCTCCGGCGCGGAGGAGCCGGGTCCGATCCCCGGTACCAGTATGGAGATTTTCTCCCCGCTGGGAGGTCTGGCACGGGGTGCACTCAGCCTCGTTAGGTCCCGAAGGAGCTACTTGAATAAAGAAGTAGCAACCCCAGGACACGAAGGCCGCATAACTGGCCGGGAGGGATCGGGGCGCTAACCATGTCCCATCTCCAGCACTGCACCCCACTCTGGAAGCCTGTAGTGGACAGAGGTGGAGGACGCAACGGCCGGGCGGTAAGACTTGGCCGGCGAAGGGCTGTTGTGCTAGGGGTTATCATTGCGGGTTCAAACCCGGGCTAGAGCGATGGTTCTTTTTTATCTGATTACCCTTCCCGTATAGAGGTCTGACACCTCCTTACAAGCCTGTGCCTGTGCCTAGGGTCAGGTGCCTGTCGGGGAGTATACGAACCTATGGACCCGCCAGAGTGAAGACCGGGAAGCGGGTGGTCAGCCCAGCACCAGGTATGAGAGTGAAGAAAGGGATGTTATGAAAGACAGGTGAAATGGATGAACGGAGAGGTGATGATGGAGCAGTTGGTGGAATGTATGGGACGGAACCGGAGAATTCGGAGAAAACCCGCCCAGACACCGCTTCGTCCACCACAAATCCCACATGCGAGTCCCTGGGATTGAACCCGGACCACCTTTGTGAGAGGCGAACAGTCTAACCTCGACCACGGCGCCACCCTGGTAGTTTTTGAGTGTGCTTAAAAGCGACAGCCCCATGTCAATAGATTTACTGGCAAGCAAACGAACTTCTGCGGAATGAAACTCGCGCGCACTGATGGTGCTGATATTATCCGGCAATTGGCAGCGTCATTCACAAACAATACGTTTCTTCACTTCTGACCAGGAAAAGCCAAGATAATTACTTCTGACATTGCAGGCGAGTAAATTCTTAGTTATCAATCAAACTTTCGGTCATCTTACTCTAGGGCCTTCTTCAGGCAAAAGAATGTTGATACACACTATTCGGACAGTAGATCACCTGGATTCAACATTATTACCCGAGCGATCGTGCCGGCTCCCATTGTAAAAAATGTCACGAAGACCATCATGTACCCGCTGAGTTCATAACCATGGGTGGGAACTTTAAGAAAGCAGTTGGGTTTGGTTAACACAACCCAGTGTCACATGCAGACTTCAGGGGAGCCGGTGCATGGAAATGCATGTGTAGGAATGTACCCCTGTTTCGGTAGCCACTTATTATCAATGTGATCTAATTCTGTTTCATAATCATCGTCTAAATCTCCTCCCCATTGGTGTGAGTAACGTTAAAGTTCCATTACTTTTTTTTATGAGCTAGCTTGATGTTGAGAAGATTAAAGCCTTCAAATGATGCATTCGCGTTGAGTAACATTTTAATTTCCGGACTCTATTTACGTCTGAGTCACTGTCCTAAGATACATTTTAGAAGTGTAAATCATCATCGTTCACTCGTGTGGTTACGGTTGTGGCCGTGGATTATTTCGTTCTGAATATATAAATGAAGGTGCCTCTTCCACACTCACACCGTTTTCTGATTATGTGTCGAAAGATGACATCCTAAGTATGACAATAACAGAAAACTGAGGTAATATATAAAGGGGGTAGAATTGTTAGTATTCTACTACAAGAAGAAACAGGATGTTGAACTACAGAAGGAGCCTAAGCATGTTATTAATTATTTTAAAAATAGTACATTGTTTTAATGAGCTTTTAACGAGATGAGAATATATGTACGACTCAATGACCCAATAACAACTTGCGAAGGGGAACTTAGCACCCTGACTGAAATGCGATCTTTCGTGACTATGCTCCTGACGGAGCACCCCACGGGAGGATGGAAAAGGCGAATGGATTCAAAGGGCGGCCGGAAAATTACCACGATAGAGCAGAGGGTAGGATCACTAAATTTTCCCATTTAGAAGCACCCCAGTGGAGGCTGGCTCAGCCCGGTTTTTTCTCCCACCCCTTCGGGTTCGTACTCCTAAGGGTGGCGCGGGTCTCGGAAGCCGGCTGCCTTCACCCCCTCGGATATGCAACATTTCATGGGGGACTCGGAAACCAGTAGGCTCGCCTTCCAGTCTGGGGACGGGATATCTGGAGCGCATTCTTTTCACCTGCCGTGCTGCTGCCGCTGCGCTCGCCCACGATTCCAACCCTGAAAGAAATCTAACGGGATGAAGGATGAAATAAAATGATTAATGTAGCGAAATGGTCAGGAACTTCTGAGGATATCGAAATCCTTCCCAGAATTTGCCTGGCGGCGCGGGGAACCCCCGAAAAACCCATGTGACAGAAAGCTCGGCCACGGGAATCGAAACCGCGACCTTCAAATTGAGCTAGAAACTGTCCAGCCGTTTTTGTGAACTTCTGGAAAGAATTTAAACTTCCAATCACCAACATAAGGAAAATCGCTAACACCACTATACGTGGCTCCGTAAACATCCCCAGATCACATTTATTTGGACCTTAAAAGTGCAACACTATTTTTGTTTTAGAATCTGTGTTAAAAATATTTTAATTCCGTAAAATTATATCATTATTAATTGTATCACCATATGACCCTGTTAAATCTAAACACCAACGTTTCTCTAATGAGTTAATAATATTGTTATTTGCCTTTTTGTTTACTTTGTCCATTTGGTAACCCACAAATGTGGGAAGTTGTTGATTATTTCAATAAAATATAATGGAATATATAGTAAATTACATAGTAACAATAACAGTAACAATAACAATAGTAACAGTAATAGTAATGGTGATAGTAATGATAATGATGATGATGATGATGATGACTTTGATGACGGAAAGCTTTTTATTAAGATGGTATCAGCGGCGTGCTGTCTCAAATTTATTTTGGCTTATTGTGCAAAATCAGGCGCCCTAGGATTATGAGTAGCCTATCTCCAATTGTTCCCTCAACACCCTTTTATAATCCTTTAAATTTAATCAGCCGAATTCTGAAACATCCTTATATAAAATCGCTTGGACAATGAAGGCATACATTTGTGTCCGTACATGGGAAATGCTACCCTCGATATGCTACTCTAACGGATATCTAACCTCTTACTTACAAATCTGCACCATTTGACCAATCTGTACAAAACGTAGGTGCTAACAGTGACAAGAACGAGAAAAGTGCAGTCCAATTATTTTTTTCTCACTTTATTTTTTTCCAAAATCTTTGCACAAATACGCAGTTGTTTACTGACGTTAACAGTCTTTAGTTTTTCGTGATATTACAACTCACAATAGTTTTCTTTGCGTAACCTTGACTCACTCCTTTCACTGTCTTTATTCAGTTTCTCTGTCTCTCAAACCCTCACTCTGACAATACAATCACTCAACATTCAAAATTGCTTCGCTATCTTCATAATGAGGCGACACACGCAGCTGACACAAACACAACAAAAATTTGGCTTGCTCCCGAATATTCATGCCTCTAACCTGCTAGTAACAATTCCTCTCGTCACGTCGCCTCCTTGTATAGCAAGGAAGACGTAACATGGACCTTTCTCGAACTTCTAGACGCCGGCTGCGGGACACTTCTCGAATAATCTGGAAAACCCTTCGTGTTACCGCTCTGATTGTTGTCACGTGTTCACAACATTCGCGCAAGGCAGCCTGGCCTCGAGCATTTTCTGTTGTTGCTAACGTCGGCTGGCGTCACAATATGTTACTCACCCAGAAACTTCACCTATGCTCATCTTAGTTCCTTATTTACAGCATTCACGGCTAGTTGGTCATAATTCGCTAAATGTAAGGACCACGCAAGTAAAAGGAAATAGTTGTTTGCGTTGGTTTATAGCAGATAACAGTAGCATGCTACGAGATCTTTGTCTACACACAGCAATGGAGAACTAAGTAATGATACGGGGTTGTTAAACGACTGAATCCATTTACACGCAGGTTAACGTTTAGTTCAACATGGCCCTCCGGTGGCATCAATTCATTTCCAATCTGCATAAATCGTTTGCACCACAATGCGTAACTACATCCATGCGGTTTGTTCCAACACGACATAAACAATAACCTAATCGAGTAATTGCTTGAAGTCAAAGGAAGCAAGCAAACAAGGGGTAGAGAGGCGACGGGTAAACTGTGCTTTCCAGAAAATTAGCACCATAAAAATTAGCAGCGAGAACCTCAATAAAAGTGGCGGGGTTGCCTAGAGTCAGGCGTTTGTTCCCTTAAGCACTTAAGTTGGCTGCATACTGTAATAGGATTACTAGACGACTGTCTCTCCATGTTTAACCAGTGATGACGTGCATAATATTTTATACTCAAGGTTCTCACTTCTTACATTCCTTGCAAGTTTAAGTTTTACTTCATCTGGCACACTATTGCTATGTTAACAAATCTTCCACTGTTTGGATTAAGCGTTTAAGGGTACATATGACTGAATTTTCCAACCTCTAATTTTGTGTGCATATTTATATGGTATCTAACCATATTATGCTGTGCAGTTTCAACTCTGTATATTCCTTGGTTCAAGAAATATTGTAAATTATTTAAATAAATTAATAGTCGCACTTAAAAAGTCCCTTGCGACAAAGTTTTCATCCAATCATTCTAAAATTTTGTAGAGATGCACTTTAAACAAGGATAAATTAGAATTGTATTGGGTTTTTATATCTGGTTATTTATTTGGCTTACAGAAAAAAGTAAATATTTATATTTCATAATTTTTAAAAAATATGGAGTAACAGCCTGTTCTGAAGGATAAAAAACACACTAAAATCCATCTGATATCAAAACCCAATACAATTTTTATTTATAGTACATATTACTACATACTGTGCAAGTTTCAAGCCATTCTGATTAGAAATGCTCCGCAAAGAGCATTTTGTATAGAGCAAAATGCTGAGAAAAAGGCAAAAGAAAAAAGCCTGACCTCAGAATTGCCCTGGACTGTATGTCTGCCCCTCAGACCTCTTGTTTCTTTCTTCAGATGATATTTTCAATTACATTACAAATGGCAGAAGCCAATCATTAGCAAGTTCCTGTTCACCTACTTCAAGCGGTATAATCAAAATAGGAGTGAAATGGCAGTGCCCAATAACATTGTATCCCAAAAGTGGGCGTAAGCGGACATTTAAATACCATGCGCATGGAGTTAAAGGGTGGCTTCTGTTGGCTTTAAAAATGGTGGAACTGAAGAAATAATGGATGCATATGATAGAGGAAAGATTGTAATATTTTTAACGCTAAAATAAAAAAAATTCAATTTTTTACCAAAAATCGTCAAAACTCAGTCATATGTACCCTTAATACGGTATAACCTCGTCAACGTGCTCTTTGAGTGGCACTACCTAAACAAATCGTCCTCTATGGTCTAGGGGTAACATGCCTCTGGTTCCCGAGTCGCGGTTTCTACCCCCGTTACTTTTCTGTTGCTGTCCCTGTTGTTATTCGGTATTTACTCACACGTATATGCAGACTTTTAAATAATACTTTTATTGCAGCTAAGTAGCCAGTTAATAGAGGTAGATTTACATTAAAATTCATTATATACATATAAATTGCATATTTGCATATTCTCTGATAGCTGCCTTTTGCTGCATAGTTCTAAGTGGTAGCGTTCACAAATCTGTCCACATAGTTTACATACACACGTTTCCGATGGTTCGTGAAATGCTTTGTTGTTATACATCATATGGTGAAAGCCAGGTACTGCCATTCTAGTTAGCACATGCCTCATATGGAAGTTGGCTGCTGTCTACGTCTGGTCTATCACGGCCCCTGTCCCATAGAATTCCGGGGGTACCTCTTCCCCTTTTCTTTCTAGTGATTTTAGTAGTTTCTCTGAGGCTCCTGTGTTCTGTAGAGGTAACAAGGTTCTGAGGTCCTTAATGAGGAATGTTTCTCTTGCGAGTAGGTAGACGAATCTGGATCTGGTGGTTTTTGATACTCCGATAGCCCTTTTGATATATAAAGCTTTTACTCTTTCAAGTACAGATAGATTCTGCTCGCCAAGGTGTGACCATAAGACTTCTATCCTATACGTTAGGATTGGCATGATTTGTGTCCTGAATAGCGCCATTGCATATGCAGACTTTTTCAAACACAAATACCCATGCCCGGCACGGGAGGTGAACACGCGATCCCCTGCACGGCGAAGCACCAAAGCCAGGCCCTTTAGCCAGTGCGGCAATGGTAACCAGCTTGGGTTGAAACCGGCCTAAAAATCGTTAACGTGGGCTCATTCGGAAGGGTAGTAAAGTCGGGGGTCCATTATGATAAATTCATGGCACATAAAATAACCTCGAGCCTGATAAAGAGGTGTATGAGCAAAATTAAACTGTGTTTCACGCCAAATATAAAATGGAACGCTGAGAACAATAGCACTTATATAATGTCCCTAAATAAATAAAAAATAAATACCACTAACCGACAAAATTTTATTTTTTTCTGTAACGAGCATGAAAACAGCTAATTTTTCTATTTTCACATGCGCTGATAACGGAAATGTTATTGAAAGTGCCAGAGTAGCTCTCATTTTAAAGTTATAATAAGCAAAGACTGGAGAGATCTGCGCTTGCATGCGATACAGGTTAGGTGGACGCAGAGTATTGATGACGTCAGAAGTACAGCATGGCCATCAAATGTGCAAATAACTGGCGCTGTAGAAGCAAGAGTCGAAAACAACGTAACGTAGTACTCGGCGAACTAGTGAAGCATTGGTTTTAAAGTGTTTGCATACGCAAGGTCAAGGTGTAGTATAACGCGACTGTTTTGTTTCTTCTCGCAGTGAGCTATAGACGTGGAGTGATAGTGCTCTTCCTTCATTTCCGTTTCATTCGGTTTACCTCTCACCCTTCCGGTGTGGTGTATGGCTGTGCCGGACAGATGGCGCGGATGCTCTCTCTTGGGAAAGAGGATTCTCCATGGAGCACTAGATGGCTGTTTGGTTGTGTGGGTCGTTTATCAACTCCACTGCGTTGACCCAGTGGTAGGATGGGTCTTCGAGCCAGTAACTATAGGGTCTTTCATGCCTTTCTGTGGCCCGTCCACCTCTTGTGTTTTCTTCATTTCATCCCTTCCTCCTGGAGGTAAAACCTGTAATGATAATCTCGTAGGCCGCAGTGCACGAGGTAACACTCTCTTTGTATACTCTACACCCTATACCCTAACATAATCTCCCAATTCTTGTAAGATGTAAAGCGTGCAAGTTCGTAATCAGCATTCGAGATAACATACAAGGTCGTTTTTCGAGTTTGGAAATGGTTTTGACATTGACCCTGATATCGGTAATAGATAGGACAGCTCAAGCCTTTAGCAGGTTTTTGTGATGCACATGTGTGTTATCTTTATGTAAACAGTGCAACGATTTTGACACGCTTTTTTGTTGCTTTTACTGGCTAGAAGTTTGCAGCGTTTTAGGAGTAACTTGTTTGTTTCTTATTGTTTCATAGTTGTTTTTAACTCAGTGAAAATGAAGCACTTTCGCAGTCCATTCAGAGAAGGCTGAAGACAAACATTACAACAAAGAAGCCAATATCTATACATTAATATTTTAATCGAAATCACTTTTGCAATTCTTGACAAAGAGCAGAAATCAAGAAGATTTTTCGGTGTAAAAATTAGCTTTGTACGAGGAAAACTTCATGAAAAACTTGACACGGCATAAGTGTGAAATTTACTGTACCTATATTGAAACATACATTTTTGAGTTATGTTGTACACTGACTGACTGACTGACTGACTGTCTGACTGTCTGACTGACTGACTGACTGACTGACTGACTGACTGACTGACTGACTGACTGACTGACTGGCTGGCTGGCTGGCAGACTGACTGACTGACTGACTGACTGACTGACTGACTGACTGACCTGACTGACTGACTGACTGACTGACTGACTGACTGACTGACTGACTGACTGACTGACTGACTGACTGACTGACTGACTGACTGACTGACTGACTGACTGACTGACTGACTGACTGACTGACTGACTGACTGACTGACTGACTGACTGACTGACTGACTGACTGACTGACTGACTGACTGACTGACTGACTGACTGACTGACTGACTGACTGACTGACTGACTGACTGACTGACTGACTGACTGACTGACTGACAGTTTAATCCCATATCCTCAAACACTCGGCAACTCGCTTCAAATACCTATATCACTTATTAGCCTCCATTAAATGTATCAGCCAATTTAATTTGGTGTTGTCTATTCTCACACCCATCCTCGCATACTCTGAGAGCTCACCACTGTTGTAGCCGGCAGCAGCTTAATCAAAGACGTAGATTTTGGAGACGGCATCAAAAGTGTCGCTGTCAGTGAGACCCTATCAACTGCATAGAGAAATATCTGTTGTTTGAACATTTGTCCTATGTAAGTGCCACTATTATAGTAATTTTTATATATTGAATGTGAATGCAAGATCAAAAGGCGAGGGTCGCGCCATGTTCGAGAGGATTGACCATTCACCTCTCACCAAAGCGACCCGGGTTCTGTTCCAGATGACCGCATGTGAAACTTGCGGCGGACAAGGTGGCGTAGTGGCGGGTTTCCTCTGGATTCTGCGGTTTCCTCCGTCATCTCATTCTGCCGGTGCCCCATCTTCATTCCATGTATCCTCAGTGTCACCGCCTGTGGTGCCGCATGTAGTAAAAACGGGCGTTAAACACTACCAAAAAAAAATTGATTTGTCGCACACACATGAATTTCTCTACTCTTGTATTAACCATGTTTGCAAACTCTTATTTCTATATCTTCTTCCTGTTAGTTGCGATAAATATTTGCAGAAATTATCTTATTGTTTATTTTCTTGCAGGTGCAAGGAGAATATGGGAATACAGTAGGCTTTGAGCGATAATCAAATCTTTTAAAGCCTTCAAATTCCGTTGTCTTCACAAGGTTAACATATAAAAAATGAACAACGACGTTCCAGTTGACAGAGCTATAAGTTCTCCAAAACTCACACCAATAACAAGGAATATCTCCGAAATGGTTCACTCTACAGAAATATTTATTGGGACATAAATTGTGTCTTTTAGCAAGATCTACATTTTCTGTAGAGTGCGATTTTGTCTATCTCTTACGGTTTACCAGTTATGCTAAAGTCATCCAGAGTAAATAAGATTACATGGACTATAGCCAGAAAATTCAAGATATACATTTCATTTGCCATACAAGTATCTCAAGCATGTGGCGTTTTAATCAAAATCGTTAGAGCCATTTTCAAGAAAATAAAAACTTTAGAAAATTTCCATGTAAAGGATAGTTTTGGGAGGAGGAATTTTCTTCAAAATCTTCCTGTCGCATCCTTGAAAGACATTAAACTTAAACACCAACTTTGGATTTTAACCGACATTTCGTTTTTGAGTTATGCTGTCCATAGACTGATAGACACAGACACAGAGACACACACGGACCTTTTTCTACAAATGCTTTTCTTTTTTAATTGAGGGGACCTCCAAACATATATTTCCTGTGAGATCTCGAAATCCAATTTTTGGGTGGAATACAATACTTTCTGTACTTTACGTAGTAGAGAAAGTAAAAGGAACAATAGGCAACAAAATAACAATATCATGATGTAAGCCCGAAAAAAAAGCCTAAAATAAGACATGACGTAAATGATAGAAAATGGCCTAATTAATGCTCTGTTTTAATCTGCCACCCATGTCAGGAACTTGTGTACACGTTAAACATTCCTCTGGTGCAACAGTTTAAGGCTGACTTCTCATCAGAATCCCAGCTCTGCCAATGACAGACACTATAGGAAATAGAATAGGTACTTATATAGGTATTTAGTTGACATGAAAGTGAAAAGTTTTGGCTAAAATGAGGAAATTTAAGCGCTTTCTCACCTCAATTTACGGTGCAATTTATGGAGATGTTGAACTAAATTGAGCTTTCATATATGGACACTCTGTAATTGCTATGTTTCTTGGAGTCCCATTACATATTGTGCGTGAAATACCTCTTAATTTTGCTCAGAGACTTCTATATCCGGCATTATGTTCTCTTGCGTGCCGTAAATCTACGACCCGGGACCACCGGCCTTGCTTCCCTTCCGATGGGAATCGTGTTAATGGTTTTAGGTCCGAAAATATCCATGGCCCTCCGCTGGGTTTGAAGCCACGACTTCCGGAACCACAGGCTAGTATGCACTTTATGAAGGAGTATCTGTGATCATCAGGACCCGGATGTTTATGACATGTCACAGTTCTAGTTTGTGGTTTTCCCTTGGAAAGTTTAAGCGAAGCACGATTTTGTCAATTGTGATCAAACTTCTTCAACTCTCATGTGCCATATAAAGTCGGGTTTTGGCTTTTTTAACGTTTTTGTCATCTTATTGTAATTCTTCTTATATTCATATTTTCTCTTAAATGTTCGTATATTTGACATATTTACATTTCTATCCAAGTTTCACAAGCGTACTTTTAGTCCCAAAGACCGATTTTCCCCATCTAATAATGTGGAGAATTATTCTTGTCTGTAATATTTTTTACAACTATTTTTCTTAGAACTGTGTGCTTCCGCGGGTTTGGAGGGTAAGCTGTATTGTATAGAAAGTACGGACGGTTGAACTCTGATGATATGGCTTATTTCAAATATACCTCAATAACATTATACGATCTTGAAAGGTCTTTTTTCTTTTACAAGTCAAAGCAAATAGAAGATCGTTTCTTTTTGAACATTTTAAAATGTATGCAACTTACTGTTGGAATTCTTCTTTCTGATCGGCTTGCAAAATGTGAAATTTATTTCATTCTGTGCAGAGCTGAGGGTTAGCTCTGAATTGAACAATTAAATAAATTCAAAATGCAGCAATAATATTAATATTATTTATTTACTTATTCACTGACTCACTCACTCACTCTCACTCACTCACTCACTCACTCACTCACTCACTCACTCACTCACTCACTCACTCACTCACTCACTCACTCACTCACTCACTCACTCACTCACTCACTCAGTCACTCATTTATTTACTTATTCATTCATTCATTCATTCATTCATTCATTCATTCATTCATTCATTCATTCATTCATTCATTCATTCATTCATTTATTTATTTATTTATTTATTTATTTATTTATTTATTTATTTATTTATTTATTTATTTATTTATTTATTTATTTATTTATTTATTCATTTATTCATTTATTTATTCATTCATTCATTCATTTACTAATTTATTTGTTCATTTATCTATTTATTTATTGAGTGTGCTAGATTTTTAAAGTATATTTTCAATATAATGTTAATTTAAACAGCATTAAATCTTTCAAGATTTCGAAAATCCACCCAAAAAATTTAGGTCATGTTTATCGACATACTTTCTAAGTTTTTTTCGGTCTTAAATTCTTGCATATTTCTAACATTTTTAGGTCATAAGATCCGGGCCCTGGTGATGATAATACTGTTCCTATGGAGAGACGTAGGGTGAGATCAGCGACTATGTCCTGTTGAATGGGAGTGGCCCAACACCGTTATGGAGACGGATGAATTCACGTGCCTTGCATTCTGTCTTGCTTATGTCAGCCTCGACATGTTGATTACAAGCGTTAATGTTCCAACACTTCCTGTGACATCTTTTATTATTTACTTGCAAATTAAAAACCTTCCTTGAATATTTTATTTCCAAAAAATATGTCAAGTCCAAATTCATGAGTATCTCCAAAGAACATTCTGGCTTATAAGTAAGTCGTTTTATGTATGTGTGTATGTTCCTTATGGGCTTCTACACCGTTGCACTGATTTCGACCAAACTTGGCACACATAACCTTTCACACAAGATGAAAATTACTGTCTAACCAAGAATTTGAAATTCTACTTCAGTTGACACAATTTATTGCTTAATTTTATGTGATGTGTACAAAAACTCGCAAGAATATCTATACCTTCGTCTATTATAACCATAGTAGCTCGAACATTGCCAATATAAGAATATTTACTTAGGTTTTCATGGGCTCACAACATAACGAAATTATATTAGTTTATCTCCTATTTGACATCACTTATGGAGTAGTGACGCCGTCTGATTTGGTCGTTCTTTTGTATTGACGTACTTCCGGTTTCATAGTAGTTTTGTATAGGTATATTGACATTACTTAAACTGCCGTTGTTTCTTTTCTACGAGATTTTTTGTTTAAATATGAGATGTAACCCGAACACGACAACGTGGAAGTCACTTAGCTACCTGCATTAACAAGAAAACATCATTAATAGGGAGCGAACAAAAGTTAGTGGAGTATGGACTATAGGAAGTGGGAGGGGTCAGTCTGCCACATGATCACGCACAGAGACCAGGTACAGTCGATATGCCAACCTTGTAGATAATGTTGTTGCATAACTTACATTCAGTGCTGTCACCAGTTGCAGTAAAATATTTTACTCCCAAATTGCTTTCTAAGTTCAGCAATACGTGAATATTTCGATTTTCGTGCTGGAACACAATTGAGAGACACTATGCACTGTAGGCAGTGAGCCCAGTTGTGATTTGTGTTGTCACTGTACTCGCACAATGTCAGGCTCTGCCCATGTGGCAGGTAACCTGCGATCGCCTCGTTTCGCGATAGCTGTACAAAGGTTCTGACCCTAATCATTAAACACGTGGTATTTGTTTTTATTTTATTTATTTATTTTATTTTTTTTCCTTACATTTATGTCGTCCAACGAAATGCCATATCGGACGATGAATGATTGAAATGGTTAAAATGACGCTCAAATGAGCCCAAGGTCCATAGACATTCGTCTTCTCAGGTTAAGGGAAAATCTCGGGAAAAAAATCTTATTCCGATAACTCACCCTAACCGAGAATCGAACTCGGGGCCTCTTGAATGTGAGGCAGATACGCTACCACCACACTACAGAAGCGGTATAGTATTTGTTGTTGGTGAACAATGTTTTTGCATGTTGTTTTCTCAATATTTTTATTACATATAGCATATAATATGTCTGTGCATATCTATCTTTCCTATTTTACGCTTTGTTTCGCGCTTACTTCAACTCCAATCAGATTAATGCTTTTGAACTGGGATGAGTAATTGCGATAATAGTCAGACAAGTAGCAATAGATCAAAGAGTTATTGATGTCATGTGCAAATTATATAAATGTATCTTGGAAGCGGCAGAAATGGAATATCCCCGAGCAGTAAAAGGATGTACAAGACTAGATCATATTAGAAATGAAGAAATAAGGAAAGAATTAGACATGTTTCTGTTAATAGAAAATATACCAGTAAACAGAGAATTGAAGGGTCATTTGCAAAGAATGGATAACTCTCGCGTTCCATTACAATCTTACAAATATAAACCTGGTTACAGACCAACAGGAAGATCAGTAAAAAGATGGGACGAAGTTTGAGGCCAGAAGAGAACTTTCCTAAACCATGAAGAGATGATGATGACCATGATGATGGTGATGATGATGGTGATGGTGATGGTGATGGTGATGATGATGGTGATGATGATGATGGTGATGATAATAATGATGATGGTGATGATAATGCTGATGGTGATGGTGATGATGGTGATTGTGATGATAATAATGATGATGGTGATGGTGCTGGGGATGATGATGGTGATGATGATGTTGATGGTGGTGATGATGGTGATGATAATAATGATGTTGATGATGATGGTGATGGTGATGATAATGGAGATGATGATTGTGATGATGATAATGCTGGTGATGGTGATGATGATGGTGATGGTGATGGCGATTGTGATGATAATGGAGATGATGATTGTGATTATGATAATGATGGTGATGGTGATGGCGATTGTGATGATAATGATGATGGTGATTGTGATGATAATAATGATGATGTTGATGATGATGGTGATGGTGATGATAATGGAGATGATGATTGTGATGATGATAATGATAGTGATGGTGATGATGGTGATGGCGATTGTGATGATAATGATGATGATGATGATGTATATTGGATGTACTTGAATATTATTTACAGTTTTGTATTTGGGGCTGGTATTTTTGGAAATGTAACAGCTCCATCTCTAGCAAACCGAGTGCCCTCTGGCATTTAAAGGCAGTTTGTCAGATCAGAAGTCGGTACTTCTCAACTGTGATCGAGTAGCTCCTCTGTTGACTCCAATGACCTCGTCTGATTCAGGATATAACATACCAGATTCCCAACATGAGGGAACCTCCACTCCTGAACCGAGCGTGGTGACTCAGGCGGGACACACACTCGGGAGGTCCCGGGTGCGATCCCCGTTTACCTACCAGTCTGACCAAAGGTATTTTAACGGTTTTCCTTGGCCACTATGCAAATGCTGGTTGATTATTTTCTTTTTCAGGACTTCCCGTCCCTCTATTTCGTTTTATTTTCATTCACTTCCGTGTTGGAAATGCCAGAAAAGGAGTGATGGTGGAATTTGCGCACGAAATAGGGGTGGCTTTGTGGTCGCCTGTCTTTGCAGGTGGGGGCGGTGTCGAAACCCGTAAAGCTTGTGCATGTACGAAGACTCCTGGCGCCGAGATGAATCTAACACACGTTAGAGACCCCCATGCTGACTTCTTTCCCGGGTTCTTGCACACCTCTGGGTACTCCCATCTCTTCCGTCACTCCCAAGGTCTTAGGTAAGTTAGTCTGATTATAGAGCTCAGCGTGGAATCCCCTCCGTTTGTCCTAAACCTCTTCCCAGCTCTAAAACCATACCTGCACAGGCGATTCAACCCTTGTTCCCTTGCACCACAGGAAGAAGCTACTTAATTATGGCTACTGAGTAAACAGAGTATGATACATCGCTGTATGTCATTATAAGAGCAATTATGGATTTCATGACAATTTGGGTTAAAATAAATTTGCACGTAAAATAAGTTTTAAATTATTAATTTATACCGAGGTAGAATTAAGAGAAATGTCTAATCGGTCTTGAAAATGTTAATTAATGGTGCGTCATGATCCTTAGGCGTTGAAGTAAAAGCTTCACTGAAGTATAAATTACAGCTTTGAATTGCTCTGAGTAAGATTAGTGTTAGCGTATGTCGTCAAATCCAAAGACTTTGCGGAGGTAGACGATAAACATGGATGTGGCGGAACTTCCGTTACTAGAGTGTTATAAATCACCTAATCATTAACTGTAACATGTTTATGACAAGATAATTACAAGAAGAGAAAGTATAGTAGCTACCAATCCTGAGTAGCTGATTACTATTTATTGCTCAAGTCCAGATGCTTAATGAACCCGAGGGTAACTAGTGCCCCAGCCGGAGGATTTTGCCTCCCATGCTTCTCTTTCCACCAACGCGAAGCCATTTGCATTTATTCGCAGTATACGCTGAGAGATTGCAAATCCATTTCTTATGCATTAGCCCTTAGAATGTTACCTTCCTTCCAACAAACGTGTTTTCCCCAGACCTTGTTCCCGCGTCATCTTCCCCTAGCTTCTCTCCACCGTTCCTTATCTGCCTGTGCCTTACTGTTCCCTTTACTCTCGTATGTCACACCTTCTTGCCCTTCTCTTCGCATTACCTCCATTCTGGGTATTTTTGTTACGGTCTGCTTAGTACCCAACCTGCAGGTAGATGTCGACTCTATCGCCGTACGTGTATCAAATAGGAAACAGAATATCCTCTGTTTCTCTTTATGTTACTCCTCACCTGAAATTCTAACTTTAAATCGCTCCCTATTTGCAGATACAGAAAATAAACACTCGGATTCTTTTCTGTCGAAAATATTAGTTTGGATTCAAATGGTGGTTGAGTGACCCGCCCTCGTAAACCTTTAATTACCCACAATCCTCAAAAGAAGAACAGCTGAACACAAAATTAAGATGCAATCATTTGCGAGACATTGCTCAGAGGACATGAGGATTTGGAAATTAAAAAAAATAAAATAAAAAAAAAATCTGATGTGTTACACTCATATGACTTTCTCTACTCATGTACTAACCATTCTTACAAACTCTTATTCCTATATCTTCTTCGTGTTAGTTGAGATAAACATTTGCAGAAATTATCTTATTGTTTCGTTCCTTGTAGGTACAAGGAAAATATGGGAATACAGTAGAATTTGAGCAATAGTCAAATCTTTTAAAGCTTTCAAATTCGGTTCTCTTTGTACGGTTAATATATAAATAAATGAATAACAATGTTCTATTTGACAGAAGTACAAGTTCTCCAAAACTCACACAAATAACAAGGAATATCTCCGAAATGGTTCACTCTACAGAAAACATTACTCAGACATGAATTGTGTATTTTAGCAAGATCTACATTTTTGTATAGTATGATTTTGTCTATCTCTTACGGTTTACCAGTTATGGAAAAGTGATCCAGAGTAAATAGGACTTCATGGGCTATAGTCAGAAAATTCAAGATATACATTTCATTTGTCAGAAAAACATCTCAAACATATGGCATTTTAATCAAAATTGTTAAGCCAATTTCAAGAAAATCAAAATTTTCCATGTAGGGTGGAGTAAGTTTCTTCAAAACCTTCGTGTCGCAACCTTGAAAGCCATTAAACTTAAATACCAATTTGGTTTTTAACCGAAATTTCGCTTTTCAGTTATGCTGTCCACAGACACAGACACACACACACGCACACACATACACACACACACACACACACGCGCGCGCGCGCGCGCGCGCGGACCTTTTTCTAAAAATGGCTTTTTTATACAGGGGCCTCAAACCATGTATTTCCGGTGAAATTTGGACATCGAATTTTGGAGTGAAATACAACACTATGCTATACGTGGTAGAGAAAGTAAAAATAAAAACATTCAGGGAAGAAAGAGGCAAAAGTGAAGTTTTACAAAGAGATGTTGATACCAATGTTTCTATATGGCGCTGAAACATGGACTTGACAAAAATGAGGGAAGGAAAATACGTCTCAAGCAGTCAAAATGCATTTTATAAGATCAATTGAAGAGTATCCTACTGGATAAAAAGAGAAACAGAAATCTTAGAGAAGAAAGATTTACAGTTTAAAAAAAGTTACAGATAACAGAAATGATTTAAAATTACATTTACGCAGAACGGAAGACCAAGAATACCAAGACAGTTAGCCTATAACCCCAGACGGAAAGAATTGACGTCCATATCAGGATGCAGAAAGCTTTTTTCTTCAAGAGAACGGAACATTCCAGTGATGAATAAAATGTGTCTTGGATGGTGACTCATATTCATGATGAACTACTCTCACGTGATGGTTAGCGTGTCTGCCTGATGTTCAAGAGGTCGCGAGTTCAAATCTCGCTTAGGGTAAGTTATCCGGCTAAGGTTTTTTCTAAGGTTTTCCCTTATCCTGAGAAGACGAATGTCGGGTAACTTAAGGATACCCATCTGTAAAATTTTGAAAATCTACAGTTTTAATTGGATTGATTTGAAATTTTAACACAACAATCACTGTATAGTGAGGAGTAATTGTGCTAAATTTCATACATTTAGTCAGATTAGTTGCTAATATATTAATATTTTATTATATCTTTTTAAATATTTGTATAAATGGTTCCCCATGATGCAATTTTGATTTGAAAAACTTAATAATTTTCAGTTATGTCCTGTAATAGAATGTTAGCAAACTGATGAGATAATTTTTTAATCTTGTTATTAGTTTGGATAAAAATAAATTTTAAAGTTTCAATTCATAATTTTTTTCATTTAAATTTCGAAATGTAAACTTTAATATTTAATTACTCAGCAGTTATTCACGTTATGAAAAAATTATTTCATCATTCCTTTTTAATGTTATTTCTAAGCAGGTACACCAAATTTCATGCATAAGTACTGAAAATTGCATCGTGTGGAGCATTTTAAAGAGCAAATAATGTTAAAAATAAAAACATGGAAAAACAAAGTTTGAAGTCATAGCAAGGATAATGGAACTGTATGGATTTAAATGGACAGGACCACTTACAAGTAATCAGTTAGGTGCCCACGTGACATAGTTAAAAAGGCCGTAAGGCTGTAAAAAGCATATCAAAATAAAGCAGAAGATTTAAACTATTTGATAAAACAAAAATGCATTTTTGACAATTTTTGAAATTTTTAGCCTTTTTACACAGATGGGTATCCTTAAAGCTCTATGGACCTCAGGCTCATTTGAGCATCATTTCACCGTCCGAACTACTCTCAGTCAAGTAGTTTCTCAGTCACTCCCCATAATCCTCAAGGGGCTGAATGCAACAGATCATAGTGAGCAGTATTATAAGAAAATAAGGACGATACATACTTGGGTTATTCTGTCACAGGAGCGTTCAACTCATTGTTCTGTGGTACGTAGCTTGCCCGGACCAGTGTATGAAACAGCACATGAGGAAATGGTAAGGCAGAAGAACGGAACAAGCATACAAATAAACCCATATAGCAATCCTCACATAACTTTTATTTCAATTGGAAGAGCGCAAGAATTTTATTTTCCAGATTAAAAACGGAATAATAATAATAGTATCATTGCTCTTTTATTCTAAGTAAATTCGATCACAGTAGCTGTATTTTTTAGGTAGTTGCGAGCCTGAAGGAATGTTCTGTATCTTCAAAACAATGGAGGAGAAAGGAATATCTGGGGCTGATACTTAAATAAAGGAATTCTAATAAAAGCCTTAAGGTACAAGATTACCTAATCTTACATGCATCAAAGGCAGAATTAATTAAAATGCGGAAATATATTGCTGAACAATGAGAACACCTTGCAGTAAATTGTGATTAATTAATATTTTGATTTACTATTTAAAAGTAAACCCCAGCGTAATAGCACTAAGCGTGCCAAGGCCTACCGCCAGGCCGCTGCGTCCCCGTCAATGCCCACCACAGGCGTCATGAGTGCGGTGCAGAACTGCGGGGGTGGGACGTGGTCAGTGCCCCGAGTACCCCCAGGCAGTTCTGCGGTCTTCGTCTCGTGGTGCCGCTGCTTCTTTAATCAAGTAGCTCCTCAGTTGGCCCCTTAGAGATCTAACGAGGCTGAGTGCACCCCTTACCAGACCTCCCAGCGGGGGAATACCCCCACGACGGTACCAGGGAGCGAACCAGGGTCCACCGCGTCAGAGGCGGACGCGCTGTCACTGCCCTACGGAGGCAGTCGGCTTACTAATTAGTAAAGTATAATTTATTATGAGCCGTATTTACCCATATAATGTTATAACAAAATGAATTTTTGTTTCTTGGAACTGAGCTACCGGTTGGTTCTAGACTTCTATTTAGAAAATATCTACCCATAATTCAAGGGAGATGATACAGATTTCGAAGAGACTTCCTAAACGTCCACCCGAGTATGTCCACTCGGACCATATTCTCTTATAAGTATGCCGTTGTTATTATAGTATTGTTTTCAGCTTAAGGTATTTCTATATGGCCAAACGTCATCTCTCTATTGGACACGTTGAAGCAGAGATAACGCAGCAATTTGATAGCATTGTTAACGTTAAGTGATAAGCAACATATCGAATAATCCGGTGAATGGGAGGTGGTTTGGGAGAATGTGCTTTATTTCTAACATAGGCTAGGGCCAGAGAAAGCAGACCAGAGGCTATAAAATGCTCTAGGATAGATAGAATATACAATATGTAGACATCCTTTATTAAACAGCATCATTATCTTCAATCTTCATCAATAAGAGGGTAATTCCACCCCAACGCTGTTTGTGCTGAATTTGGATTGCGAAACGTCCATCCTGCTTGTGTGAACTAACAAGTGACAGATATTGTTTTGATGTGCATATGTTAAAGTAAGCGCTAATTCTATTACTGTTCTGCAAATTTTCACATGCGCTTCCTAGTAGGATTTATTGAAAGTGACACGGGTTGAAAATCATAATTCACAAAGACATGCGAAACAAAACAATAACGAGGTGGTTTTAGCCTCTAGTTCTAGATCAGGTACCAATTTTATATTTCAGTCACATGCAAATGGTAGTTTTACATGTGTAACACTGTAATTTATCTCTTCCGATTTAAGAGTTCACAATTATTTAAAACATTGTAAGGAGTATAAAATACGAGCATGGGCCGCATTCGAGAGGTCGCGGGTTCGATCCCCGTGACCGAACTTACTGACCCATGGTTTTTTTTTTCGGGGTCTCCCCGGGTCACCAGGCGAATGCTGGCAAAGATTTCCATATCCTCCGAATTCCCTGTCCCACCATTTCATTGCATTAATAATTTCATTTCACCCTTCATCCCGTTAGTTTTTTTTCAGGGGTGGAAGCATCGACAAGCGTAGCGGCAGCACGGCAGGGGGCACAAATGCGCTCTGGAAATGTCGTTCTCCGGATTGGAAGGCGACCCTACTGGTTTCCGGGCCCCCATGGGATGGTATCAGCTCGAGAGGAGAGGGGAGCCGGTTTCCCAGTCACGCGCCGCCCTTGGGAGTACGAACACTAGGATGGGGAGGGGAACCGGGCTGAGATAACCTCCACCAGGGTGCTTCTAACTGCTAAAATATAGGGACCCTGCCCTCTGCTCTGTCGTGGCAACGTTCCTGCCGCTCTTGGGATCTATTCGCCTCATCCATTCTCCAGTGGCTGCCCCGCCAGTGGCATAGGCACAAAACATCGCCTTCCGGTCGAGGTGCTAAGTCCTCCTCCGTGTGGTGTAATTAAGTCATTGAGTCTAAGTATAATTTTGCCTCAATTCTTTGATTTTAAACTTAATATTAAGTTCAAACTTTAAAACACGAAATACATGTTTATATTAAATAAAGCAATAAGAATGTAAACCACTAAACAGTGGAATCCCATCGTCCCTTTTATACGTTTACAAATACGAGTATTCAAAAACTACCTTTTGAAATTGTAAATAAATACCTGTAAGATCACCAACGTTTGATTTATGCCTCTGATCAAAGTTGCCTTTCATATTGTAACGCTTTATATTTGCAAACTGAAATCCGCATATCTACCACTCTTCATGAAACAGTCATACTCGCCACTAAATGAGGCGTGTCGGAGCCTGAACAGCAGGATGGCCGATGGAGTGAGGCAAAAACGTGTTTCAGGTGATCTGATTTTGCCCATGCCTTACATAGAAGATACTTCAGAAGGTGGGATAAGTGAAGATAACAAGCGAATAAGAATTTGCGGGGTAAAAGACAATTATATAACGAGTTGTGGGAATAATTCCCTAATGATTGGGTGGAGCTTTAGCAACACAAGGGGACGCGGAACCTCCTCCACGCTTCTGCTTTTCTTACCTCTCAACATATTTTCTTCTTCCAAAGCCATTCGTCTTAGATCGCTATGCGAGTATCTCGCGTCTAGTTTCAGTATGTTATTAGGACAACGCTAGGTGATTTATATAAGTGTAATAGTGCGATAATTGTTAATATCTCGCTTACGCGTGGTAATGACCGGCCAAGTATACTGATTCCATCCTCGCGATAAATAATGATACTGCAGCACATTCAGGTCGATCCTTGGCTTGGCTTGGGGCATTTAACACATTGAGATAATTAATTACGAAAATAAGTTCCAAACAGTAATAGGACATAAGTTATTATTTAAAATTGACATGCAATTCCCGTCACAGCATGTATTCAGCCCGACTATCTGTGTAACAGTGAGACATTTCAAAAGTACACAGTTTTTGAGTTACTGCAGTGCAATACCTAAGACTTTTATTAGAGTCTAAAATGCATGTATGTTTCACTGTTATCGTAAATACGGATTCAGAAGTTGGTAGTGAACTATTGGGATATCTTTGTAAAAACTCTAAAAATTTCAAAATTGCCAAAAATGGATTTTTGTTTTTGTTAAATAGTATACATCTTCTGCTTTAGTTTGACATGCTTTTTACAGCCTTACGGCCTTTTTAACTATGTCACGTGGCCGTTTAACTGGTTGCCTGTAAGTGGTCATGTCCATTTAAATCCATACAGTTCCATTATCCTTGATATGACTTCAAACTTAGTTTTTTCATGTTTTTATTTTTAGCACCGTTTTTTCTTTAAAATGCTCCACACGATGCAATTTTCAGTGCTTATGCATGAAATTTGGTGTACCTGCTTAGAAATAACATTAAGAAGAAATGATGAGATAATTTTTTCATAGCATGAATAACTGCTAAGTAATTAAATATTAAAGCTTACATTTCGAAATTTAAATGAAAAAATAATGAATTTAAACTTTAAATTTTATTTTTATCCAAACTAGTAACAAGATTAAGAAATGATCTCATCAATTTGTTAACATTCTATTACAGGCCATTACTGAAAATTATTAAGTCTTTCAAATCAAAATTGCATGATGGGGAACCATTTATACAAATATTTTTAAAAATATAATAAAATATTAATATGTTAGCAACTAATCTTATTAAATGTATGAAATTTAGCATAGTCACTCCTCACTATACAGTGATTGTTGTGTTAAAATTTCAAATCAATCCAATGAAAACTGTAGATTTTCAAAATTTCACAGATGGGTATCCTTAATGTTTGTCTGTGCCAGATATGTTCTCCAGAGACGAACCATGCTGCACTGAGCAAATATTATCGATTCTTGTAATCTAACAAGGCAGAAAAAATATATGTTGAAGTCAAGGTCAGTCCACTGTCGATCAGACGTTGTATTTACCCACTAAAGAGACAGAGAGAGAGACAGGATATCAGTTTTTACCTTCTCTGCCATGTACCTGTGTAGCAGGTAGAGGGTGCATTGCGTTGTACTCACAAATTCGAAGCCAAGATTTCACGAAATATATGTTTTGAGTTTTTATTTTATTTATTTATTTTTTATTAACATCCTCTAACGTAATGTCATATCGGATAGTAAATGAGATGGTAAATGTCCCCCTACAGAGGCGGGACACGCTTTGAGGCTTGGTGTATCCAAAGAAAACATTTTTGGAAAAAAGTTCCGTATGTGTGCGTGCGTTTGTGTATGGCATTTAAGCTCAGCGTCTTCCAGCGATGTGAACAAAGATTTTCAACAAAATCCCCTCACCCCAAACTACCATTTACAAGGAAAAAATTTCGTTCTTTTTAATTTTCTCAAAAATGACACTTAACATTTTTATTAATATATCATAGGATTATTAAATAGTAAATCATATGTAGAGCTTGAATTTTTCTGGGAATAGCCCGTGAAACGTTCTTTATTTTGAGTGACATTGTATGACTGATAAACCGAAAGAGACAGTCTATACAATGAAAAACACTTAGATCTCATTCAATGACATATATGCCAAATAAAAATGTTGTAGCGTTAAGCAGTTATACAAACAGAATAGAATAAAGGCAATACATAGTAACCCAACTTTAAAACATTTGACTGTCGCTTTAGTTTACCATTTTTGCTTATATCTACAACGAAATGTACAAATGTGAAATAAAGATTTAACTTTATTAAAAAGAAGCAGCTTGAAGAATGAGATTTAGTATGAATAATTTGCAGAAAACTGACTAGAGAAATTAATATGAATTCAACACATCAGAATCCCTTTTTCTTTTATCGGTAGCCTTGTAGCGTACATTCAGCAGTGAAAGTAAAGGTATACAAATTTTTTAGCACATAACTTGGTGATGTTTCCATTGATAAGAAACTCGCCATGCCATGATAGCCATGAAGGCAAACTAGCTCAGTCTTCTGGCGCCAAAAGAGTGTTAATCCGAAGTTTTGTTTAGAGCAAAGCTCCGTCAAAGATTCAAACACTTGGTGCATATAATGATTATGTTTGTGGAATATTTGTTTTATGAAAGTAATAATGAAGTTTAATGTGTTCAGAACATTTGAGGATTTCGCGTCCTAGTGGTTTGTATCACTCCTTGGATTTGAGCATTTGCTGTCAAAGCAATCGAGGAAGTACGCATATAGGAAATCTCCAATAAAGGAGCAGTAAGTTTGCTGTATTTATGAGTCTGTCTGGGAATTTCGTGTCACGTCCTAAATCACTCAGATCCTCAGTGAATCTCAATAGGGTACCATTTAGATTAATGCGGAAGAGTCTGGAGGACCTTTCAAATACTGACTGTTATATATGCACAGTGTCCATATAGTGCAGTGACACGTAAGATTGCTTAAAAGGCTGTCAGTTCCTTTGCCAAAAGAAACGTGAAATAATGGAAGTAGGATAGCCCTTTCAGCCTAGTTTTGTTTTTGTCAACAAAAGTCTGTATTTTACACCTGACGGTACATCGTAAAGGTTTGTGTCCAGGAAAGCTTTTGTTTCGGTTCTCGGATTTGTGCCTCTGTTCTCTAAAGTACTGAACATTTCGGGATTTAAATACGGGAGGTTAGCTAATTAAAATCCCGTGGCCATCCACGCTAAGGGTTGTTGCCCTAGTGCTTTGTGTCATGAGAGACAACATGTTCGGGCTTCACCTCGGTTCATGTGTGTACACGCGCGTGTGTAAATTTAAGAAGAACAGAATCAACACAGAAATAAACAGAAAAAATGTAAACCAGAAAAGGTAGAAAACAAGAGCAATGTCTATTTTATTTAAGGAATAAGAACTCCCCACTATGGTTCTACCAAGTAAGTGGCAAAAGGCGAGTTCAGCCCTCGTAATATAAAGGATGATTTTCATGGATGAGTGTTGAGACTTCAGTAACATTGTAGCATCTATCAGCTAAGCTTTATTGTTTTATTTGCACCATTCTATTACCCAAAAGCACAATGCCACTGACAGAATACAGAGATATGAAGAAAGGGAATACCCCAAGAAAACTTCTTTGATTATGATGGACTCTGGGATTGATAATGTGAAAACAATTTCCGCAGACTTCGTAGATGAAATTTTCCAAGCACGGGTTTCGTCAAGCGGGCTTTCAACCCCTATATTCCTTCTCCAACAGTGTCTTGCGGATAGTCGAACTCTACGGGGTTACAAGGGTTGCTACCTTTCGGTGAGTGAAGTAAGAGGCACATCAGAATAAGGTATATTTCACAACGACATAGAATATTTAATAAACCATAAGCTTCTTAATCCATACTTTACCAATACATGGTGTTTATATCATATTCCATTAATGGCTTTCAGGGCATTGTAACTTAACCTAAATTCTTTGCAATGATTATTCATATTTACTTGAATTACGAGGTCATATTCCCCAGAGACCCAGTACGCTTATTTCTTGAAATATTCCACTTGTCTGTCGTCGGCGAAATGCCGTGATGGACAAATGTTTTTGACTCTCTGCGGCACGAGAGTATTGATGCAGTAACGATATTAATTGGTCAATTAATACATTTAATAAATATTGATTTTTAAGAATGTACGGAATTTCAATTAATTTGTGCACCCAGAACGCAAAATATAACGTTAATATGAAATACGGAACAGTTAGCAATCCTAGACGACACTTTACCCTTAGAGTACGAATTCTATGGACGATAAATAAATGAAAGAGCAAATCCGGGGTTGAAGATTGTATCGTTTCACATACCTACAGCAGGC
Organism: Tenodera sinensis; assembly: GCA_030765045.1. Taxonomy (NCBI): domain Eukaryota; kingdom Metazoa; phylum Arthropoda; class Insecta; order Mantodea; family Mantidae; genus Tenodera; species Tenodera sinensis. The sequence continues at coordinate 33,265,244 of CM060962.1, forward strand.
CCAGGTTGTCTTAAGTGCATGCCTGGAGTGTATTTGTGAACCTCCTGTTAGAATATATTTGGTTATTCGGTGCTAAACTTGAGAGAGAGAGAGAGAGAGAGAGAGAGAGAGAGAGAGAGAGAGGGGGGGGAGAGAAAATTAAGTAAATTCAATCAATTATTGCATTTTAGAGAAGTTGGGCATGGGCTTTCTTTTTTCCACTTTTTAAGCTACAAACTTTTTGCACATTATTGGTATTAACGCCCTCATGTTTTATGGGTATCGGTTTAATCCAGTTACTGAATCATTTTTATTTACAATTGTTCTTTCAAAATGTATCCATTTCCTTAAAATGCAAACTACAAGCATGAGACTTTGAAATGCATATAATTTAAGAGCACAGCGTTTAATATATCAAAATCTGTAAAAGTTGCCACATTATATATGAAAAACAACAATCGTATTTTAAAATAAAAAGTTTGTTCCCAAAGTGTGTTAAATCCAAAATAGTTGATCTTGTATATTTTATGACAAAAATAATTCATACGTTCCTGCATCATACCTCAAAATGTTATGTTCCTGACGGTTTATATCCCCCATTTAAATGGTAAAATGATACTAATAATTTAGAAATTATTTTATTTCTTAACAGGTCATGTAACTACTTCTAATAGTGAAGAATTTGGTAAGTCAGTGCCAATATTAACATTAAAGTTATAAATCTTAACGACTCTAACTTTGAAACTATTTTTGGTTTTTATCTCAAAATAAAAATACCTAGGTATTTCATGAAGATTCCTTTATCATGAATTTAAGAACTTTGGAAATAATCTCTTCAAATACAGGTAGGTGACAGATATTTCCTTATAAGCTCAGCTTTTAGCACATGCAGTAAAGGTAAGGTCCCTAAAGCAGGCACAAACTACTATTCTCTTTCCTGTTACACAAACACATTTTGTGGGCGAAAACGATATTTATATCCATAGCTTTACAGGGTGATTTCACACCATGTTTAACTAAACAACACCGCAAGGTCTGGTAAGCCTCTAATTGTATGCTGTGTTGACTAGCTCCTCCTAGCACTCGCCATTAAACTTTGTGTCAGCCATAGTATGAATGTCACAACTTATTATTGGAGTTGAATATGAGTAAACGTAGTAAAAACAAAAGTGCAGAAAATACTTTAAATCACTTGAATGTAATTGAAGGTGTGCAAGCATTTAAATCCAAGGTAATTAAGTGCTGGCATCTATTTACCGGATACAGACATCCATACCTGATGCGGGACTCGAAGCCAGGTCCTCCATGCTACGGAGCACTAAAGCTAAGCACTGAGTTACCATGACATGAGGACCAACTCTTTAACTTCTTGGTCATAGGATACGCATCTGTGTAAAAAGGCTAAACATTTGAAAAATTGCCAAAAATGGAATTTTGTTTTATCAAATAGTATAAACCTTCTGCTTTATTTTGATATGCTTTTTATAGCCATACAGCCTTTTTAATTGTGTCATGTGGCCGTCTAACGAATTGCCTGTAAGTGGTCATGTCCATTTAAATCCACTCAGTTCCATTATCCTTGCTATGACTTCAAACTTAGTTTTTCCATGTTTTAATTTTTAGCACTGTTTCCTCTTTAAAATGCTCCACACGATGCAATTTTCAGTACTTATGCATGAAATTTGGTGTACCTGCTTAGAAATAACATTAAAAAGAAATGATGAGATAATTTTTTCATAACGTGAATGACTACTGAGTAATTAAATATTAAAAGTTTACATATCGACATTTAAATGAAAAAAAATAATGAATTTAAGCTTTAAAATTTATTTTTATCCAAACGAATAACAAGATTAAGAAATTATCTCATAAATTTACTAACATTCTATTACAGGACATAACTGAAAATTATTAAGCGTTTTAAGTCAAAATTGCGTCATGGGGAACCATATATACAAATATTAAACAAATATATAATAAAATATTAATATGTTAGCAACTAATCTGCCTAAATGTATGAAATTTAGCACAGTTACTCCTCACTATACAGTGATTGTTGTGTTAAAATTTCAAAGCAATTCAATGAAAACTGTAGATTTTCAAAATTTCACAGATGGGTATCCTTATTGCTCGCTGAACCGTAGGTTTGGTTTTGTCATTCATGCATACACCTAGACTCTGTGGGGGACAGGGAATGATTCTGTTACAGGAACTTGCTCAACCCAGCTGGGAATCGAACACCGTTTCTCTGGGTTGAGAAAGTTCAAGATTTGTAGCTCTTTTGGAGCACAAGGAAGGTGAATGAAATGTTGGTGTACAGTGTACTGTGATTTAATGAATGCGTCGCGTTTTATCGTGGGCCAGTCCTGCTGAGGGGAACCAGTAGGGCTGCTATCTTCCGCTTTGGCCAAATGCTGGAGCAGGAATGTTAAAAACCTCCTTAACAGCTGAATGAAATATTGAGTTATCCACTTTATTCCACCTCAGCAGCTTGCGGGTCACTAAGCCCTTTCGAAACAGACTCGATAAATTTTCTTTAAAATTCTTAAACTCTGGCAACATGCCTAAGCTGCTCCTCGAGTAATACTCCATATGTTTACATGAATATTCACAATAAGCGACAGCTGTACCTGATCCTTCCACTTGGGCAGTTTGAGCTGATTCGCCGGACGTGAGAGACAGAAACGAGAGTCATCTATTCCTTAGGGATGACAAACAGCTAACATAACAGCTACGTAAATGTAACGGTTTCTAAGGTCACAGTGACAGAAAATAACCAGTTACACAGTAACGCATATAAAAATAACAGGGGCAGACGGCACCATCTATGTTCACTGGGTTTGTAGATCGAGTAGAAACCCACCATTGCGTAGTATTGCACTGTGTCTCAAGATAACGTTTGTATTATCTGGAGACAAATGTATCAACTGGTAGCCTTTTTTAAAACTCATATAAGTATAACAGTAAGGTAAGGACTGTAGACGGGGTTTCTGGCACATGTAGCCTTTTGTACCTATACCCCTGGGAGGCAGGGAAGAGGGGAGGGGAGGCAGATTACGGCCGAACCAGGGGTCCTGACAGAGTAGAAAACAGGGTCCCTAAAGTTCCAGATTGAAGCTCCCTGGTGACATGTATTACAACTGGCAACCTTCTTCACTGGGCAATCCCTGGGAAGCCGGAGGTTTACAGATAGCATCCTTTTCCCCCGCCATGCAGCGCTTGATGAACAGTGAAGTGAAATGGAATGTAAGGTGAAATGGAGGAAGGAGAAATTCTCGGAAGTAATTAAACTTCCAGGCATTCACTTGACAACCCGCGGAGACTACCGAAAAAAATCCATGGTTCAAGAAGGTCGGCCTCAGGAATCAAACCCACAATCTCCCGAATGCAGGCTACAGACACCTGAGCCATCCCGCTTGGTTGAGTATGAATAACTGAAATTGGTTTATCTGCCATCTCCCTCCAAAGGATTAGTCTGATCTTAATCTGTAATATGATAAAACGCATAAAAATTGTGAAGTGCATCGCTAATAATTACATAAATATGTTCATCCCTAAAAATACCTTTTAATCTTATTGTGACAGTACATAATCAGGAAATTGCTGAGTGGGTAACAAATTATTGAATTATTAGGTTAAATACGTGTGTTTAATTTGTTTTACGGCCATTATCTGTCAGTGTGTAAACGGAGTTCACTGCAACAGAAATTACAGTCCTATTGGCAGGGGTTAGGGCTAAGGTTATACAACAAAGGGTGACACCTCGCACACTTAGACCTACATAGATCCATTGTGGCTACCCACCAGGAGGATGGGCTGAAGTGGAGGCTACAGGCCGTAATCAGACAGACCTCAAAGACGTGTGGAAGTCCCTAACCATTCCAAGCTCGAAGACTCGTCCCGCTGCTGAAGCTGCCAATAGAGGACGATAAATGATGCGTAAACCGAACAGCTCTATAGCGTCCTCGGGGAGTATCTCTTTGAGCAAGCACCAACGCCATCTGTCCGGCACCGCCATTCGTCATAAACACTAGAATCACGCCTAAAAGACGAAGAGGAAACGGAATGAAAGAGAAAAGATGGAAAGAAAATCGTGGTGGATGAGAAACCAACCCAGCATTCACCTACAGACCTGGGAAACCGGGAAAAGCCGAGGTCAGAGAGGTTGGTGTCCGGGAATCGAACCTGTGACTTCCGGAAAGTGAACCTCATACGTTACCGGAGAGTTCTCTCGTGCGGTATTGTTATCGGGAGGTGCGAAACAAAAGCATAAGCTAACAATGGAATTACTCGTGTAACTGTAAATGCAAGGTAAAGTACGGCAGTTCTATTCAACACAACGGTCTGCTCTCAGTTATATATAAAAGCAATTATGCTACACTGTCATTAATATACTCATTTAGTCAATAAGCATTTTTATGCAGCTATTTCCAAATTTTGAACGATTTGACACTTCTCATTGGTGCCTTTAGACTAACTAAGAGGCAAAACACTATATGCATAACAAATTGCTACCATAATAAACTCATTTTTGATAACATGATATTAGTGAAACTTCTTTTTGTAATTTTCTTCTTGTACATTTTTATCTTGGTGATTGATTAATTTTACAATCTCTGCGGCCTACATATACCACGTAAAGGAAGTAATGTAGGAGCATATCAACCAATGTGTTCGATATCAGCATTTTACAGAAAATGTATGTTTGAGGTCGCCTGGAAAATTATTGTTAGCAAAATGGTCGTTTGTGAGACCGTATGTCTTTCTATCTCTCTCTCCTTCTCTCTCTCTCTCTCTCTCTCTCTCTCTCTCTCTCTCTCTCTCTCTCTCTGGGCAGCAGAGCTAAAAAATGAAATTGATAAATACCAACATTCGAGTTCAACACCCTCTGTGGGTGTGATTTCCCAAAAATGTCTCTGTTTTGATTACAATTTCATATTTAAGATGTTTCCACGACCAATAAAATTGAATTTTTTAAATTTCTTTTTTTTTTTGTGTGAAAGTCATATGAAGTCGTCTTCATTCTAAGTGAATTTTGTACAGCTGGTAGACTATAGGAGATGGAGTCTACCACATGGAAACCGTGGACCTACTCGTAAAACGTAGAATTTATGTCAAATAATTGCTTTGTGGCAGTAATGACTTTCAAGAAAATCCCTCACCCAAGACTACCTTAAACATGAAAATGTTTCGTTATTCTTTATTATCTCAAAATTGCTATAACAATTTTGATTAAAATATCTTATGCTTTAAGATATTTTCATGACAAATGAAATGCATATCTTTTATTTTCTGGCAACAGGTTATGCAGTTCTCTTCATTTTTAGTGGCTCTTTTATAATTAATCATAACAGATAGACAAAATCTTACCACACAAAAAGGGTAGACGTGTTTGAACTACAGAGTTTTCAAGTAAAATTCTTTGTGGAGTTACCTATTCGGGTTTCTCGGTATTGATAGTAAGCGCTTTCAAATAGTAATACTGGAAAGTCGCTATTCATTTCTTCGTTGTAGTCATTTAAAGAGTATGGAATTCGAAAACCATCACACAGCAACACGCTCTTTAACTATCTGGCTGTCTTTATTTGCTGTAACAAATATGGATATAAACTGAAGACTTATCTGAAATAGGAAGAAGTGTGCAGAAGAATATGATTTTGTAAGAACAGTTTGCAGAAGAACGAGTTGAGAAAGTCGTGTGAAAATAGAACATACTTTTTGTTTTCTATATTGGAAGGATGCAGTTATTTTTATAGTTCAGTGGCTCGCTGTTAATGCAAGAGTTGCATAACATGGAGTGATATGTTTACATACGTTAAAATTAAGCCGAGCAGCTTTTGAGCAAAACCTCAGAGGTGTATAAAGAGTGAGCAAACGTATGTTCAGGAAATAATGCTGCCAATGATCTTAGAGGCAGGTGAGTCAGTATGCAATCTTTGGTATCGTAAAAGCGTTTTAAGCTACTGTCTGACTGTCTATCTGTGGCTATAAACTTTTCTCCAAGGCATGTAAATCTTGCACTTTAACACCAGAGCTAAAACATAAGACAACACTTAGTTTACACGTTTGTTTAGAACCTAGAACAGAATTACGAGCGTACTAGCTTTTTTCCCCTGACATCACTGCTGCAGCTTCAGTACAGTATGTTGCACGTTAGGCATGGTTATTGGCTGAATCTTACTTATGGCAAGTTCTCTAGTCACGTTTAAGTTTTTATAGTAGAATATTAAAGGCGTTGAAATTAATTACAACAATGCGTCTTCAAGTTGTAAAGGAGAATCGGAGGTCCTGGATTGATTCATGCCTACCACCCACTCTGATTTAGAGTTTTTCGTGGTTTTCTTGGTAGTTAGGTGAATGCTGGGGTGGTTCTTCATGTACCACGACATCTTTTCCTTCATTTCTCTTCCTTTTCATATTTCAGGCGAACTTCTAGGTTTCGTGGCGTAAGGTGGTGTCGGATAGAAACCGCGGATGCTTACTCCTAGGAAAGAGTATTAAATACTAAATTGTATAGTTGACAGCAGAAAGCAGCTAGTCGTTCACCTCCCGCACTTGGCAGCTCCAGTAGTGCGTTGCATATTCAAGTCAGGGAATTTTAGGGACCTTTGCGCGTCTGTGTGACCTGTCTGCCTACGACCTGTAACATCTGTTTTTGTTTTTCTTGATCCACTCCTGGAATGGGTGTTAATCCCAGTAGATCACTCTAGGTCTCGATACGGGAGCTGCTTCCCTCCGTTGTATACCCTATGTCTGATCAGTTATTTCATAAAACCTAGCGTTTCTTTGTTGCCTGGTTTCAAAATGACCTTAAACTTCTTTCATATTTAAAAATCTTAGAATATAAGGATGATACAGCAATTTAGGGCTTTATAAAACCCTGATATGACATTTCTTCGGTCTAGAAAGTTTAAAAGTAACCAAAGAACGGCTATAAATGGTTGGCTTATATAGGTAACATTTATTACTTTTCTCTCATCCAAACTGTTACAAAAAAGTCCTACCAGACTGATTTTCTTACGTTCTATACTAAACGATCTCCTCTTAAAATGCATACACAAAGCTCCTCCTCTATCCTGTTTATCACAGTACACTGTATTAATTCTACACTTTTAATCAGTCTATTTAGGCACATTTTGTCATACTTATTTCAGAATTATATCGTCAGCCTTAATAGTTTTAATTCAATAATAGGATATGTTCAAAATAAAAGCATATTCTACACATAATCGCTCTGTTGAAACAATTGCGATAATTTATATTACAGATTAGCTGAAAATAATATAGGCATTTTGTATATAAAACACTTGAATTTAGTGCATAAAAATATAACATATCAAGGCCGCCCGTGTACCTAAAACGTATTCCTTCGTTTCCTTATTTACTTGCATAACACAAACAAAAACAAAAAAGCATAACTAAGGAATCTGTTAATACTCGTGGAATTCTACCACTCGTAAGAAATTCCCGCTTGTGATGCAAGTTCTGTAAATAACTGATAGCTTAGAAATCAGAAACAATAGCGCATCATCTACCACAACTTCAAAACAATAGCGAAACAGGTACGACGGTCTCATATCAACAAGTTTTCAGTGATAATTCCCCACGAGCTCCTTTCAGTCAATGCAACAATTGCCGGAATCGATCTAAATCCATAGTCTTGTGCTCAAGAAACACATACAGATAGATTTTTCTCCTAGACTAAGATTTTATTCCAACAAACTCTGTTTGGATTCTGCTTGAGACTTAGGAAGCATATTCTAATGCATTTTCCTTTTTCATTTCTTTACTTTTTCTTTCTTTCCTTCCTTCCTTCTTTCCTTCCTTCCTTCCTTCTTTCCTTCCTTCTTTCCTTCCTTCTTTCCTTCCTTCATTCCTTCCTTCCTCCCTCCCTCCCTCCCTCCCTCCCTTCCTGACTTCCTTCCTTCCTCCGTTCCCCCTTTCCCCCTTCCTCGCTTCCTCCCTTGCTCCCTTACTCCCTTCCTTCCTTCCTTCCTATCTTCATTCCTTCCTTCCTTCCTTCCTTCCTTCCTTCCTACCTTCCTACCTTCCTTCTTTCCTTCCTTCCTTCCTCCCTTCCTTTCTACCTTCCTTCTTTCCTTCCTTCCTCCCTTCCTTTCTACCTTCCTTCTTTCCTTCCTTCCATCTTTCCACCCTTCCTACCCTCCTTCCACCCTTCCTACCCTCCTTCTTTCCTTCCTTCCTTCTTTCCTTCCTTCCTTCCTTCCTTCCTTCCTTCTTTCCTACCTTCCTTCCTTCTTTCCTTCCTTCCTTCTTTCCTTCCATCTTTCCACCCTTCCTACCCTCCTTCCACCCTTCCTACCCTCCTTCCACCCTTCCTACCCTCCTTCCACCCTTCCTACCTTCCTTCCTTCTTTCCTTCCTTCCTTCCTCCCTTCCTTTCTACCTTCCTTCTTTCCTTCCTTCCTTCCTCCCTTCCTTTCTACCTTCCTTCTTTCCTTCCTTCCATCTTTCCTTCCTTCCTTCCTCCCTTCCTTCCTACCCTCCTTCTTTCTTTCCTTCCTTCCTTCTTTCCTTCCTTCCTTCTTTCCTTCCTTCCTTCCTTCTTTCCTTCCTTCTTTCCTACCTTCCTTCCTTCCTTCCATCCTTCCTTCCTTCTTTCCTACCTTCCTTCATTCCTTCCTTCCTCCCTCGCTCCCTCCCTCCCTCCCTTCCTGACTTCCTTCCTTCATCCGTTCCCCCTTTCCCCCTTCCTCGCTTCCTCCCTTGCTCCCTTACTCCCTCCCTTCCTTCCTTCCTTCCTATCTTCATTCCTTCCTTCCTTCCTTCCTACCTTCCTACCTTCCTTCTTTCCTTCCTTCCTTCCTCCCTTCCTTTCTACCTTCCTTCTTTCCTTCCTTCCATCTTTCCACCCTTCCTACCCTCCTTCCTTCTTTCCTACCCTCCTTCCACACTTCCTACCCTCCTTCCTTCTTTCCTTCCTTCTTTCCTTCCTTCCTTCCTTCCTCCCTTCCTGACTTCCTTCCTCCCTCCCTTCCTGGCTCCCTTCCTTCCTCCGTTCCCCCTTTCCCCCCTTCCTCTCTCCCTTCCTTCCTTCCTCCCTCCCTCCATTCCTGACTTCCTTCCTTCCTTCCTTTGTTCCCCCTTTCCCCCTTCCTCGCTTCCTCCCTTCCTCCCTTCCTTCCTACCTTCATTCCTTCCTTCCTTCCTTCCTACCTTCCTTCCTTCTTTCCTTCCTTCTTTCCTTCCTTCCTTCCTTCCTTCCTACCTTCCTTCCTTCTTTCCTTCCTTCCTACCTTCATTCCTTCCTTCCTTCCTTCCTACCTTCCTTCCTTCTTTCCTTCCTTCTTTCCTTCCTTCCTCCCTCCCTCCTTTCCTGACTTCCTTCCTTTGTTCCCCCTTTCCCCCTTCCTCGCTTCCTCCCTTCCTCCCTTCCTTCCTACCTTCATTCCTTCCTTCCTTCCTACCTTCCTTCCTTCTTTCCTTCCTTCCTTCCTCCCTTCCTTTCTACCTTCCTTCTTTCCTTCCTTCCATCTTTCCACCCTTCCTACCCTCCTTCCTTCTTTCCTTCCTTCCTTCCTCCCTCCCTTCCTGGCTCCCTTCCTTCCTCCGTTCCCCCTTTCCCCCCTTCCTCTCTCCCTTCCTTCCTTCCTCCCTCCCTCCCTTCCTGACTTCCTTCCTTCCTTTGTTCCCCCTTTCCCCCTTCCTCGCTTCCTCCCTTCCTCCCTTCCTTCCTACCTTCATTCCTTCCTTCCTCCCTTCCTCCCTTCCTTCCTACCTTCATTCCTTCCTTCCTTCCTTCCTACCTTCCTTCCTTCCTCCCTTCCTTCCTTCCTTCCTACCTTCATTCCTTCCTTCCTTCTTCCCTTCCTCCCTTCCTTCCTACCTTCATTCCTTCCTTCCTTCCTACCTTCCTTCCTTACTTCCTTCCTTCCATCCTTCCTACCTTCCTTCCTTCTTTCCTTCCTTCCTTCCTTCCTTCCTTCCTTCCATCCTTCCTACCTTCCTGCCTTCCTTCCCTCCCTTCCTTCCTCCCTTCCTCCCTTCCGTACTTCCTCTCTTTCTTAGTATCCTCTCACTGTAATCCTCCCCGGAGGGTGCCCCATTAGGGGCATAGGCACAAAATATCTACAGGCCGAGGTGCTATGTCCTAGCTCTTAACCTTGCCCACTCTATCTAGTACAAGTACATACAATTGCTGAGATTTGGTATTCTGCGAATTCCAAATATAAAGAAGCGGTGCAAAATCTGACGCCGCATAGGTTTATCAGCCAACTCAAGTGGTGTTATCCATACTCACACCCATCCATTCATATCCATGCATACGTCACCACTGTAGTATCCGGCAGCATATTCATCAACAATAGATATCTGAGCCGTAACCAAAAGTGTAGCAGAGTGGAAAACTTCGTTATGTTTCCTGTAGTCATGATGAATATTCACCATAACTGCATTTAGTTATAGTTCTACACATAATCGATACGGGTACACTGGTACAATTCTAGTTTTGATCTTAAGTTTCGGGGAGCTGCTGAACATGAAGCAAGTTCTCAAAAAGTGTTAGATTTTCTCAATTATGTGCGCTTCCTCCCATAAGGCTTGTTCTGAACATCCAAGTTGTGAAAGGCGGTGATTATGCGACTAAGGTCAGTAGCTTGCATTTCCTCTTCATCGTACTTGTGCAGATAATTGCAACTTCCCGCCTTCCCAAATGCCTTGCTTCCTTTCTTTTAAACTTGCTTTTCTCACTACAACATTGATTTCCTCCGATTAGACTAACAGACACTAGCAAAAATGAAATAAACTGCTGATGGGACGATACCATTATTTCTCGATACCGATACTCACTATAAATTTCTTATGTGTTGCATTCACATGACTTTCTTTACTCATTCTTGTACAAAATCTTCTCACAAACGCTTATGCCTCAATCTACTCCATGTTAATCGAGCTAAACAATTACAGAGATTACTTTATTTCTAATTTTCTTGTAGGTGCAAGGCGAATGTGGGAATACAGCATGCTAAGTGATAGTCAAATGTTTTAAAGCTAATCGCTATACGATGTCTTTGAATAATTTCCATCTTCTTTCTATGGCCAAGAGATAAAAAAATGAATAACGACCATCCATTCGATAAAAGTATAAGTATTGGAAAAATCAGACAAATAATGGGTATCTGAAATCGTTCATTCGACAAAGAAATGCATTAGATGTAAATTGTGTGTTTTAGCGAAATCCACATTTTTTTGTGCAGTAAGATTTTGTCTATATCTTACGGTTCACCAGTTATACAGAAGTCTTCAAGAGTAACCAGGACTAAATGGGCTATAGCTAGAAAATTCAAAATATGCATTTCATTTACCATAAAATATCTTAAACATATGGTGTTTCAATGAAAATCATAGAGCAATTTGTGGTAAAATCCACATTTTTGAAACATTTTCCATGTAAAAGGTAGTTTAAGGTGAAGGTGTCGAATCCTTCAAAGACATTAAACTTAAAACTCAACTATGTTTTTAACCCACTTCTCGTCTTTGAGTTATGCTGTACACACACACACACACGCACGCACGCACGCACACGCACACACACACACACACACACACACAAATACACACACAAACGGACGTTTTTCTAAAAATGCTTTTTTTGTGTTCAGGAGGCCTTAAGGGACACTGGGAGTGAAATTTTGAAGTTCCAAGTTTTTTGATAGATTTTTCTGAAATTTTTACTGTGTTTGTATGTATATAAGGATAGGAGGTACACCAAATTTCATTAAAATTGGATAATTCGCTTAGGACATATAAATTATTTTATGAACTTAATAGGCACATTTTCAAAACAGAGCTCGCGTCTATTGACTTTTAAAAATTCATTTATATTGGCAGAACTGATACTCTAAAACATGGGTAACAATTGTATGAAGAGATATTTCAAATACGTGTGCTGATTATGCTGTACATATTTTTTTAATAACCAAGAAAATTTAATCTTAAAAATTATTGATTTTTTCATACAAAAAAAATGTTTTTGGAATTCATGTTAATGATAACATCAATACTGAATCATAGTTTTGTTTAGCTGCTATTTATGAATACTTTTGGAAATTTTCATTGAATTTGAAGCAAAACTCAGGCGCGACCTTCTTTTGGAATGTGCAGAAATGTAGTTTTGAGAAAAACAGGCTTTTATATAGAAACATGCTGTGTACGTTAAGGGAAGAGCTCTGGGCCGTAATGACCACATGGAGTGGGGGGATATGAAAAATGTTAGCTGACCCAAATGCACCGGTGTTCCAGGAAGATTTTAAGGTAAAAAAGGAATTTTCGACTTTTTGACCATTTTGACCAAAATTTCACTCCCAGTGTCCCTTAACACATACCGGTGGAAGGGAAGTCATTACATTAATTTAAACCAGTGGTAGATCTCGGTATTTGGAACCCATTTCGTACCTTACGTTTCTGTCTCTGACCATTTCCTACGGAGATATTTTAGTTTTATCGAAAACAAGCTGGCAACTCTGTAGGTTGTGTAGGTGTTACTTTCACTAGGTCAGTACGTAAAAAACACTGTAGTGGTGCATCTTGACAACATAAACACATACTCTGCCGTGTCCTTCCTTGTTTACTGCGCCAGTGTAAGCCAATCAGAACCGCTAGCTCCCAAAACACCACCCTACAAGCGACCGACCTGTTTACATCCAGAAACCAGTTCAGTTCCCCGACCAACCTCAACGAAACGTTGTCGAGTTACTTCACGTCTGAAAGAGTTTCTCGGAGTATTTATTCAATTCTTTTAAGTGATTAATTATTTCAAAACCCTGTGTGATGTCCTATAATTACTACCGAAGCTATGTCGGAAATAACTTACTCTACGCATCTTACAAGTAACAAACTGTTATCTTCGTACATTCTTGTAGAATTACGCATCCAATGTGGAACAAAAGCTATTTATTTTCTCGAAATCGGCTGATCAAAGGAGAAAATGAACAGACATAGGAAAGTGAAGGAGAAGAAGAGGTGGGAGGGGGAAGGGAGGTAAAATAGGTTGTGCATAGGATATGGTAAAGGGAAGGTAAATATTGCAAAGCAGTTTTGAGAGCCAGGAAGCCACTGCTGGTTATACAACATATAAAGAACGCTGCCAAGAAAACATGTAAATAAATGTAATGAAATTATGTAAGTTGAAATATGTAAACAGGTTTTAAAAATTAATAATTCAATATAGGATCTCAGGTAAGATCGATTAAACCTTTTTTCCACTGAAATAATTGTTCAAACCTAAGGAGTGTTGTAATTTTCACTTTTTCCTTTACGCATAGGGTTAGCTCACAAGGATACCCATCTGTGAAATGTCTAAAATCCGCAATTTTAGTTCGATTCATTTCAAATCTACTAAAAGTTTAATGTGTATTTTTGTAGTGTTTAACGCCCGCTTTTACTACTACGGTACCGCAGGCGGTGACACTGATGATACATGGAATGAAGATGGAGTACCGGTGCAATGAGATGGCGGGGGAAACCGGAGAACCCGGAGGAAATCGGCCCCATCGCCGCTTCGTCCACCACGGATCCCACATGCGGTTGCCTGGAATCGAACCCAGGCCGCTTTGGTGAGAAGCAAATGGTGTTTAATGTGTAATATATACAATAAAGTTCATGGCAAGTTTTAGATTAGTTTAAGAGATATTACCTTTTTTAATTATTTTTTACCGTTTTGAAGAAATGGTCCGCACGGCGCAATTATTCTCTTTAACTTGTATTTCATATTTAAACATTTAATACAATAGAGATGAATTTTGGGAGAACATGATGTTAAATATGAGCCTGCGGTTATTTTTGAATGGTCTGTTCATTTTCCAGGTTTATGGTGTTAAATAACACAAAAATAAATATTGGTCAATTTTGGCAACTTTTGGTCTGTGTTCACATATGTGTGTCTTTAAGTAAATGCCATTTATGCTTAAAAGTAGGTACCTATAGAACTGTAGAAACTGCTGAACTTCCCTCGTGTCGCAATTTATATGCCGGTTTCAACATTTCTGTTTTCGATAAATCTGCTGTCAGCCAGTCCAGTGGTGAACTGTCAGATCTTTTTCTCAGAGTGTAACTAGTGGGTGTTAGAATCTATCAAACCAGTTAAGTGGGCAATTATTTGAGGGAAGTTCCTAGCTATTCAAAATTTCTATAGAATTAAACTTTTTCGGAATCTCGCGACTTCTTGAATGTGAGGTAGACACGTTACCACCACATTACAGAGGAGAGCTTTAAAAAGTAACTGTTTCCGTAATAAGAACGAGAAGTGTAATTTGCTGTGAATTGTTAAACTACTACTCGAAGGACACGCTTGCGGTGACCACCAAGTATGTACCTATGTATCATCCGGCGCGATCTTTGGGCTCTATGACTGCCGATAATCGATACCACTAAACCACTTCTGTAAGGAACGAAATACACGAATTTAGAATTACACGCTCTTTTATCAACTTCAGTCCCGTCTGCTTCGTTAAGTACTCCGCACTGAAGTTCCTACATTACATTGCTAAATTCAAAGCATCTCATTCGTGTATGAAACACAATTTTACACTCGGTGACTTGCTAAACTGCAATAATCCTGTTCCTGTTCTAATTTTCGTAATCGGCCGGTGCGTACTTGCATCTGCTACGTCTGAACGTACTGCGGCTCCACGAACGCCTTCAGCTAATGGTTTTCTTGAAGACTTGATGTCATCGTAACCTAATTACCGTAGCCGCTCTGACACATACTAATTGCCTTAGTTAACGACTAGCTCGTGCTTCTTATGTTATACATTGATTTTAAGATACGGAAATTATTTATTTAAATTTATCTGTCTCTCGAACATTTCTTTATAAAATGATTAAGCTTACCTACCCGTGCCAAAACGCGTATTCTTGTGACGTTACAAACTTGTTGGATGAATGTTTGTCACGCGCAGTGTTAGCTCTCTCTATCCCGACATTGTTAGCTCTTCAGGAATGCGCTTATGTTCAGCATGAACGCAAAAAGTCTCGTCTTTTCACATAAAGTCTGTCGCGATAGTCGTGTTATTTCAAGACTTTTCTAGAGAAAGTTATTGTAGCGTTCCAGAGGTTATGTTGGAGTATATTATAGCTTGTCCGCCGTCTCGCTCGCTCATTTGCCACGTGTGTCCTAAGCTTTATTTTTAACTGATACTTTGATTTCTATTCGTCGTTTCCTTCTTTTTAAAACGACGGGATCTGCGTCTTTTACAGCCTGTTTTATTTTTGTGTTACCTTGTGCTTTGAAAACTCGTTCCATGCTTTACAATTTAACATGCTAGCGTTAAGGCAGCAACGCAGTCACTTGTATTTCTTTAGTCACCGCGTCTGGATCGCCATGGAACACGGCGAATATATGGTATAAAAGAGTTTTTCTGTCTTGCACTTGTCCACCATAAATAGAGCTTGGGTTTTTCTATTCAGTTACACGTGCGTTTCATTCTGTTACCGAGAGTGTTTCGACTTTTATAGCTAGAAAGAGTGGATCTAAATATACTAAATTTTGTTGAATTGTATTTTACATAAAGTAACTATATGTATGTTCCCTATATTCCAGAATATATGTCTTAGAGTAGCTTATCTGTTTAATTCCACCCTTAGCAGTTGTTATTTAGATGATTTTATTGCCTTGTGCTATGGAGCCAAGGCTTGATTATGGTCTGGATTACATGCACGCGGCAGAATGTTATACCAACATGAAGATACAACTAGAAATATATTAATCTTTTATAACTTTATTCTATACAATTCAATTTTTCAAAAGCTGCTTAGTTCATTCTCTGTTACAACATACGAATTCGCACTTACGAAATCATAAAAGTCACAACTATTCCGTATTTGTATCCATTAGCGCGTAATTTCATATCTTCTTCTTTTTATTCTTCACTTCATGGCATAGGCAATCAAGTGTCTGTTCCACCTTCAATTTGATACCAGCAATTTGGCATAAACAAAAAGCATATATGTTGCTTTCTTTTGTGAAATCGCAAATTCAAAATTGATTTACCTTAAGATGTTTCTTTCTTCAAAAGCTTTTCTCTCATAATACAAAAAACTACCCAATAGATTTCATAACCTTTTTGCTATAATTGTTACTGTTTCCACAATCTGGAGAACGATTCCTCTGCTCGATACTTTTAATTGAAAAAAGTATATAACTTAACCCCCGCATTACCAAGGGGGAAGCCTACTTTATGCCTACCTTCTGCAATTTTTTAAATTTCTTGTTTTAATTTTTTGGTTAAACGCATGCAGTTAATAGTTATTGTCAATCACAGTTTCTACTACTGAATTGCGTACTTGTTTCAAAATGTTCATTGTTGGAATTTTTAAGAAACATTGCAACATCAAGATGGTGATAAAGTACTGCACCGTCGATATAATGTGATTCATGTAAAAGGTAGAAAGGAGTAGTTAAATATTACCTTTATAAACATGACAAAATATAATACCCAATTTTAAAATAAATTTGCTTTAAACATTACTGAGATGTCTTGTTACCTGTGGTGGTCACCTTCGTTGGTAGTATAAGCTCTGTAATAAGGATTGGCATAATATCTAATGTAATTCATGTAAAAATGTGAAAAAGTAATAGTCAACAGTGCTAAGTATTACGTTTGTAAACAAGAAGACATATAATACCAAAGTTTAAAATAAATTTGTTTTAAAAATTGCTCAGACATTTTGTTACTAATGGTGTCCTGTACTAATTTAAAATACATTTATAGCTAATACTTTTTACTGATTTTGGTAGTTTCTTAAACTAGTATTTTAACGGAATTTAAATATCTTTAAAATTACTCCTGGTATTAGGGAAAACACTTATTTTGGCAGAAAGAGTAGCTGACATCTTGAATGGCCAAATTAGGCATTAAACTTAATTGCGAGAAATTGAAGCCGGACTTTTTTATGATTTGAAGTAGGAAGTTTGTATGGTTTGTGGATATTAAGATACGTAATTATTTAGTATTGCCCATTTTTCAGTCTCATAAGCTGTATACGCCCTCTAAATAAGGGAGAAGAAAGTTGTAATGCACGACTGTTGTTTGGATTCAAACCGGCGACCCCAAGGCAATACTCACATACGCTGAGTGGGCCAGGGCCGACATATTTTAGTGATGAATGCATTTAATTATCGATGGTCCTTGTACAAGCGACTTGTCAGTTGAGGTCACCTCCCTTCAGAGAAGAAACTTTTTCAGTGAACTCCAGAAAATAAACGTGAATCCTTTGTAATATATTAAAATTTGACCACAGAATTTCGCAGCTTAGAAAACTTATTTTTTTACAAGGTGTGGCTCAGACCTGCCAAAAGTTAATCGCAGATTAAAATCTTGTTTGCTCTTGCATGTAGCACTGAAATGTATTATGTTGGTGGCAATCGAGCAAATCAATACTAAATGACCAGTTTAGAATGTCGTATGTGTGTGCGAAGTTGTCCGAAAGGAAATGTGTCTACGCGTTTCTCCTTCATTAATCTTTCCTTTTTACATGGCTGTCGTTAAATAGAAGTATTCGGGATGTTTAAGAGGAAGATAAGAATCTACAAGCTGACGATAATTTCTAATTCTCTTCGTTAGACAGCCATTGCCTTCTACTTTTAAAGTGTATATTTTTAGTGTTCGTCTGTGTGACACAAATAGATAATGGGGTCCTACTCTCTCTTTCTGAAGGAAGTTCTTTCAGACACCACGGCAGATGTAGATGTGTTAAATAAAGTAAGTGAAAAAAATCTTACAGAGGATAACAAGTGAGAGCATTGTTGCTATCGTATATTTTGTACCACTAAGTATTTAAGACGTAAGATAAATATAACCATCCATGCAGTTTGCACATACACAGAAACGTCCATAATAATATATGTACTGTTTGATCATCAACTGTTTTGTAATACATTGAGACACAAAGGTCAAATTTGGTGAAGTTGTAGCTTAATGTTCAAGTTATTGAAATCGCTTGAGCTGTTTGATGTGGCCCCCATAAGTAGTCAAACACGGGTTATGCTGCCAAACAGTGTCACGAACAATCTGCCGTTACGTATCCAATGAAATTGTTGCACGTGATAATTCAATGTTTTCGTATAACACAGATAGGGCGGGTGACTTCCTTTTAAATCCTAGAGGTTAAATAGAGGTCTGCGAATCATGCTGAATACTCGGCTTCTTCAGCCTATCGATCATCCAGGAAACGTTTCATCAAGATACTCTCCAAAGTCTGGATGGCAGTGAGCTGGGCACCATCTTGTTGCAGATAAAACCTTTTGTCCCCATAAAGTAAAAGCTATCTCTGCAGCTTTCCAAGATAAACCGCACCGTTAAGCTCAAAGAAAATCAGTCCAATCAACCCCAAGAGGACAACTCACACCTTATAGTAAATCCGAGTAAATTGACGGCTTTGTCTATATGGGGGCCCTACACATGCAAATGTGTTGGTTTATAATCCCTTCCAGTTTGAATGGTGCCTCATTCGAACAGACAATTTTCTCTGCAGAAGCACAAATGTTTTCGAACCAATGACAGTACTCAATTTATCGTTGTAGCCCAATCTTCATTCATTGCATGAGGCAATCTCGGGATTTGATATTCCAATTTTGATGTACGCTTCCACCAAATTTGAAAGAAATTATTGAATATCGAACAGTACGTACAGTTTTTTACACCCAATAAGTGACACAGTGTTTAAATTAAGTCGGTGATTAGCAAAAGGGTTTCGAGTTGGAACGCAATGATAGGCCAGTCCGGGTAGCTTTCAGAGTGCTCCGTATTTTTTGCTTCAGCTACTCAATCATTACTTAGGTAAATTTCCTCTTTTAAAAAGAGTAATAGCAACCTAATATAATGCTGAAATAAAACGTACCTACTTTCATACCCAAATAACGACAATAGTAATATCGTTTCACTTTTTATCATGTGGGTAGGCTGACCATATTGTGATTTCCTCCTATCAGGACATTAACTGAATTTACACGTACAATTTAGATTTTAAATTATATAAATATGCAGACACAGTTAAATAACTGTGCTTACCTGTATGGTGTTACTTCTAACAGTTTTTTTACAACATAAATATAATAAAAGTGCTACAATCGCGGATAGGTTCTGTTCAAATACATTTTAAGTTTAGAACAAGTTATTTAATTATTGGCAAAAGTTTTTTTTAGAACAGTCATACAGTTTGCGGTAATTATTTCTTTGACCGGACCCAAATAACCTAGTCGTCGACGTGCCCTTAAAACCCAATCACTCACTCTCTCACTGACTAGTTCAATCACTCACTGAATCACTCACTCACTCTCTCACTCACCCACTCACTAACTCACTTACTCACTAACTCACTTACTCACTGACTTATTTCTTCAAGAGTAATATTAAGCAGGAAAAGCATCGTAGGGTCCTTAATGGATGTTAACTTTCTCAGGAAGTCACACAAACAGCGCAGAATTACATTCAAATTCCGTGCACACGTATTCTTCTTTCAGGACAGACTTCTTATAGATATTTATTCTTTAAGTGACTCATCCAAATCTTCCTCAAATTAAAAAAGTATGTAGTTGCATTAGTATTACCCCAGACATTAAATTCGGAAGCTGAAGTGAAAGCAAGCACCAATTCTGACCGATGTATGCTGACTAAATTGGCACAAACCTGCATAGCTGTTTCCTTTTGAAGGGAGGAGTCGGTATGAAATTAAGGAGCCCTTCATGTATATGATAGAATCGATAATTATAGAGCTGCCTTAAGAGAATTTACTAGTACTCAAGGCAGTGCAGCGAAACAAATTAAGTCATAACTCCGTATGCTACAACACATATCACCAAATTACGTGCAAATAATTTACGAAGTTACGGGTAAGGTGTGAGAAATTATTAAATTTAAGGATGAGGTGAATATATTCTAGCTTCGTAAACCTTTATTGGCATTGATCCGATTAATAAATTAGGTGTAGAATCTAATCACCTAGCCAAAAGAAATTTCTGTTACGTTTGAGGTACCTGGGGAATGAAACCGGTTCGAAATTGGCTTTAAAGTGTCGGTCCATAAATACTTCGTCGCAGCACTGTACACTCTGTCCCAAGATACACTTTTCGTGCGGGAGTCGTGTGTTAAAACTGTGTGATGAATGTGCCTTAAATGAAGAGGCAACAGTGCCCTTCAGGGTTTCTCTTTTAATGATCGTGTTCTTCCCAAGCTAAGAGGTTTTTCCTTATCAGAAAGTGCAAATGAAATGTAACACGACATACTTAGTGAAGAGGCTGAAAGCCCGCATGTTAGTAGGTTCCAAATGGGGGTAAATGATGAGCCTCCATTTCAGATGAAACGAAGGAACGAAGGAACGTAACGCATGTAGTCTCAGACAATGGCGTCTGTTGTCAGTAACAATCTCAGTAACCTATCATAATGTTGGCAAACGTGTATCTAATCCTTGTTCCGCATAACTTCGATCCGTAGCTCGTAACTGTCGCGTGTACCAGTCACCTCTCATTGGCTGCTTAGTGGAATAGGTTTTTGTGTGAAACAAACCAGTTCCATGTTTAACATTATCACTTATCTCAATATATTTGAAGAAAAGTATCAAATTTACATTTTCATAACTGTAAGAATCACATATATTAACTAGCACATTAATACATCTGAAGGTATGCAAACCCTTATCAGCAGATCAGTAGGAGGATCTTTCGGGTTACACCTCTCTGTCAGGATGACGAAACAACCTGCATCTATCATGGTATTGTGTTTTATTGATTTTATCGCATGACCTTGCAATGCACAGGGCTCGTTAAGGTAAAGGAAAGGTAAGCGGGACAAGGTCATAAGCAGGGCGAGGTGTGTCGGTATCTGCCTCTTCAAGTTTAATGCACACGGACCGTAGTCCACGAACTGCCGGGAAGTGACAACCCAAACAAAACTGTCTCTAATGCGCACTCGATCAAACGACGCACAGTGGCGTACAAAGTAAACGTGTGCCTGCAGATGAGCAGTTAATTTGAAATTACGCGCAGGATTTCAGGGTAACCACTAAGTTACACATTGTGATGCTTAAAAGGGGCTATTCAATAAGAAAATTGAATTATATGTGACAGATTGAATTATTTACCTATACTATTCATAAATTTGTACATAGACATCGCTTTCGTAATCTGTTGCAGCCAGGGTAGCAATTAAATTGCACATTGCAGTACGTAAAAGGAACAATACAATAAACATTGAATTACATATGACAGATTGAATTATTTATCTATATCACTTATAAATTTATTCATAAATATTATTGTTTCCGTAACCTGTTGCAATATATGAAATATACATTTTGAGTGTTTCGAAAACAAAACATGTGTACCACACCTTACATGTGATGTTTCTCTATCTGTAGAAAAATGCATTGAATCTATCTCCTCCGTAATTTTGTACATCAGCTTATAATTAGAATCCTGCACTTGATACATACTTAAATATTTATTTTAATTGCACAGTTAATCCAGAGTTAGGTTCCCTATTTACAGCTATCGCACTGTACCTATTGTACTATGTATCCTGGGCCGGCTGTGCGTAACACAGCCAGTGCCTGACCTTACTATAATGTCCATGTGACCGCAACTTGTACTTTTATAACCCTGGTTATAAAAATAGGATTTACACATATTACAACAGGGTTTATGTTTGACTAATGTGTTTCTATAGCTTAAGCTTCAAAGAAACCTGTGAAAGAGCATTTTAAGTGTGTAAGCCAGAGATGGCTATAAGTGAATCACCTGGGTATTGGTAACATAAATAGAAATCACTGGATGGTTCCTAACCTCGTAGTGAGTTATAAAACTACTAACCTATTGTTGGAGGTTGGAGCTCGAAGGCCGTAATTCATTTGCAAGGAAACCACTTTGAGAATAAGCTGTATGCCACATTCATTGCCTCTTCAAAATATCATACGTAATTCGGAGCACTGTCATAAAGTAAAAACACCTCGCTTGTCTGTTAAACAATTACACTAGCCCACATTTACATAGCTGTTTTGATGAATTTTGTAATTTACGAATATCGACATGATGAATATTTAAGAAGATACGCTAATTGTTCTCTATTGTTGGGGTACTTAAACTAGTTTAATGAAGTGTATTCCATTCAACACGGGAAAATGTTACCACTCCAAACACCTAAGTAATGGAAGATTCTTTTCTCTTAAACTATTGTAACGGATATTTGTAATTAATTATGTTTCTTTTTCTTTTCAGGTAAGTAATGTTCCGAAGATACAACATGAAATCTTTAAGGAAAGTAGCCAGAATCACCAAATCCGAATGTAAGTTCCTCTGTTTTATTGCATTTCCATGTCTTCTGCAAGAAAGGTTGTACATTTTAATCAACAGAAATGTCACTGGGGCTTTTTATTTGTCCACAGAAAATCAAAACTCGGGTTGATTTGATTGATTATCTTGGGAAGAAAGCATATAAAAATTACAAGAAATAAATACAATTAAACATCGACTTACTTAAATCAATTCCTGGAACTGTTTCTGTTTGTGTTGCTTGATGTGCTGTTTTGAAGTTAACTTTGAATATCTACAAATGGCGATCACAAATGAATTAATCCATGCTAGGGAGATGGTAAAAAACACACAAATGCTACGGAGGTGATAAAAATGTGGGATAAGCAGCTATGAGTGAAACGTCAGTTTAGAGCATGTTATGGGTCAAAGTTAGCATGACGTAGTAAGAGTGAGATAGTCACAAGACTGGCTTCTTTAAACACTTATGTGTTAGTGTACCTGGTAGCTAAATGTTGATACCAGTGATATACACTGTAATAGAAAAATAGGGTCATTAAAACATACGGTAACCCGTTTCGGGGCTCTGTCCACTACGCTAGAGAACCGAAGGTCGCCGGGAAACCTGTGCTGTTAGAGGCACATTCCTTACAGGAGATACTGCAAAGGTTGAACTTTGAACTTTTGCTCTCAACAGACAGTAGGGATGTCTCATAAAACTGTCCTCGCTCACTCGCCTAAGCTCAGCAGCAGGAATCCTTATGATGAAGGCCCTGCAGTGTACCAGGGTTAGAACGGTACACTTTATCTCAAGGAGTGAGCATATGAATGCAAATTTTAACTGAAGTTGCTAGGAGTGTCCCAATTGACGCTACGCTCAACACAATTTATAACAAGGTTAGTACTCATTATAGTGCATGCTACTATCATTCGCCAGTAAGTAATGCGGGAGTTTTGGAACGAAACCTCCCTCCAGAGCAGCGGTGTCAAGCTTATAGCGCATAGACCTGTGTTACGTGCCTTCGCGTGCCGGCTTCCTGAACTGAACAGAGATGGTCAAACAGGATGGACAAAATTGACGTTGTGGTCTATGCACAAGTGTGTCGACACAACGCATCATACCGCTACCGGGACCGGGATATACTGATGCATGCATAGGATTCAATGAGGACCAGTGGTGGACAAGCTTAATATTATGTATGCATATGTTTAGTAAATGAAAATAGATTATGCTGTCTCGGAACAAAAATACTAACCTTTCTCCATAACACAACAGAATATAACTTGGATACTGTTGTCTTCACTAACAAGTTATCAAGTCAGAATATTAAACCACTAAATTACAGGTTAATCTGGTTGTAATAGAAGTAATGTTATAGCGTAGTAAATCTCAAGTTTCACTTGTAGAATGTAACTTAGTTACATCTGGTTATATATTACTAGAAGACGCAAGGCTAATAGTAGTCACCTTATTCTTATCGGATAGTTTAGCCCTTGATCTTGGCTTTGTTAGCTTCATTAAAGGGGAAAAAAAAAAAAAAAAAAAAAAAAAAAAAAAAAAAAAAAAAAAAAAAAAAAAAAAAAAAAAGACTATATGCGCAAGTGCTGGCGAGCATTGTCATAATTTGCGTTGCAAATTTGCGAATATTCGGATATTGTACACTGCTCAAAGATTTGTATAAAGCAATTACATCCAAGTCATTGCACGCATGCTTTAGTAGCGTTGTAATTCTTAGCTGTGTTCATGGTTACTGTCAGTTGTCTTTTGTACACTCGTTCCTAAAACCCTGACCCACTGCTTAGCTGCAGCTACATGCTATCTGGCACATGTGCGCTTCAATTGACAAAAGCGCGCTATCCTCGGCCCCGCATTATTACGAACGCACTGTACAAAGTTTGGTATTTATCCAAATTTTCGTTTTTGAGTTATATTGTCACAAATGCACACACACACACACACACACACACACACACACACACACACACACACACACACACACACACACACACACACACACACACACAAAACACCTTTTTTCTAAAAATGTTTTGTTTTGATCAAACGTCTCAAAGCTTGTACTTCTGCTGAAATTTCGACATTGATTTTTTGAGTGAAATACGTTTCCCCTTAAATATTATGCGTAATAAAGTGAAAAGAAAGAACTGTAAGTGACTATTAGGAAACATGCAGTTACCTTTGACCTTAGTTCATGCATGCTTGTGCCCTTCACTAAGTACTTTACTGAAAGTGAAGCTTTTGTATTGGAAGTTACAGCCGCCCAATAATTTTGCAGCTTTACACAGCGTTAGATATTAACTGTTCTACTCTATATTTCTAAGACATTTAACACAAAGAAAATTACGTAGTGCGCCATTGTTTTTAGTTTAAGGTTTAGCCCAACTCAGGAATTCGCGCCCAATTAAAAAAAATAATGAAACCAGCGGAACTGAGCCAATAGGTAGTGTTGCTGTCAGCACTCATAAAGCATAAGAGAAGAATGCTGTCTGAAAGTTGGAGTAAGTGTCATTCAGTATCCCGGTGGCATTATTTTAATGTCCTTGGTAATAAGTATTTCACATTATCTGCCCTTGTAAAGCTTCAAACCCTACTCATAAATCTTCAAGAGTTCTTTATTGTTCAGCTGTGTTGATACTTTCTGCACCTTGCGTCATTAGTTCACCCTTTAAAATAAAACGCAATTAGCATACAATATCACCTGTGGTTGGGTGTTAACGAGCGGACATATTTTCGGCTTGCAGGCGTCTCGCGTTACCTGCGCAGAGTTATTCCCGGCTTTTCGCCGATGTGAAAGGTTTAGTGGAAGAAACATTTAGGCCTCCTTGTACGCGCTACTCCCATGCATTTGTTTAGTCACGCTCTGTTTTAGGATTCCATTGTTTTAGTGATCAGGTGGAGTGGTAATAAGCAGAATAGAGTGCTTAATTACACGCTCTTTAATGCCACAAAGACGCTTAGTTAAATCCTCCAGCCACATGAGCTTATTTAAGGGTACACCGAAGTTAAAAAGCTGATTTTCTTAAGTACTGAATTCAGAGGCTTTAAGTTTGGCACAGGCATTTCCAGCGACTAAAGAAATGAGTTTACAAAATTTCATCCCAATATCTAATCAAATTCGTACTATATTAGTTAATTTATATCAATTTTATTGGCTATAATCAAAATCTATCTTCTCCAACAGGTGTTAAGGGACACTGGGGGTGAAATGTTGGTCAAAATTGTCAAAAATTCGAAAATTCGAAACCGGTGCATTTGGATGAGCTAACATTTGTCATATCCCCCACTCCATGTGGTCATTACGGCCCTTTCAAATAGCGCTCTTTCCTTAATGTACACACGATGGATGCTCCTATATAAAAGCCTGTTTTTCTCAAAACTACATTTCTGCTCATTCCAAAAGAAGGTCGCGCCTGAGTTCTGCTTCAAATTCATGAAAATTTCCAAAAGTATTGATAAATAGCAGCTAAACAAAACTATGATTCAATATTGATGTTATAATTAACATGAATTCCAAAAAAAAAACAACATTTTTTTTGTATGAAAAAATCAATTATTTTTAAGATTAAGTTTTCTTTGTTATTAAAAAAGAATATGTACAGCATAATCAGCCAACGTATTTGAAATATCTCTTCATACAATTGTTACCCATGTTTTAGAGTATCAGTTCTGCAAATCTAAATGAATTTTGAAAAGTCAATAGACGCGAGCTCTATTTTGAAAATGTGCCTATTAAATTCATAAAATAATTTATATATCCTAAACGAATTATCCAATTTTAATGAAATTTGGTGTACCTCCTATTCTCATATAAATACAAACATAGTAAAAATTTCAGAAAAATCTATCAATAAATGTGGAACTTTCAAATTTCACTCCCAGTGTCCCTTAAACAACAAAGCATATTTTTTAGAATTACATCTCTTATTACCTTTGCAACAAATTAAAGGATGGAAATTTGCATATATTTTTCCCCAAAAATTTAATACCACAAAGTATAAAAATGTAATAAAAACAGCGCATTATTATATTACTTATTATTTTTTAAATTAAAACCAATATCAAAATTCCAAACCAACATTTTAGCAGCATATTCTGAACTATATCGTAAACAATTTTTAGATTTTTACCTAGATTTTTGTGGAAAAAAATAGATTTTGAATATGAGAAAGTAACAAAAAATTGTTTCCGAGAAAACTGAGTTTAAAGTTGAAACGGAAGGTGTGGGCATGCCGATTTAAAGGGTACAGCAGCACTACTTTAAAAATGGCATCCAAAATATCTGTTCCTCCACCTCTGGAGTGTTAAAACTTCGCAGATATATGCTTTAAGGTGTGGTACATTTTTTTTTTTTTTTTCAATAAAAATCCAAAAATAGATTTTTTTTTTACCAAACTAATATATCATTTCAGCGTTCCCTTAAATCAATGATATATGGGATAACAAAAGTCTATAGAGGAAATAGCTTATCAGCAGTTCTCAAGAATTCAAAATCGCCCACATTACATTAAACTGCAGTCGATATTTCACTAAAAAAGCAGTACTGCCAACCTACATAATAAAGAGTATTGTTTCTAACATCAAATATAACAGGATTAAAGTAACATGCTTTCAAACGATAATAAGCTTGAGCATCGTCACCACACAACACATGAATCTACTCATCTTCGGCAAATCTTGCTCTGCATTAACACATTTGCATAAAATCACTTCCTGGCGCTAAATATCGTAAATTTAATGCACTACTGTGTTGCGAACATAAAAATAACAACAGTAACTATAACTGCATATACTGCTCTAAAACAATTCAAGACAAAACCACGCAAACACGAGCAATACAATGGCGTCCACAGATTAATTAATTAATACGGTTTCTAAACAGAATCTTGTTTTAAAATGTGTCGGTTAGCCTCACTTCAACGCGTTAAAAAACAAGGGCTTCTGTGGCAACATAACAGACGCAATAACACCAACCATGGGGGTATTCCAATAAGCTGTTTCTTACATAAAACTGTCCGTCCACAACGGATGATGACGAGATTTGGATACGTACAGGACAAAAGTTACTTAATGCTTGTTTAAAACGTAATTGGCTTGACAGTTGACCTAAGAACTGCGAAAAGCTAATAATATTATCTTCCCTTCCTGCGAATGACACAAATTGAAGTACATAAGCCTATTTATTATTTTTTTTTCAGATTACCTATCTTCAAAACCCTTAGCTTTAAAATTACGTATAACACTTATTTCAAAACGTTCTACAATTTAATTTCAAACATTTTATTTGAACATATATATATATGTTCTACTCACTCTTGCAGAAACTATACTTTAAGACCTTTATTCTTTTGTTTACTTCATGTCAATCGATAAATTGAATTATTTTGTTGTTTAACGACGCTGTCAATTGCCAGGATCACATCAGCGTCGCCGGTGTGCCGGAATTTCGTCCCGCAGGAGTTCTTTTACATGCCAGTAAATCTACTGACATGGAGCTGTCGTTTTTAAGCACACTTAAAAACCATCGGCCTGGGCCGGGTTTGAACCCGCGACCTTGGGATCAGTAGGCCAGCGTCTAACCAACTGAGCCACCCAGACCGACCATGTCAATCGAGATAAACTTTTGTAGAAATGGCTTTATTACGTATTTCCTTATAGGTAAAATGGGAATAAGAGAATACTGTAGGCTTAAACTCTAGTCAAATCTTTTAAGAACTAGTCGGTATGTGATGGCTTGAAATTCCATTATTTTTTCATGGTCTGGACATAAAAAACGAAAACGACTTGTTATTTGAGAAAAGTATGTGTGGGTACTTTAACAAGATATATATTTTCTGTTTAATAAGATGTTGTCTATCTCTTAGTTTTACCAGTTATGCAAGTCATCCAGAATGAATAGAATTTCTGACGTTATTCTCACGAAACTCAAGACATACTTTTCATTTGTAGTGAAAAATCTAAAATATATTGTGTTTTGATCGAACTCCTAAGAGCCATTTTTGAGTAAATCAAAATTTCGAAAATGTTTCCATGTAAAAGATACTTTGGATTGTGAGCATTTTCTTCAACATGTTTGTGTCGCATTCCCCGTAGACGGTGAATTGAGGTACCAAATTTTGTATTTTTCACTTTTGAGTAGGTAATGCAGTTCACAGACACACACAGTCTCACACATTTGTCTAAAATTGTTTTTTTTTTTTTTTTTTTTTTTTTTTTTTTTTTTTTTTTTGCGGGGGGGGGGAAGCGGGTGTGGGATTCAGGGAACCTGAAAACGTGCATTTGTAATCAAATTTAGGTATCGAATTCTCTGCCTACTATGTACGTGGTAGAGAAGGCAAAAATCCTGAAGTTTAATGTTGAATAAAGTTACAAAGTAAAGGAAACCTATAACATTGAGAGTTAGAAATACATTTTTTCTCATATGTTGCAATTGGTAGTTAAAATTGGAATGCTCTGGACTTGTACGGAAACTGAAATGTATTAGAAGTTAGAACTCAATTTTAGTTTTATTTCACGTAACTATGTATAATGTTCAAGTCTACATTTTTGTATTTAGCTCTCATCTCGACACAGCATGTGGTACATAAAAGTAATATTGAAATTAATTTTAATTATTTTAATTTTACAACGATAGGCATTAACAGTTGAACCCCTCTGGCAGTTACAGTGGTCATAAAAAGTCTGGACACCCTAGCATAGTTTTAGGGTTTCTAAAGGTATTTGAAATAATATAGTTTGATATTTAATTATTTTAGCTAAGTGCTTGTATCATTCTTTGAAATAACATCTTCATGACTAGTAAAGGTACATCTGTGTATTTTGTATTTATTGCACTTCCCTAGTCATCATCCACAGTAATAGTTTGTCAAATGCTTGTGGAATATCAGTTTCCTTGCATTAAATGCAAGAATAGCGAACTCGTGTAGCTAGAGGTTTACGACATCTTTGCACTGGCACCACCCAAAGTATATCTGCCAGGAATGTATCACATTGACATAAAATTGGATTTTATTGTAGTAGTCTATGCACTTAGAGATTGACTTATGGAAGTGTCTTAAAGCTTGACAGATAGAAAAGATTATTTTCCAATACGTAGCGGAAAAGACTATAACATTAACAGCTTTCAAGAAAACATAGATGTAATAGGGTTACACCTCAGTAGGTGGGTGTTTTATATGTGGAATTACGTAATCTTCCTGTTACAGATTTGTATAATCAGCTATTTGGGGTACCAGGAAGATCATGTTTGGCCATTGTTGAATTACTAAGCTTATGTAGGACTCTGCAGACGAAAGAAAGAAATAGAGGTGCACTTACACAGAACTGTAATGTTTGTAGGCCTGTGTCAACATCAGTTTCAGTTGGAAGGGGAACACTTTCTGCATATTATCAAGTGGTTGGCAATACGGGACTCCGTATCACAGATATACGCACCAAAACCCCTCCAAAAATATATTCCTGTATTTGCAGCAACCAGATTTAAGTTCTTTGTTCATCTCTTCTCCTTGCTTCTGTGAACGTTTTTATTATTCCATAAATAATTTGCTGGTTCTTCTAACCCTTCAACGTCATAGCTCGTGCAAATCTCTGGTGTCCTATTTCACTCTACTTGTTGCATTTTCATTATGGTGTGCTGAAATGTGTCGCGTTGGGAACAACAAGAATAAGGGTCTTTGTCTATCAGCCACATTTGGTGCTGGTACGTTTCAAATCGGCCATGGAGGGTCAAAAATGATTTAAGATGGTATTTAAAATCTCTGTGCTCCCTGTCGGTCCATTGCGCCTTTGTTTCTTCTAAGTTCCATTCCTCCTGCCGCATTTGTATCGTACGTTCTGCTATCATTAAGCTCATGTGCTTAAAATAGGAAGAAAGGAAATATCGGGAATGGCGTGGTCTAGGCTGGGAGGCTAGAAGTCACAAGAAACACCGACAATTCTAGCAGGAGAATCTGTCCATTCTGGGGTTTGGATGATTTGGTACATATTTTGGTGGAAGTGCACAGCGGGAGAACCGGCGAATAAATTAAACTCTCAATGTCTTATGTACAGCTAGAAGGAGACTGGCATATTGGAATCTACTGGTTGACCAACTGAGCGTGAAAACCTGTGCGACTCGCATTTGGGAGATTGCAGGTTTGATCCCCGTCGACCGTGCTCTCTGACTTTGGTTTTTCGTTGTTTCCCCTCGTCACTTAGGCGAATGCTGGGGTGTATTTGCCTAAGTGATATTCTTTCAATATTTCCTCTTCATTCCATTTTCTTCTCATCTGTCAGGTGTACTTCCAGGTGTGTATGGTGGTGCCTGACAGATGGCGCGGATGCTTGCGCATTGTAAATGTTGTTTTCGGCGTTCGGCGGCGTTGTGGTCCCTGTCTTCACGGGGTGGGCACGGTTTCCGAGACCCAGATCCGGGGTGGTAGCCGCTGCGTGGCGGATCCTGGCGCCGGAATGAAGAGGTCGCAGTACTTGTTAGAGACTTCCGCACTTCTATTTGGCCTCTCTGCGCCCTGTAGTTCCATCACTTCATTCCTTCCCCTTAGGGGGTGTTAGCTCATAATAGGTTTTTATAGGTCGCAGCGGAATGGTGTCTCCCAGCATTATTTACACTTGTGCGCGAAACCAGATAAAATTTGCTTAATTAGTCAGAGACAACTTATCTAAACTTGTGCTTCCTTTTTACTTTCTGTACTGGTAAGTAGAGGAAGTATTGTATTCAATCCAAAAATTCGATGTCAAGATTTCACCGGAAATATATGTTTTAAGGCCCCCTGAATCCAAAAACAAAAAAGCCTTTTTAGAAAAAGGTCCATGCGTGTGTGTGTCTGTCTGCCTGTCAGTCCGTGAACAGCATAATTCAACAACGAAAAGTCAGTTAAAAACCAAAGTTGGTATTTAAGTTTAATGTCTTTCAAGAAAGCGACACGAAGATTTTGAAGAAAATTACTCCAACTTAAACAGCCCTTTAAATAAAAATTTTGATTTTCTTGAAGATAGTCCTAATATTTTGATTACAATGACACATGTTTAAGATATTTTTATGACAAATGAAATGTATATTTTGAACTTTCGGGCTATAGCCTATGTAGTCCTGTTTACTCTGGATGACTTGTATAACTCGTAAATCGTAAGAGACAAAATCTTACTGTACAAAAAATGTGGGATTTCGCTAAAACACACAATTTATGTCCAAATAAATTTTTTGTAGAGTGAACCATTTCGGTGATATTCCTTGTTATTTGTGTCAGTTTCGGAAAACAAACTTTTGTGAAATGCAACATCATTGTTCATTTTTTTATATGTTAACCGTGCAAAGAGAACGGAATCTCAAATCTTTAAAAGATTTGCCTATCGCTCAAAGTTTACTGTATTCTCATATTCTTCTTGCACCTATAAGGAAATAAGCAATAACATAATTTCTGCAAATGGTTTTCTTTACTAACACGAAGAAGATATAGGAATAAGAGTTTGTAATAATGGTTAGTAGAAGAGTAGAGAAAGTCATTTGAGTGCAACACATGAGATTTTTGTTTTGGTTTGTTTCGTTTTGTCATCTTTAACTTGAACCTATAATGTGTATGTACGGTCAATAACCTAAACATTAAGTAGTACGAATGTTTATGTAATAACTTCAATAATTTGACAGCAATAAAGATATCTTTTCTGTCAACCAGAGCTCCACAAATTATAATCCAGTGCTATATAATGTTTCTAACATGCGTGTATTCGACTTCTAATGATAATAAAAACAACGTGTTTAGTTCCTCCTGCCGAGGTGCAGTCAATTTCTTTCGAATACTTTACGATGGCACTGGTAATAGGGGATCCTTGGATAAGTGGGTGGTTGCGTCATTAAGGAACACTCGGCATATGGGCATGTGCATTGTCCTTAAATGGAGACTTGTAAACTTCAAGCGGTTCATAACTTCATTTATAGAGTACACATTGTACTTACATAAACAATAGCACAGTCGAATTAAGAAATAAATCTATATTTGAGGGCACTGGGAGGTTAACTTACACCAATATTTAAAATTTAAATATAGCAACTACTAATGATTAAAATAAATTGAAATGTGGTGTGATTATAGTTCAGGCATTTTTACATTTAACTGCTACATAATAATTGAATTACATTCACGGAATTCCATGCAAAAGGGGCATAAATCACATTGTGTATTCTGAAAAAAAATTTTACACCTCATACTTCAGGTACACTTTTCTTGCAGGATTTTGAAGCTACTGGCACCAAATTTTTATCTGAATAACATAAAGCATAGCTTGACATCGCCGGTTAAACATAAATCCTATGTAGTTTGTATTTTGCACATAAAAATTATTTAATTCTATCACCTAGGTGGCCCGGGTTCGATCCCAGGGACCCGCATGTGGTATTCGTGGTGGACGAAGCGGCGTCAGGGCGGGTTTTCTCCGGGTGCTCCGGTTTCCCCCGCCATCTCATTCCACCGGTGCTCCATCTTCATTCCATGTATCATCAGTGTCACCGCCTGCGGTACCGTAGTAGTAACAGCGGGCGTTAAACACTACAACAACTTTAATTCTATATAGCAAAAATATGGTAATATTTTTAAGCATTAAAATTTTCTTTTCTCCACATTATAGCTCTAATTCACAAAAGCTTTAACCGGCTGTACTCAACAAACATGGATAAATAAGCACTAAAAATTTGATATCAATATCTCTTATAGTTTTTGAGAAATGTGTACCAGAAGTGTGGAAAATCAAGGTTTCGGGAAATCGCGATCGAAGCTGAAGTACCATTCTTTTCAAATTACACATACTTTCAGAATGCCTGCTCCATATTCCTGCTCACTTAAGTTTTCCTTTTCTTAGTTCTAGCTTTATTTTCAAGCAACTGAACTGCCGTTTTTGCTTCTGAGAGTCGACATATATATATATTTTTTTTATACAGGCTTCCTTCATATTCTGACTAACTTTTATAACCATTTTTTCCATCACTGTAAATCTACCACTGTAACCATCATTATAACAAATAACACTATACCTATGTTATATATATATATATATATATATATCATTTTAAAGCTGAAGAATTATATATTTTTCAACATTAAAAACAAAAAATGATTTTCTTAAGTCAATCGACCTCCCAGTGCCCTTAAATAATTCTTTCCTAATGACTTCAGAGCAACTGTAACATTCGTACAGAAGAAAATCATATCCACACTTTTTGCACCAAGTTCAGCATATGGAATGGAAAAGGTCTGATACCTATTGGGACAGGTTTTATAACTGGAACATTCATTACAGCTTATGCTTATAACGTTGCCTATGTCCCAGTGCAATTAAAATATAATTCTTGTTTTGGAATTAATGTTACAAATGGCGATCCTCTTTTAAACTCTTAGTGTCACGGATTAATTTGCATAATCTTTTTGGAAATTTAATCGCAACATTTAGAAATGGTCTAGTTTTTGTCGTCCTGACTGTACCCGAAAGGAGAGGCGTTTCGATCTTAAGATCTAAGACTTGCCAAACCTCTGATTAAATTGATTCCATTGGATGCATAGGAGCTAATATTTGAGAATAAGTCTTCTCGTACAGATACAGACTATCATTAACGTGTTACCTCGGTTGGTGGATGATAAATTATTGATCAAGATGGCGCCCACGTATTTTAAGTATCTGTATTCAAGAAGTTAACTGTTACAAGAGATAGGTACTTCACACATGCATTTGGAAGCATTCCTTTCCTTAGCACCGATTTCTATACGTTAAGTGAATATACTAAGATTGTTGTATGCAATTTACATCACCCACCCCACTTTGATACGTGGTACCATGGAGAAAATCTCAACTGTTCGCTCTTTAATGGCCAATAATGTTACCAGATGTTGCAGGAATGTGGTTTAACGTTGCTGTGCCTTTTAATTATTTGAGCCCATACCTTATAGTTCAGCCACAAATGTCTAGATGGCGGGACATTTATAAGTTGAAACTCATGTGCGCCAGAGGGCATCAGTTGACGTCGGATATTATGTGCTACTTGATTTTAAGTTCGTTTTGATTTCGCAGATAAAATGCTTCACTCGCTTGGAAGCCTGCATTTCCAGACATATTTAATTGGAAAATAAAACATATAGCAAACTTGTACTTAATCATACAGCAAAGAAAGGACACTTCCTTTTTCATTAGTTTGCAGCAGCTACACCAATAACTCAATTTTGATACGGGTGTTATTTAGATGACTTCAGTTTGATGGCGCCTGCCTAGGTTTTATTGGTACTCTAATGTCAAAAGGAGATTTTATGTTAATTTTCTCTGAATTAATTCCTGTGTGTCTGACACGAAACAAATTGTATTAATTAAATAATTACAAAACAAACGGGTGTAACTTTGGAACTATCTCAATGTGATTCGCTTATGCGTAGTTATGACACGAACACATAGATAATAATCGTGACAAACGAGTAGAAATAATAGCTCTAAATATCATTAAATTACAATTTAATCTGCAAAGCCGTTACATGGGGCAATAAAGCATTCTTGTTGATCTGACCTTAGCGTCTATGTTGGCACTCCTAGCAGAAAGAATTAAACTCTTTTACTATATGAAATGGAGGTGCAATTTGTTTATTTCCCTTTTTTGAGTCTATGGCGTAATGGAGTGTAGTTTTTTTGTAGTATATATAGCAGAACATTTTCGTTTCAAGATCAACATGAATTACGACCAGATGTCAAAGCAGAGAAGCTGCAAATCGTTTATAATTCTCTGTGCACCAATACATCACATTTGTACAGCGAACTGACAATTTACGTGTTACCCCTTCCAAAGAAAGCTTAAGCAGGGAAGAGAAGTATTTTGCTATCACGAAGAAATATCAGCCGTATCCCTGAGAAATGTACTATATATTATTACGAGGGTGATCTTACTGACTATACTTAACTTTTTGTAGTGTCAAGTTGTTGAAAACATAGTTTTCTGCATTTTAAACCTTTTACAAATATTAAATAACCTTTTATACCCGAAATTTTGAATGTTAAACATATGTTTAGTGAAATTGCATTTTTCTATATATTACTAATAATATTATCTCATTATTGCTTTTATTTGTTATTATGGTTACTACCATCATTGTTGCCTCTCATTAGGTGTAATTTTGTAAATGTTGACATGTAATTGTTACAGTTCTCTTTTGCTTTTGTTGAAAAATTAATGCTTTTGTTATTATTATACTGCTTCTGTTCAGTATATCCTGGATACATGTGGTCAACTTCACTGGAGGACAGATCATTTTAATAAATAAGTAATTATTTATGAATTATTATTTTCTTGTAGGTACAAGGGAAATATGGGAATACAGTAGGTTTTGAGCGATAGTCAAATCTCTTAAAACCTTGAGATTCCGTTCTTTTTGAACGGCTAAGATATAAAAAAGTGAATCACGATCTTCCATTTGACGAAAACTTCTTTTCTAAAACTTACAAAAATAACAGGGAATATCTCCAAAATGGTTCACTCTATAAACAAATTATTTTGACATAAATCTATATTTTTGTATAGTAATATTTGGTGTATTTCTTACGGTTTACCAGTTGTGCAAAATGCATCCAGAGTAAACAGAACTACACAGAAAATTCAAAATATCTCAAACATATGGCATTTTAATCAAAATCGTTA
Source organism: Tenodera sinensis (assembly GCA_030765045.1). Lineage (NCBI taxonomy): Eukaryota > Metazoa > Arthropoda > Insecta > Mantodea > Mantidae > Tenodera > Tenodera sinensis. Next base: position 33,301,160 of record CM060962.1, read on the forward strand.
AAGCCATTTTCGAGAAAATCAAAATTTTTGAAAAATTTTCCAATAAAAGGGTGGGTTAGGGTGAAGGAATGTTTTCAAAATTTTCGTGTCGTATCCTTAAAGGACACTAAACTTAAATACCAACTTTGGTTTTTAACCGACTTTTCGTTTTTGAGTTATGCTGCCCAAAGGATGACAGACTGACACACACACACACAGACACACACACACACACACACACACACACACACACACACACACACACACACGCGCGCGCGCGCGCACTTACGCACGCACCTACACAATGGATCTTTTTCTAAAATGCTTTTTATTTAGCCAGCCTCAAAACATATATTTCCTGTGAAATCTCGACATCGAATTTTTGGGTGGAACGCAATACTTCATCTACTTACTATAGGTAGTAGAAAAATTAAAAATTACTTATCTTTTCTCATTGCAAGTTTCATAACCATAGGACAAAAATTAAAGCATTTGATCACTCTATGCTAAGCAATTGAAGTTTATTATCACTGTAACCAACTTAGTGTAACAAAATACGTAACACCTTAATGATTTATTTGCTGCTTTCTTCATGTTATTCTTACATCTTAATTAGCAGTGTCTTTGAGCTTTATGAGCATTACGCTTGTGTTATATAGAGTCAACAAGTTCCTGCTATGTGCCTTCTATGTTTATGTAATAGAAAGCAATAGGCAGCAAATCTACTAGTCTAATAAAAACAGTTTTAAGCCAGATGTTTGAGCTAATACTTCCTTGTGAATGAGATAGGATTACCATGTTTCACTATTAGCTTATGAAAAATAACGGGTAACATCATAGTATGCTACCCTAATGCATTCATGCATGATCGATTTCCAATTGTGCCTTTCTAAAACTTTCATCCGTAAGTTTTAGGGAAAAATGGTAAATGAAGCTCTAACCAAGAACACCTATATACCCATCATCAACCTAAGTATATGGCACGGCTTCAGGTAACGTTACAACTCGGTTGCTTACCTCGGCAGCGTTTTCTATAGCCCTGCGGAATGGGACTCCAAAATATTTTTCCTTACTTTATAAAAAACATACAGATCACAATTCATTCTGGTTTCCTGTTAATTTGAGGACAAACTCCTCATTGAAAATACTTTTTAGCACTTGTGATTTTTCCCAAATGTAGCTTATAAAATTATATTAAATACATTCTGCACTAAATCTCATAAATAACAATGTTTTTTATCCTTAATTCGAAGGTAAAGGCGTGTTAATCGGTCTTGTGAGCAGCAATACGCGATATTGACTGACGGTGTGAGCAACTCTGACCTACTGGAATTGGAACCTGTCCACGAGTGGGAAATATATAGCGAATGCCGTGTAATTCCTTGCTTTCTATTACATTCTAGCACTACAATAAACATCTGTAGTGACAATTTTGGATATTAAACTTTATATAGATGTATTGCTACAAGGTTGTCTCATAAATTCGTTCGTTTCTCGTTACATTTCAATCACTAAAAACGCCTACGAACACACCTCACCTGCAGCACAGTAACCACAGAGTAGTTGCCAAACGTTGCCACTTTTGACATGCTCGATATGTTACTGCATCTTCCCCGTACATAGTACACATTTTCTGCCGGCATTGTGAGTCGGTTTTGCCCTTACGATAGTAAAACAGCATAAGATGTCGGAAATGTTGCGTTTTGCTTCCCATAGTTTATAAACACAAGTGCACACAACGCCAGTCACAAACACACACTGACGTATGTGTTCTGGTTGTTGACCTCTAAGTCGTAGTGGTGGTTCGTGATAACTTGAGGGTACAGAGGATTGAGGATTCTCAGGCGCTAATAGATGGAACTTGTGAGCAAAACGAACAAACTTATGAGACAACCTTATATCATACTTCTATGAATATTTACCAAGCATAATAGAGAATTAAATTACTTCTTTGCGCTGTAAATGATTTTATATGTTAAACTGTTGAGAAATACACAACACACCTCAATAAGCTTACTGCAGCCCCACTCAACAGCAACTTATAGCGGACTTGTCTAACCTTATTAGATACATTCTATTAAGTTGAAGCCTTGCTTCTTATTTTATTTGATCTATTTATTGATCATGTTACTTGCGATGAAGTTTTATATGTATCGTTTTCAAACTTCATTAAAATATTTCGAGAATCTAATTAAAGGGCAATATCTATTGACTTAAGAAAATTAATTAATTGGCTACACGTAAACTTATCTTAACTGTTTAGAATACTTCAAATTTCGGTTGTTATTTTGGTGGCTGTTATATGTCTTTCTGGTGCAAGAATAAAGCTATTTCCGAATTTACATGGGCACATAGGTATACAAGGAGTTTTGGTATAGGTGTTTCAAAAAACGGTTCATAAGGAGCATCTAAATTTACAGAACTATCTTATAACTTTTTAACCTCTAACTAACAATTTTATTAAAAAATAAGTAATCTCAAAAGCGATAAATCTGAAATTCAGTATATAATTGTGTTGCTGTGTTTAAAGAGGATTAAAGCCTCTGTATTATATGACTTATACTTTAAATTTTTCAAATCTCACAAAAAGTGCCACATTAAAATATAAAGGGCTGCTTTCCCAGAAGTGTTGATAGGTACAGATGCTCGTGTGACTGTTACGCGTCATGTTTGCTAAAATGTCTCAGTATACAATTAGGTGGTGAGGTTTGCACAATTGCATTCTCCAGTTGTGAGCAAAAAAGGAATCGAGCGTTTCTTTTAGAAGCTGTCTTTAGGATAATGATAAGCATGCCCCATCTGATGTAAGTTGAATAGATATTATTAGTACGTTTGAGAGCAAGTTGCATCCGCCGATGCCGCTCATCAGCAGTCCGGCCGTTCATTGAGTTGGCCGAGGGGGGCAGCAGAAGAGGCACGGGAAACCCCCAAGGTCACATACGCTCATGCATACATTTGAGGACGTGCGTTGCACTTCGCTTCTCTATACTAAAACAAATAACCGACTGTATATGCCGCATGCGTCAATGGAACATTCATATCCGAGTTCAAACATAACACCTAGCTTCATTGCAGGCAAAATAACAAACACTTCCTCCTATTTGCTTTCAGCAATGCACATAATGTAAAGCACAGATAACAGTGGACCATTTTATTAGTTAGAATGCTATCCTGGTCATCTAAAAGCATTTAAAGGTCGTGCAACAATGATTTAGTTTTCCTGGCGATGTAGAAGTGCATTCATAGCGCTTTACTCATTTGTGAAAATGGATTTAAATACTTGTGAATAAAATAGTGAAAGAAAAAATGGAACATTTAGGTGCAACGCTTGCTATATATAGAGTGTAGACTACGAATGGTGTAGGGTTTGAGCACCGCGGTCAGGGATAGGCTTACTGCACTTTAAACCTATGGTGGCCACATCTGATGATGACGGACTCAGCACTTCGGGGTCTTTAAATTTCCAGATTGAACATCCTTGATCATCATTTCCACAGCCCACTTTCAAGGAAATGAAACGATGAACCTGAAAGTTCATGGCAACGGATAATCCACGGCAGATAATGAGCTGGAAAAATCCAAGATCCAAAGGTAAAGGAACACGACATTTCTCGAATGCGAGCCTCAGATGCTGCCACTTAACCATCCTTCTCGCTACGCTTGTGATTTAATCCAGAACATCTATGAAGACGAACAATGATAAATATAAGCATAATTGACCGGGTATTTACTAATTGTGTAGAATTTCAAGTACTATAGGCGTCTGACAGGAAACCTTGTGCGGGATGTACTGGTCTCTGGAGGGGAAGCAGGGGACCACAGCATATTGCAGCTCACGATGATGCCATAAGCAGATCTACAATTTACATTAAGCGCATCACGCAACTTGGTATCCTAGCATTGCTAGCACAAGAGCGTATGTTTGCTAAACAAAGTGTCTCATTGATATGTTAAAACTGTAGCCGTAATCTTTCTCAGATAACGCTAGAGTTGTTGTTAAATCATTTCTTAAATCCGACGAATCCCACTTCTGACACCAGTGTAGCAATTTCACAAAATCCAGTCCGGTTACTTTTCTATCACTTTATTGATTTTATCCCAAATACAGTTTTCTTCTCATCGTTAACACAGTCTACAGTATTTAAGCAATCACAACTCATAACTTTTACTTTTCGTAACCTTGCTCAATCCTTTCAGTGTCTTTCTTCAGTTTCTCTGTCCCTCATACACTAACTACGACGTCACGATCCACGATCACTCGGCGCTCGTTGAATCCTCCTTACGACACCCGCGACGTACCACACACACAGCTGCCTCGCACACTGACACACTGGCCGACTCATGTCTGTAACTGTAACTCCTCTGCTGTTTCCACGCCTCCTTATATAGAGGGGATGACGTTGCATGGTCCTTTCTCGACCTCCACAAACGCGCCGCCGATAACGCAGCCACATCTTTCTCGAAGACTCCGAAGAAGAACCCTTTTGTGTAGCCGCTTCATTGTTAGTCACGTGCACACAAACAGTTGCGCGAGGCAGCTTGATCTTGGATGCCTTTGCCCGCTCACCGGTCTGGCATGTCGCGTGAAGCAGCCCGGCATCACAGTTTTCATGGAAGAAGATGACTAAACAATGTTTAATCATGATGCGATAAGCTTTTTGCTCTTCTCGCAATTAAGTACCAAACGCATGTTTATATAGTGATGCGGAGTTGCGTGCAAAGGGCTCGTAGGATTTTAAACCTTAATCTTCTTGTATTTCTACAACATTGAAAAACATCCTAAAGCAAAGAAGCTCATGATTAGCACATTACATTTTTAGTAGAAGTAGGACAGACGCGGAGGTGGCACTTCGACACTTCGACCTCAGAGATACTTTGTACCTGTGCCCCGAAGGGGCACCCCCGATAGCGAGGAATGATCACAGGAGAGTAGGCACAGCGGAGGGTAGGAATCCCCACTTTTCCCAGTTGTTAACTCCCCAATACAGCCAGTACACCGGTCCCCCGCCGGTTCGTACAGAGCGCCGCCTGCAGCAGCTACTTCATGGCTCGAGCCGGAGCCCGACTTTCGTGTTGGGGGATGGAGTTACTCAGAAGACTTCTTCCGGACCATGCTGTACCCGATGCCCCCCTGACACCTACCCTGAAAGAAACCAACGGATGAAAGCACGAATAAAATGAGTAGTGAAATGAAATGGAGGGAGAGGTAATTCGGGGTATGAAAATAACCTACCCAATTTTCGTCTGGCGACCTGGGAAAGGTATGTAGTATTTCAAGGCAGAGGAGGAGAGCAAACATCCCTCCACGTCAAATTTAGAGCCTTAATAATTTAATAAATTATTGATTTGTAGAAAGTTGAAACTGTTACACAGAATTCCATGTTTGATATTAATGACACTTTCGAGAAAAAAATGCGCAGAATTTAGAAGTTTAATCATTCCAATTCTTCATAATTTCACACGTTATTGAATTTTAATTTTGTTCTCGAAATTTTTATTTGAGAGAAAGTACATAGGTGCAGGAGAACGCTCAAATTATATTGAACAAATACGTGACTGAAAATTCAGCTCAAGAGGTTGAAGTTCGCAGAAAATAAAATTTCAGGACAAAGCACCTTTTAAAAACATCACCTAATACCAGTAATTATCATCATCGCGTTCACTTCTCATACACATACGTAACTTGGACAGCTGCTTTCCGTCAGATCGCATACAGACAAGATTACAAACAATTTCTGTACGACACAAGTCCTTTTAATGGGTATTTTTATTTCGTAAACCATAATTTTAAGTGAAAAGCTTTTCCATACGCTTTTGCAAACTTAACACGTTTCTTAGGGATTACAAAAAATTAACTCCTAGCTGATGTTGAACTTATGTTTCAACCCTATTGGAGCCAATTCTGGAGTAGCATTTTGACCCGTATATTGTAGTATTCAACTAAAAGCTATACCTTGTTTGCAAGCTTTTAGAAGGCATAGAGCATACTTAGATGAATACTATAAGACGTCTTTGAAAACCAAGGGGTAGTAGAGGATAACCCAGCAATAAATCCAATGCGTTCAATCTGGAATCGTTAGGGACCCTGTCCACGCTTGCGCGAAGTTCTGAACAAAGAAGCATCTGACCTTTTTGCTTTAGGCGTAACAAAAAATGCTTCTTCCCATTCTTCCTTGTAAACATATACACGTGTTCTTGGGTTATTTACTGGTTTGGATACTGCTTCGGTACTCTTTACTGTAGTAATGCACAGTACGCAACTAATTGCTGTGTTCAGTCATTTGACTGGCACGTGCTGAGGAAGGGGATAGTTTCAATTACGTTACTACGTCGACCTTCATCCTCTGAATTTCCAGGGGCTGGCAATCGTGAGTGCCACTTTGTGGACCATTGTCATATACAGTATGCTCCGAAAGTATTCGTTAAAATTAATGCAGGTAATAGTAACAGATATATCTAAACAGATATATTTTGATAACGAGCATATGGCCTCTGAAATCAAGTTTGTGAGTAGTGCTGACATAAGCTGTTGTGTCGATGTCGTGACTCGGAATGTGTACTGATGTGCAAACCTGCTCTGTGTACGAACGGTTGGCTCTGATGTCTGCTTAAGAACACTTCGATTCATTCGCAAGCATCACCGCCTTGTGATAACAACGGTGATCTCAGTGACAGTTGATTGGACCACACATTCTTCCATTCCGCCTCACGGGATGGAGCTATCGTATCTCGTAGAACATGTGTTGTCAGAACTGCTGCAGGATGTTTCTATGAATGTTAAACAAAGTATGTAGTTACAGCATGATGCGGCGCCACCCCATTTCAGCATTGCTCTGAGGAATCATCTAAAAGCCACCTTCGGGAATCGATGGATTGGCCGAGGTGGCCCTGGGGCCGGGGCAATCTGGTCAGCTGATCTCACATTTCTGAATTTCTGTCTCTAGGGACATATGAAGCAGCTGGTGTATGAATTCTATGTAGAAACAGAAGAGGATCTCGTCTTTAGAATTACCGTCGGTTCTGGTACCATTGCAGACATGCCAGGAGTCTTCGACCGGCCACGTCGATCAATGGTCCGAGAGTGTACTGCGTGCATACAGGCCAGTGGTCGCGCATTCTAGCAGTTCCTGTGAATGCCACGGCTGTAATTATCGTGCTAAACTACCTCCTATGCAAATTGTCCCTAGCATCAGAAATTGCCGTCAGACCATGACCAATTATATTTGTTTTCACGTTCTCTACCTCCTGTATTAATTGAACGAATAGTTTCTGAACACCCTGTATATAAGGGCCGACCTAACTAGTAGGCAACCTTGATGGGCTACTACAAGGCCGTTATTGCGTGAGTGCGTGGTGCCGTTCTTTAAATCAGCAAGCAGGTCGAGGAATAATTACTCTCTTGCTGTGTCTACAGGCTGATCGTTCCACCAGAATTGAAATACCCGCCCATATCGTAAATCTTACGCTTGGAGCAAGGAATACACCCCATTGCACAGGGAATTCCTTTTGCTTTCATTACGTACACTTTTTCAAAGGCCTCTGTTCAAACATTTACAGGGAAATTAATTAATTTGATATTGACGTCTCACTAATTACATCTGAAACTTATGAATGCAGAGAAACGATTTATTCAGAACTTAAGAAATAAGGAGCACTATATTTTAGGGATAGTAAGAAGATATTGTAACAGTTACATTGTAAGATTACCTTAATGTAACTCACAGATGTAATTGAGCCAGACAATAAGTAGTTACCCATTAACAGCTACAGAAATAACGAATGCAAAGTAACTGGTTACCAAGTAACTGTTAGTAAAGTAACGAAGAGAGTAACTAGTTATCCAGCTAACAGTTTAATAAAGCAACGGAGACCATTACCTAGCCTGTGTCACATAATTCACTGCATGTGTATTGCTAACGCTTATTGGAAATTACTTACCTCAAATCGTTAGGGAATATTGATTACTTCCGAAAGAGATCGTCAGACACTGTCCATCTAATATATCATCTAGTGAGACAAAGGCATAGGTATCCGCTTTGCTACACATATGTAACCAACTGCATTTTTGTGGTGTTAGACAATAAAACTTTTTGGGACGTTAATATTTCTTCTCTCTGGAACACCGCTTTTCAAAATGTCATTACAATATTTAGCTAACGTTATATGAGAATACTTATGTTGTATGCTTAATTTCATGTCTGCATCACTTAATGTGTATGTTTTATAATTTTAAATGTATTTTTCGAAATAATGGCCACCCATAATTTGTTACCTTTCTCGTTTCTCGTTGCTTTTTTATTATTTATTTCTTTTATTCTGTCACATATACAAAAAAAAAAAAAAAAAAAAAAAAACATGAGCGAGGTGGAACTTGAACCCGCGACCCTTTACGATAGCCATAAAAGCAAATAACTTAATCGTTACTGGTAACCGCTACCTGTAACCGTTAATGCGACAGTTATAACCGTTACCCGAAAATAACTGTTGGTCACATCCTACTATATTTAGAACTTGAACCGTTAGCATTTGCATATGCTTGTGGAAATGATCAAATTCTCATTTGAAACTACTTGCCTCCTTTACCATGTTTGGAAAGTTGGGTACTGTTGCATATTATGAAACAAGACGTATGTACGAACAGAACGCCAGAACTTTCCATTTCCACGGCTAAGAACGTCGTTTGCGATTACAAATAAAACAGAACTTCTAATGTATTACCTGCCAACGGAATATTTTAGTCCTGAAAAAAAAAATGTTTCATGCGTAGCAATCACAAGAATCTTCAGCTCTTCAACCATCTTACCACTTCAAAAAATAAATATTTAAATAAATAACATAAAGTGAAATCATAAAATAAACACTAATTAGAGCTTCTCGGGTTACCAGCCTTGTAATATCTATAAAATTATTCGAGCTTTCGGCCATACTTAACTCCATGGCCATCATCAGGAAATGAATAATTAATAACCCATGGCTTTCATCGGGAACTGCATAAGAAATAAACAGCCATCTCAAAATCCATGCCTTCTTTTAAGTATTCCTGTCAAAGCTGTGCTCAGCCATAGGCTGTTGTCCCTATCAAAATTTTTTGGCTTTAACTGAATTTCACTTGCCTCTTTTACGACTCTGTTTTAATGTCGGTTACCGCAGTGTAAAACCGCGACCTCATCAGACAATATTTTGTGATAATCATCGAAGCTATGCTGTGCTATTGCTGATTTTTCTGGTTGTAGTAGTCGTAGATTGCGTTTGTGTTCCTTGTGTCTTTCTTCAATCGTACGACCTGTCCTATATACAGGATTCTTCATTTAAAACCTAACGAAGCACACGGCGTTTCGCCTCTCCTTCGACCCTGCTGGACTCCCCCACTATCGGGTGCCGTTGTGCGCGTGGCTGGTAGATGCTGGGCCTCTAAAAATCCACATCGCGTTCAAGAAATCCCTTATTATGATCGGAGAGTTGGAGTTTGGTGTGCTATTAGCGCTAGAAACGTAATTGGTCCAATATTTTACGAGCAGACTGTAAATGCAGAGAGGCACCGAAATGGCATTTTCAGCCCATTTTATCATGAACTGACAGAAGAGGAGAAATCATGTGGGTGGTTTCAACAGGATTCTGCTATTGCCCGTACAGCAGAGGGATCCATGGATAAAAGTAGGGAGGTGTTTGAAGTGATTAGTGCTGGTGTATAGCCCTCTCGCTCCCCCGATCTTGCAGTGTTCGATTTTTACCTGTGGGGTAACCTGAAAAACAAAGCTTACGTGACAAATCCTCCTCCCTTGGAAGAACTAAAACAAAATATTAGGAATGAAATCGGAAACATTACAATGGCCCAACTTAATCATGTGAATCAGAATATGTTCTCCCTATATATTGGTTGTTTAGCTGAGAGTGGGCGACATTTCCAGCGTCTTCTATAAGGTAAGGGTGCCATATATGCTTTACGGGCGGAGTTTATGTAGGAGCAATAATAGTAGTAGTAATAATAATAATAATAATAATAATAATAATAATAATAATAATAATAATAATAATAATAATAATAATAATAATAATAATAATAATAATAATGATGATGATGATGATGATGATGATGACGACGATAATGATGATATGATGATAATGACGATAACAATGACAATAACGATAACAAAAACAAAAACAATAACAATAATAATAAAAATTCCATTAGCCAATTATGCATTACAGAATCTCTTATTTTATAATTACGTATTTACCCATGGAGGAAACCAGGTAATGACTAAAGTAAAACTATTGTTCACTTACATCTTGCCGCTGCAGGCAACAAACAAGCTGAATGCATTGTGTGAGGGCGACGGGAGTCTCAGATGTATGTTCTGACTGGCAGTCTGCGGTGCAGTGGCCACAATGTGATGGAAGACCAATCTGTAGGGGACATCGACACTATCATTGCATAGCACACGGAGAAGCAATAGGGAAACAATAGATATCGCAATGTGGAAATACAGAGCAACTCCCTTAATTCGAGCGAATTTTGTATTAAAGCAACGTAAAACTTTTACATGTTTAATTTTCCTTAATTGGAAGTTTTTGTTCAGAAATGTCAGTCAAATATTAACCTAAGCGCGCAAATTGATAACTTCGTCCAGTGTTTCTGCAAAAGAGGTCATTGCTCCGGAGTTGTTTGTTTTGCCGGAACGCAATTGGAATACAGTTAGGCGGAGGAATAGCTTTTCTAGCTGCCGGCCTCGAGCTTCTATACCTGCTACCACATCCCCTTGTTTAAAATACGTGTGCCTTTAGTTTTCGCTTAAGCTTCCTTCTGCAAATCAGTGCCACTGTGTATCTTAGCAAACTGCGTATCCAGTATAAGGCTTTAACTTTAGTGGAAGAAGCCGCCGTCATTCGAGAAGTTGAAAAGGGTTTGAAGAAAAATCTGAAATAGCGAATGAAGGATACCCAACTGTGAAATTTTGAAAATCTGCAGTTTTCATTGGATTGATTTGAAATTTTAACACACCAATCACTGTATAGTGAGGAGCAACTGTGCTAAATTTCATACATTTAGTCAGATTAGTTGCTAACATATTAATATTTTATTACATTTTTTTTAATATTTGTATAAATGGATCCTCCATGATGCAATTTTGATTTGAAAAACTTAATAATTTTCAGTTATGTTCTGTAATGGAATGTTAGAAAATTTATGAGATAATTTCTTAATCTTGTTATTACTTTGGATAAAAATAAAGTTTAAAATCATTATTTTTTTCATTTAAATTTCGAAATGTAAATTTTAATATTTAATTACTCAGCAGTTGTTCACGTTGTGAAGAAATTATTTCATCATTTCTTTTTAATATTATTTCTAAGCAGGTGCACCAAATTTAATGCATAAGTACTGCAAATTGCATCATGTGGAGCATTTTAAAGAGCAAACACTGCTAAAAATAAAAACATGGAAAAACTAAGTTTGAAGTCATAGCAAGGATAATGGAAGTGTATTGATTTAAATGGACATGACCACTTACAGGCAATCAGTTAGACGGCCACGTGACATAGTTAAAACGGCCGTAAGGCTATAAAAAGCATATCAAAATAAAGCAGAAGATTTATAGTATTTGATAAAACAAAAATCCATTTTTGGAAATTTTTTAAATGTTAAGCCTTTTTTCACAGATGCGTATCCTTAGCTTTAGTGGAAGAAGCCGCCGTCATTCGAGAAGTTGAAAAGGGTTTGAAGAAAAATCTGAAATAGCGAATGAATGCAGGATGCCACTGAACATTTTCTTAACTTATCTGCAGAATAAGGAGAAAATCACTTCGAGCGAAAACAAAAAGAGTCGAAAAAGTGTGAGACAACCAGATCATCCTGATGTTTACGAGTGCGTGTTAATTAAGAATGAATATATGTATCAGTATAGCTAAACTGTCAATTTTGTAATTCAAATTTTTGGATATTTCGAATTGTTTTCTTGTCCCTTTAGGCTTCAAATTGTCCAAGTTTCACTACAATAAAACCTTTATGATTTAAGTAAACGACATTGGAGAAAGTTCACATTCGTATTAAGTACTACTGATCAAAGTGCCCAGCTTGCTTGTAATGAAGTATTAGCCACATACAAATTAAAATGTACATGCATTTAAAAATAACAGAATAAAAAAGAACGAATCCAAGAAAAAATGCTTTAATAGTTTAAGAATTTGCGTTTCTAACAGGGACAAAATCCTGCAATTGCTTCCTTCGCTGTCACACTTGTAGCTCTTGTGTTTTCGGTGGTCTGGTTCTTGCCGCCCCCCCCCCCCTCTCTCTCAAACCGTACCTCCCACTACATTTGAATATTTCCGCGGCAACTAAAATATACTGTTGATCATTTTCTTGAGTTATAGACCAAATACAAAAAGGGGTTACTTTTTGTCAAAATGACGGGGGTTTGTTTTAATTTTAGTTGCATTTTACCTAAGAACCAGAAATGGCTACCCATAACTATGAAAAGAAAATTAACGGAATAATTCGTAGAACTTTATCACTTTCTCTAATACGTATAGTTAGTAGAGGAAGTATTGTACTCTACCCAAAAATTCGATGTCGAGATTTAACCGGAAATACATGTTTTGAGTCCCTTTGAATCCAAAAAAGCATGTTTAGAAAAGGTCGGTGTGTGTGTATGTGTGTGTGTGTGTGTTTGTGTGTGTGTGTGTGTGTGTGTGTGTGTGTGTGTGTGTCGTTGTGTCGTTGTGTCTGGGGGCAGCATAGCTCAAAAATGGAAAGTGAGTATTCGTGGGCGTCGCGATAGGGGGGGCAAGGGGGGCCGGGACCCCCCTGGAAGTTGGTCAACGTAATGAGCAATCAATTACTGACTATTAAACTTTTTTAATTTAACTATTTTAATTTTAACATAACGATCAATTTTTATTTAGCACAAATTAATATGGTTATCTGCAACAAATATTATAAATTTTGACAGTAAAATAATGAATTAATATTATCTGATTGCAAATCTCCAAAATGTGGCCCCCCACCCTGGAAGAAAGTCTGCCGACGCTCATGTGGGTATTTAAGTTTAATATCTTTTAAGGATTTTGTAGAAAATTCCGCCACTCTAAACTATCCTTGCCATGAAAAATGTGTTTTTATTTTTATTTTCTCGAAAATGGTCTTAACAATTTTGATTAAAATGCCATATGTTTAAGATATTTTTATGACGAATGAAATGTATATTTTGAATTTTCTGGATATGGCCCATGTAGTCCTGTTTACTCTGGATGACTTTTGCACAACTGGTCAGCTGTAAGACATAGACCAAATCTTACTGCACAAAAAATGCGGATCTTCCTAAAACACAATTTATATCCAAATAAGCTTTGTTGTGATGAGAACCATTTCGGAGATATTCCTTGTTCCTTGTGAGTTTTCGAAAACTTTCGTCAAATTGAAGATAATTAGTGATTTAAAGCCCTCCCAGCGTTGATTATCGATGATAGCTTCTCGGGCCAACAGTTAGGTCAAATTTGGGTAACCACCCAATGGAAGATAGTTGTTCATTCTTTATGTTAGCCCTGCAAAGAGAGCGAAATTTGAAAGCTTTAAAAGATTTGACTATCGCTCAAAGCCTTCTGTATTCCCACATTCCTCTTGCACCTACAAGAGAATGAGCAATAAGATAATTTCTGCAAATATTTATTTCAACTAACACGAAGAAGCTACAGGAATAAGAGTTTGCAAGAATGGTTGGTACAAGAGTAGAGAAAGTCATGTGAGTGCAACACAAAAGTTTTTTCTTTTAAATAACGTTCTACGTGAAGTGCTCTTCTGTCTCAATTGGCATGTGAGGTGGGCTAATTAGAATTAATAATGTTTTTAGTATTCTTCTTAGTGCAATTATTTCCAAAATTGCCAACTAAATACCTCTAACTTGCGCATACTTCAATTATCACCACCAAACGTTTTCAGTAATGGTCTTATATTGTCCATTGTAGTTGCACTTTAACTTTGATTTCATAAAATCAACTGAAATTATGCCAATGCGTTCAAAAAGTTTTGTGTACTTTGCAGTGCTAATAGCGAACTGTTTTCAATTAAAATCTTAATAATTAAGGCAATTTTCTTATATGGACAAATGCATTTAAACAACCATGGAAGATTGGTCTCAGTTCCTGCGTGTTTTTCAATGCACTGTTTATACTCCAGTTTTGAGTACGTGGTATATACTCACAGAACCTGTTTTATATCCTCATTTAAATAATACCCTCAAGCGACGATCTTTCCGTTCCGTACCATTTTTCATTAAACAAGTTTTTCACATATCTGAATATTTTAAGTAATACTGAATTTTCACGCTGTCGCAAAAAAAAAGAAGGCAAAGTGTTCCTGATATGCGTTTTTAAGAGGGATTATTTAAATTAGTTAATATTATCGATTTCCCTGCATTCAGTGACAGGAATAAAATGTTCTCCCCAAGCAGTAGCTAAGTCATTTATGTTTTATTCTGGATTTTAAGCAGGCGGGTACAGTTCTAGACATCAGTATTCGCGGCAATACTAGAGACGTGCCTAATGATGAAGCCCAATTTAAAATATGTTGCACTATTTATGAGGGCTTTTGCATTTCAGTTGTTTCGCTGGACTTAGACCTTTTCATGTTTTAATAGCAACTATTTAAAAAAAGAAGCTTCAATAGTCGATGTAATTGCAAATACAGTTAGTTACCCTAAGAACACAATCTCTTGGATATAGATTAAGTTAACAATGAAAATAAATTAGAATGATCTTTAAATTTAGACACACAATTGTCTATAGAACAGTTATTAAACTGTTCAAGTGAATGATGGATGCAAAAATTACAAAAACAAATGATAAAAGAATACATTTTTGGTTTATTACACTTTTATTTAGTTTAATTATTTAATATACGTTCCTTGTTTGAGGGCTGCCAGAAAGACAATGTCTAACTTTACAATTAATGTTTAAAAAAAGATAACAATTGTATAAATTACGTTATGATACATTAAATTAATAATAACCAGCTTCAAGGAAATAAAAGTAACAGGTATCAATATTTTCATACTAAAATTGATGCAGTTAAAATATTACATGCCAATTTCAATGCATTTTTAGATAAATATTATGATTACTGAGTACACATAGTTTCACATTATGAGAATTCAACCCCTGAATACTATTATATATAGAAGGCGTTAGTCCGGGCTATTTTAAACCAAAACTGATATACCTTTTAGTATATTGTACCTCTAGCTCTATCATTAATCCAGGAACCGAGATCTAGGTTATATTTTACCTTGTAATAGTGGGTTCATAAATGGTCTTTTTTCTGTATGTACTTCTTTAGGCGGATCACAGTGGGACTCAAAGCGAACGGGAGGATCAGAGATCACTCCGCTGCCATCAGATGTCTTGTAGGCAATTATGTCGATGCGCCTGGTGCTAACACTGATGGACAACCCATACATCTCCTCATGGACCTCGGAACCTTTCTACTTCATACTTGTTGCAATCAAGCTTCGTGTCTTCGTGTCTTCGTGTCTGTTTCGCAGCACTTCTCCGTACCCAGAATATGCGCAGGTGTTCGTGCTCTCTGACCCAAAGGCAACAGAGGGTATTGTTCTGAGACCTCCGTGGTAAGGAGTGCACCACAATAACTTTCAGCAGTCATTTTGATGACATGTCTGCATTCGGATCAGGAAAGTCTGCGAAGATCTCAGATCCAATTATTGGCAGTCATTTTCCTTTTTTCAGTAAGTCACTCCAAGATGAAGTTCTCTTTCTTTCAAATGTCTTCTGACATTCCTTAGATCAGGGAGAAGAGTTACAGGGTCTCTGATGTCATTCTGAGCAGTGTTAATATGTAAACAGATCTGAGTTTCCTGTTTAATATCTATTACGGAATTAACAATTGGGTCGTTGAAGGATTGTAAAATTGATATGCTGTAATAGAACGTTCCATGAGGCGCAGAATAGAGCGAGGCCTTCATATTTTCCTGCGATATACATCATATGGTCTGGAACGTCTGTTGGCAATTGTAGAATACTTTTAACAGTACATTTTAAGATTTAACAGCGCCAGTTAAACATTTTTGTAAAATTGCATCCATGGGATAACTTGAAAAGGATGAATTAATGTCGAAATTTAGCCCCTCTCTTCGTAGTACCTTTTACCAAGGCTCAGCATTGCTCTCTCTAATTTTTAATTCAGTGTTTAAAATGTTTACTCCCTGCAGTTCCAAAGAATTAAACTGCTACTTACGAGTTAAGTTATTCCTGTGAAACATTGCTAGCAGTCTCCCCACACACAAATCACAATTGTAATGTCAGAAGCTGTGAAATAATAATGATGATGCTGATGAAGATGATGATGCTGATGATGCTGATGAAGATGATGCTGATGGTGATGATGATGATGATGGTGATGATGATGATGATGATGATGATGATGATGATGATGATGATGATGATGGCACATGCCTACTAATTGAAACATACTATGTAGTATTTGTTCTAAAGTGCATTCATTTTTCAGTGAGGTTTGCTAAGCCTAAATGTGTGTATACGATTTTAAAAACTGAAGAATATAGGAAAAGTAACCAAAATACAACATGTTTCCTGTTTGACAATGTATATTATACTTTTTTCCTCTCTGTTTTACTACGGAATCACGACACTGGAAACTGACATGACAAAGAAATTGGAACTTGTATTCTTAAGAGAATTTTTGAAAAATTCTAGTATTTTATTTAAAAAACATAACTTGGAAATCATTTCACTTAGAAACACAAAATTGTACACCAAACTTCCATAAACATGCATAATTTGCGATAAAAATCAAAGCAGTATTTTACGAACTCTACCTTTTTAGAATTCACGGATCGGTCGCAATATGTCTACCTAAATAAAGCTCGCGATGATTAAGCGGCAGATCGTTAGCACAAAAAGCCGAAGATCGTTGAGTGGAATTCCAGCCGATATATTGAGGCTTTCAAATTTGATTTAAGTTTTCAAACTTAGTCTACGCTGGGCCAGTGCTCAGTAAGCATAACTGCTTGCTTCATTTACACCTTGCGAGTTATTATATTCAAACTACAGTAAACTCCCGATTATTCGTGTGCGGGTTATTCAGGCACCTTCGTGCAGAAAAATAAAGGTACATTATTTTTCGTCCACTAGAGAACTATACTTTCTGCGTTTGGGTCACTGAGACAGCAGCAAACAACACACCCCGTGACAATTGAGTACCATTTCCATTGTTGTCAGGCTGCCTGTTTCATGAAAATCGAAAACGGGCTTAGTTTCAGGTGTTTATCAGTTATTGTACCACACTGTAATCTGTTGATATTCTTCTAGATTATATGGGCCAGAGGGGTTTTCGGTGCAATGCGATTATTGCTGGGGAAAAATCCAAATGCCGAGCGAAAAAGTGTCAACTCCTCTCAGAAGCACACCAACATCACGTATTACGCACTTTAAGAAATAAATAGGCATACTTAAATACGCAAACTCCAAGATAAGTTTTGACCAACGATACTTAAAACATTGCTAATAGTCATATGACCCTTGATCGTACGTACTGAAATTAATTCTTAATATAGGAAACATTTTCTTAATGAACATTCAATTGCATAATGAATTTAAGTTGATGAGAGACAGAATATTAACAGAAATATTATACCTAGCCAGCTGGTGCCATGGTAACATATAGGACGACTCGCATTCGGGAGGTCCTGGGTTTGAGTAACAGTGATCGTCCATCCTAACTCATGGGATTTTCTTGGTTTCCCCGGGTTGGTAAGTGAACTTTGGGATGGTTCCTCTTCTACCATGACGTCCCTGTTCCTCATTTCCTTCAGTGTCATCTGTTCCAGGGTTGTAGGACAATACGACGGTTGTGTGTTTCGGCTGGGAGGTGGAAGTGCGCTTTGTAGAGTTTTCTTCCTGGCGTTGTTCGCGACTGCTGAATAAGGGTCCGCCTCGGAAGTGGGTCTTTTCTGGGAACCGCCGGGGTTTAGGGGCTCGGGAATAGGGTTGGGCCATCCCTCCCATGGGTCACGGTAGAAGCACAAAGAGCCCGGAGTATATGTACGGGACTCTGCCCCAGTTGTGGGGCCCCTCTGTTCTTCTGTACCTTTGCCCTTTACAGCAGTGTTAGAAATACTCAACCTGTCTCATCTATCAGTGGTGACAGCATTGCAAGCCAATGGTTTCTGGTGAAATAGAGTACCAAGGAGCAAGAATAACCTCTGCTTCTTCATCCAATTGCCTTCTCCGTATGGAGGACTTAAACCCCCTAGGACTTACAGGCTGTGCCTAGGGTATGACTTCTGTCGGAGAGCAGCCGAACCTATGGATCGGACAGAGTGAAGACCTGGAAGCGGGTGGTCAGCTCAGCACCAGGTATGGGAGTGAAGAAGATGATGACATGAAATGCAGGTAAAATGGATGAAGGGAAAGGTGATGATGCAGCAGCTGTGGAATCAATGACGTAGGAAACCGGAGAACCCAAGGAAACCCGCTCAGATGCCGCTTCGTCCACCACGAATACCACATGTGGGTCCACCTTGGTAATAGGTGAACGGTCTAGCCACTCAGCCACGGCGTCGCCAGCAAGAATAATACTAAAGAATAAAAGAACAAAAGGAAAGAGTGTGACACCTGTGCTAGCCATATATTTTCACAGTTGGCGGATTTTAGCGTTTTTTCTTGCATAAATTGATTTATTTCTAAAGGGTTTTTAATATGCTGAGTTATTATAAGTGCCTAACAGATCGTCAGCGCACCAGGGTTCTTAATCCTGGTGAGAAATCTGTAACGCCAGTCATACCTGATACTTTACTGTGTTGCAATTATTGCTGGTTATTAGCGTATCTTTGGAATATTTCATTCCTGTCCAACACAAACTGGTAGGCTTTTCTTGTTACCTTTTACTTCTTGTGTTACTTCTACATGGGTTTTCCACAGAGTGCGGCAAACTACATTTTTTTCATTAGTTGCGTAACCTTGCAGTTGCTCTCTGATGTCTGTCTTCGGGTCTAAATTTATCTAGATTTGTGCAGGCTTTAATTCTAGAAATAACTTTTCTAAGTGCTTATATCATCCTGGAACCTTGGAATAAAAGTGGTATGATACCCCCAGATAATAAGCCATTGAGTTCTAAGGGCAGGTACTAAATATTTTGCGAGTTATTATCTAAGTTACACTTACCTCTAGAGTTCTGTCCATTTATTTAACTACTTCCTCCATGAGGAGGCTGCATCAAGGACAAAGTATACAAAAAGCAACATTTTGTAGGATGAACATATAAAACATAAGTAGTAAATCGAAGAAAATAACAAAATTACTAACAGTAGTCCAGAACAAGTAAAATTGAATGCATGCACCTATAAGGCAATTAAATTAAAATATATAAAAATACAAGAAAGGGGGGAGACATCCTAAAGATTGCATAAATGATTTCTTAAAATGGCTATGGAGCCCCGTATTGCGATGATCACTAACAAATTTAGGTAAGGTGAAAGAAGACAGTTACAAAAATATCTTTCTATAAAAGGCTGAGAAGAAATACACTTTGGTTTATAAAAAGTACACCAGGTTTCAGTTTAAGCGAGAGTATCACTTATTCTCCACTTCCTAAATGCATAGTTAAAGTTACAGATTTCCATATAATAGTTGTGGTACTAACACTTAGGTTTTAAAATGTAAATATTAATAAATCACATCTTTAAGAATTGTTGAAGTCCTGTAAATCTCTTAATAAAAGCATCACGTTTTTTGATTTTTAAGAATCCCAGTTATGAAAACAGGTGCCTCAAGTCCCTTTCCCAAGAATTATTACCCTGTAGTAAACCATTTTTATTCTGACAGCGTTCCTGGGTATTTTTATAGTTCTATAATGAACAATAATCTAATTTTGCTTCACATCTTTTGGCCTGTTTCTTCCTGTATTGAACAATCCTATTTTTCAAAGCCCAGTTCTGTCTAGATCTCTCTTCACTTGTTGACTAAACGTGCATTGAAACTCCTGCCTCTTTGTAAGATAGTGAATTTGTCTTTTTAAAAT
The DNA here is from genome assembly GCA_030765045.1 of Tenodera sinensis. NCBI lineage: Eukaryota > Metazoa > Arthropoda > Insecta > Mantodea > Mantidae > Tenodera > Tenodera sinensis. The sequence continues at coordinate 33,321,189 of CM060962.1, forward strand.
ACTAAAATATATTGCTTCTAAATATCCTCAATATGTTCCCACGATTCTCTCCAAATACCTGTTCTTTTGCACAGTTTCCTATTGTATTTGTAAAACTTTCGCAACACCATTTCGGCTGAGCTGGTTATTCAGGTTGAAGAAATAACAGTGAGATGGACCTTGAGGTTCTTTATGAACGTAATCTTGCTTTATGTTGGATTTCAATTAGTATTTACATATACGTTAGATGTCCTTGAAGTTAGGGATTTGGTGATTAAGTGTTCTTGGGGCAAGTTAATGAATGAATGATTGAAGGAGGGGTTTCATTTACATATAAATATACAGGCAACTCTTCTTAAATACTGCAGAGGTCCAGCAAACCATACGCGTTATTTATACTGCACAGGAATAAAAAGAAAGAGGGAAAACGTGTCAGCAGTAAAATACTGCTGTAATAAAAAATAATCGTGTATGGTAGCCAAATAAAAACAAAACACGATAGAATTGTAAGTCTTACTACAATGCATTGTTGTGCCCTATATAAAGTAATTGTAAAACTATAGTGATACCTGAATTGACATAAAATAGCTTAAAATAAAATATCAACACCCAGCAAGACACATTTAGCTCTGTTTACACTCCTCCCCTTAGTCAAGCTTCTTAAACTTGTGATCGCGTCCTAAGCATCAATTTACTACCTCTTCTTGGTCTTTCCTGCTTTCCAGTAGCGCCCAACATGCAAGTATCTGCATAGTCGATTCAGTATAGGATGCTAGTAAATTCTGTACCCTTCATTATTCCGAGCCTCTACTGATCGCCGATATGTGCAACCACTCCGACGATTACTTTGTCCGTTAAATATTATTCATCCTTTTACTTGTTAGTTTTGGATTAATGACTTTTTGACTAATGTCCTGGTAAAAACAACGAAAAGCTGTTAGTTCGCAGTGGTACAAATAATAAACAACTACGATTTAACAGCTACATGCTTAAAAATGTCTAAAATAGCGAAAAAGCACTATTTTTGTTTTTGGTTCAACGTTATTCATTATGTATATATTCAAACATGAAGTGAATCATTATGCACAAAATTAGAATGGGTTTTGCACTGTCGAAGTTAGGTTATTAGAGCAAAGTAGCATCAAATTCTGCCAAGTTTATTAATCTACTGCTAGGACAATAAGCACTTAGAAGAAAACAAATTAGCTAAATATGTATGTTATAGCAGACACCGAATTTAATGGCGGCTGATAGCTGGCCAGTACTATTCTCTTTCCTGTTGTGCAAATACATTTTTTGGGCGCAGATTATATTTATGTATATCAGCGGTTTTATAAGTGATTTCAAGCGTGTTTAACTACACAACACCGTAAGGCGTGGCAAACCTGTGACTGGATGTTGTGCTGAACCAACCGTCATTAAATTTTGTGTCAGTCATGCAATATAGTAGGCCACAAGTTAGATATAAAGTGCCACATATATAAGGTTCATAGTGTTAAGATATTAATATACCAAGTGATAAATAGTGTATGGGTAGGAAAGGTCACAGGATTTAGATGCATGCCTTCCAAGCTCACTGATCTACTTTTGTATGTTAATTTGGTATATTAAGGCAAGTAGGATTTGTTTGATTAATTGTGCACTTTTGGATTAAAATGTCTCAGTAGTCCTTTTTTTTAAATATACCTGGCCACTTTATTAACACCAAATTAGATGAAGAGCGTGATAACATCCTGTGTGCTTCATTTTTTGATGGCGTCTCCAGTATCTTGATCCTTGGTTAATTTGCTGCCGGCTGCTACAGTTGTGAGCTATGGGATATTTTTCTCAGCGGTGGTGGGTATGAGGACAGACAACACCAGTTAAGTTGACTGATAAATTAAATGGAGGCTAAGAACGAGCTATTTGAGGCGCGTTTCTGACCACCGAGGATGTAGAATTACTGTTTCTGTATCTCAGCACTAGAAACTTTAACTATCAAAGTATTATATCTACTAACTTGGGATGTATCTGTTCTTAATGATTTAAACTGACTGTTATGTATAACCTGGCGCGGTTATTAGACGCTACGAACGGCCGATAATCGATCACAGTAAAACACTTCTGTAGTTTGTAATACAGAAAGAAATAGACGCGTATTTTAGAAATACACCATCTTTTATTAATTTAAGTTCCGTCTTAACTTACCAAAGTTCTTACATAATGTTGGAAAACTTCAAGCATCTCTTTACTTGCATCTGAGACGCTACTGCTACTCTGTGTCTTGCTAAATTTCTAAGTTTTCTAAGCTTCAGAATTCTTTGTACGTGCATTTTAGATTTTCCGGAACTCTGAATGACCAGAATTCTAGATAAGCAACCCTTAACTGCCTTAGCAACACTGAGTTACAACTAATTGGCTTTTCCTCAGCACTGAAGTTGTTCATGACTTCAATTTACTGACGAAATTTTAACTCAAGCTTCTTACTTTGTGCATGGATTTTAACGTACGGAAATTATTCCTTTCAAATTATTTATGTATCTCTCCTATCATTTCCTTATAAAATTATGAAACTTACAGTCTGTAATTACGGTATCAAATAGAAACGAGGTGTTATGTTATTACATGAAATTGTATTTGGCATCTTCAACGGTTATGGGGAAAACGGGTCATTTATATCAGAAAATATCATTCAGAGGAAAACCTGTTTAAAGTAAACACGGAAAAAAAGGCATGTATTAAATTTAAAAAGAAGCAATCACATTACTTGGACATTGGAAGCTACCTTATTTAGAACTGAGAGAGTATACTTACTATTCCTGAAGGATGAGCTAAAATGTATCTCTCTAATCCAAAGTGTACAAGAATTGTGATTCTCTATGCTGTGAAGTCCTGTAGAACATAGATTACAAATTGACAGATGGAATATTTCAAGTATAGGAAAAGGAATAGAGAAACGGAGAGGGCTCGGCACCGAAGCCAGGCTTATTGGGTATATGCACCCAAGAGGGCACCCCCGGGAGGAAGGGTGAGGTGAGAGAAGACACCTGGTGGCCAGATACAGACATTGACATAGGTCCCTAAGGTTTCGCAAGGTTGACAACACCTCGAAGTTTTGTAGGTCTTTCGGGGCCAACTCAGGGGGGTCTCGGCGCAAGGTCCAACGCTCCCTTATGCCGCCCCCTTTTCCACTGGGATCTCACGGACAACGAGGGACGGAAAGAGTTCCTTTGTGCATATCATCCCTGCCAAGCTGCACCTAACGCTGATACTTGCGACTCCGTAAGAACCAACGCGATGCAGGATAAATAAAAGGATTAACGAAACGAAATGGAGGGACAGGAAATTCGAGGGATATAATTGTCCTTCCCAGCATTCATCTGGCGACCCGGGAAACCCCCGTAAAAAAACAGGACCTCCAGAATGCGAGCCTCGCGTTACCACGGAGCCATCTCCTTCGGTTCAAGTATAAGTGCTGTGTCTAAAATGATAAATTCGAGCAAATTAAAGAGCAAGTTCCAAATTGTAAGACTACACATAATTCTATACTCTGCTTTTCAAATGGGAAGAGTTCTGATCAGCAGCCAATGAGATACGTTTACATGCACAGCGTTGCAAGATCATTACCCCCACTGTTTATATTTGTTGGTGCGCGTCAAGCCCCACTTAAGGGGAAAGCAACATGATAACTCAGCAGGACTCCGATTGGTTACCGGCCTGGATACGCTCAAGGACAAACTCCTTCCCATTTGAAAAACACAGTAAATGAAAGGCATGCTTTGACAACTGCTATTTACCCTCCTCTTTCCCTTGAAGTTGGACCTTTCGGCTGCCGCTACCCTATTGCACCTCATATCACCTATCGCGAACAAATAGTGAGTCAATTAATACAACGTAATTACCAGACCCAAGCAAGGACAGGACAGGACAGGGTGTTTTAACATCCAGGGACTACATATATAAACCTATATCGAGCTTTTCCTTGCTATCAAGTATATTATATTCTGAAGTACACAGAGATCTTGTGGTCTGCTTCAATTACTGCTCATTTAAAGTAATTTAAATACAGTGAACAAAAATACACACAACAGAGGTGTTGTTACTTAAGGTATCTACATATGTTAATGTTATGGCCTGGTTTCAATCTGACCTTACTTTTATTCTGTTGTAGTGTCTAGGAACATCCTCCAGACTTAATTAAGACCCGTACCAAAGATGTTAATTAATTGCCGCCTGTGGATTTTATAATAGATACTTGCAGCAGCGCATGGCCGTGTATCTGTGATTCACATCTAGTTCAGCACATGCTTGCAATACCTCGTTCATTCGATGGGACAGTGTGTATTATGGTTTCTCAGTCTCCTTATATAATACCCTCTGAAGAAACCACTGACTATTTTTTCAATAGACACGCGAATTACAAGTCTTATTTACTTGTGAAGTGTACCCATTTAAAGCTGTGAACAGGTAAGGCAACATAAGCCAAGTAACATAAATTAAATAGAGATACTGGAATTATTGAAGGGTAAGTTGAATGATTTTATAAAGCACTTGCAGAGAAATACACAAATAAGTGCAATAAATAGTTTCCGTGTGTTAAAATCAATGTATAATTTAGAAACATAGGAATCTTTTGTCATGTCAGCCATTAGCGATTCAATTTGGGAGCTCTACAGTGCTGTCGACAATAATTATTATCCTACAGGTGGGATATCTCGAAATCAGTTTAAATGTTTGTACGTTGGGAAAATCATGTAGATAAAGTTCTTCAAATTAGAAAGGAATATTAAATTCTTATGATTGAGCACTTCACAATGTAAAAATTCTGTTTTAGCTTTAACATATGACAACATTATTGACGAACGTTGGTAAATAGTTAGTCATGTAGGTTTAATTTAATAAAAGAATGTGTGTTTCTAAAAGTCTTTCTCTTCGTACTTTACACACTTACAGAGGTATTTTACTATGGCTACTTTTGGAAGCAGGTTTCCCTATAGCGCCTCAGTTTAATAAGACTTTGTGCGCTTCGTATTTTCTAATTTAGGGATCGATGTCTACATTTTCAGTTAAATGTATTATCTGTCTCAGTAGATTAGCACCTCACAGACGTGCTTACTGTGATCGATTATAGGCAGTCGTGGGGCTTCTAGACCGTGATTTAACGGTCAGCGCCAGGGAACCAACAGCTTAGCACTTTTGCCACTCACAGCAACGTACGCTTCTATTACTATTGCGAAAACAATTATTTCTAAACAGCAAGTACTGGAAGTGTCAGAAGTTAGGATATATAATTTAATAGTTACAATTTCTTGTGATAATATACGGAAGTCTTGTATTTCGGAACGTCCTTCTCGTTCTGCAACGATGTACTCGCCTTGTGCCGCAATATAGTATTAGACATACCACTGTAGTTTACCTGCAGAGATTCAAACCAGAGAGATATTGTAGTACGCAATGCCCTTAGTAAGATTTCACATTTGCATCCTCATTAAATATCTGTAATTTAAAACTGGAATCCGAAAATTTAAAAAGAAGATACACATGACACTGTGAGATTATCACAAGGTTTGGAATGGGAAGCTAGCACCTCGACCAATGAAATCTTTTATGGCTATGTCCTTAATGGTGTGCTCCTGAAAAGGAAGAGTGGAGTGAGAGGATAATAAGATTGGCTGCAGAGACGAAGGAGAGATGAAGCAGAGAACACGGTCTTTAACAGCTAAAGGTTGAAACTTCTGGCTCTTACAACCGTCTGCCCTCCCCTCTGTGGCCTTGTGCATGCCCTGGGGTTGGGGGACACGGAGACGTTCCCCGATTCGGAGGACAAGGATTTACAGAAATCAAATGCATCTGCCATGCATGCCCAAACTCTCACTGACATTTAGAGCCCTGAAGTAGCCAATCAGGATGGAAGTTGAAATGAAATGAGAAGTGAGGTGTGAGTGGCAAGAAATTTGAGGAGCTGCAAGTAATTATCCTTCCCAGCGTTCACCTCGTGGCCCGAGAGAGAGAGAAAAAAAAAAGAAACATGTTCAGGAAGATCGGCCATGAGAATCGAACCCACCACCTTCCGAACGCTAGCACAGAGCCATCTCCTTTGGTTAAAAAATGAAGGAACCGGGCATCAAACCCTCACAGTCAAAATATGTAGACGAAATCTTTACCTGACTATGAAACGTGGATGTCCTTTAAAGTTCTTTAAAATCGAATTACTTTAGCGGGAGCCTTATATCTCTACAACACATATGTATAAGTAAATCAGCTCCCTAGATTATGGCTGTTTATTAAATTTAATTGTTTTCACCAGAGGTTTAAATGAATCAGAAACTCGAGTTAAATCATTGAAAATAGAAAATTATGTTGGTATTTCGAGGTTGACTCAAGTCGGACACATTCTGTAGATAATGCTCAGTGCAGTGAATAAATCCGATCCCATTTTCAAGGTGTAACGTTTTCCAAGGCTCCAGAGGTTTCTTTCGTCCTTTTTTGTATTTTCAATCATTAAGCATGTAATATGTTTTGTGGGTAAGATTTATGTACGTGATTTGTTCAGTGGTGATCACCCCTTCCAATTCGATGCCATGAGCTTGGGGAAGACATATAAATCACTTAACTAATTCCAAGCGTTTCTATTTCCCCTGTAGTTACACAAAAGTTTTTCTTCTCTGTTTATTGCGAAACAGAAAACAAAAACGTGCTTCAGACTTATTGCTTACCAACTTATGTGTTTCACTAATAAGATAGCTTGGAGTTTCTCTTAAGAGAGGTCAGTTTTCTCAAGCTGTAAACCATGAGATAATATTCAGTTTAAGCAACTTTTGGGATCATTGATGACATATTCAACGTCCATTATTCAAGTGCGAGGGGTCTTGTAATAAAGAATTCAAAAACCTGAGAATTCCGGCAGTTTGAAGTTCATTGTTGCTAATCTAACCGAGAAATTTCCTCCAGGCATTGAAGAAGAACTCGTAGGCATGTGAATATACTTTTAATTGACTTTTCAATTTAGCAAATACAGTGAAAATTAATCGTTTGATAGTACTGCTTCTACGCAACCAGCTAAGCCACTAGGTGCTGTAGACTTTTGTCTTATTCATTCACATGCTTTTGGAAAGGCTCACAGTAAGTGACAAGGAAGTAGGTATTGCCGATAGAAGAATTCGATTTATACTGACTGCAACAAATATCTAATCGATGTGGTAGCGAATGAGTTAAACAATGCAGTTTCCTACATAATCGGTTGAAAATATAAGGGTAGCTCCCGAAAGTTATAAGGTGACTTTTTCATTTTTATTGGGCCCTTTAGTAAAGAAACAAAGTTCGTCTGTACAGCCCAAAGATAGTCGATTTATATTGCGGATGTTTAAAATGGGGAATGAAAATATGAGCAGCGGAAGTTTTTGAAAGATATAGGATAGCTTAGGATTTTGTTCCCAGATTACAAAATCCAAAGTTTCCAATTTTTATTAAGACCTTACCAAAATTTTCGTTGATAAGGAAGTTTAAGGAAATCAAAGGAAAGTTTGGTTATAAGGATAAGGTAGAAACAGAGAGGAATTTCCTCACTAAGGCTCCTCCGAGGCTTATTGTATCTCAAACCTCCGGGAGGAAAGGGTGAAATAAAGGACTCAAAGGGCGTCCAGATCCAGTACAGCACGCAGAGACGCAGAGGGGGTTCCCTAGCGTATAGCAGTTATCTTCACCAAGGTGTCAGCAGCAGCCTCCAGGCTCCCTCACTTGGAAGACTTAGTAGGAGGTCAAGCCGAACGCCATGGACAATCCTGTACAAAGTAGTGCCATCGTCAAGTGCCACTTAGCTGCCAATCCTTCGCCTCATTCTCCAACTCAGATATACGACCAGGGAAAGGAGTGGGCCATGAAACGAGAGACAGGAAACCACGGTGTTGCATACTGCACTCCAGCACTCGTCTAACAACCAGGGAAACCCATGAAAAAATCCATGAGTAGAGTGAGCGGTCGAACCCGAGGCCTCCCAAATGCGAGCCGCAGCCTTCCCGCTTGAGACATTTCGCTCGATAATTTGGTGATAGGAACACCGCATGCAACTCCGTCGATTTTTATCTCTTTAGAAATGACTAAAATCTGCCTTGGTAGCAATAAAATGCCAAAATATCCTGTCATACACATATTCTACGAAACGGAGTTGAAATTGGGTGGCATGAATATAAAAACTGTCCCTAAATCCACCAGTTTTGGAATTCTTGGAGTATATATTACAGCCAATGTCGTCCGGAAGAACAGTGCGCGCACGTGCTCACGTGTATGCCCACGCACACACACAAACCTATTTTCTCTCTTTATAATATTCATATACTTTTTTCTAAGCGCTGATACCACACTAACAATTCGCTCTTGACTGGCACGTTTTTAATAAAAGAGGTGTCGTTGAAGGACATTTGGGGCGAAGAATTTCAAATGAATATGTGAGCCGGAAAATTCAGTTTAGTGCAAATGCTTCCATTAGGTGAATCACATTGACAAAAATAAAAGGAGTAGTTAATCATATGCAAACGGAAAGATTTTATTCGTATAAAGAATGAAATAAGGGTTTAGGAGTACGGCAGTAATAAATTCTCACTAAGAAAGGCAGAACTGGGTTAGCTTTCGATTGGTGCCACGAGTGGAGCCGTAGTGGTGTTTAGTATCAGCAACCATTTTGTGCTGAATTTATGGCCGTCATTTTAGTCAAATGTCAAAGAGTGTATGTGTTAAAAATATTGTTGCATTTAGTACGGAATCAAGTTTTGCTATTACCGTCATTGTTTCGCTTTTCATAGCACGTTCCTAATGTCCCAGGATCCTTAGTTGAATGGTACACGAACATGTCTGATCAGATGTTATGGTTTCACCTCCCAAGTGCATGCTCTGGAAGCAAGTAAACAAGAGGAATAATATGTTAACCAAGAAAACGGCGACACTCGAGCAATAAGGCCTGGACAGGTGACGATAACCGGTTTATGCTAAACGTGTTTCTGTGTATTTTCTTGCATAAAAGTGCAGGGTAAGAGAAATTTAATCCAGGGAAGACGTATATTTTCATTCTGTCGAAGATAAGGATTCGTTGACCCTCTGTCGCACTAGTTTCAAATGCCACATGTATTTTATTTTGACATGCGCTAACAAAAGATGATCATTAATGTAATCTTTCAAAGTAAATAGCATTTTATAGTTGAATCCAAACAGTCATTTGCAGCCTTTGGTGTCTCTGTATTCGGGACAAAGTTTTTTTTCTCCGTTTACAAAGTCTGATGTTCCTCAAGAAGTTAGGTTTCCTTAAAGAAAAGAAAACAGAAAGTGCATAAAAACAAAATAACAACCAGTCGATGAAGCATGTGTCCGTATAATATAAATGACAATGGAAATGTTTCGTTCTTATTTCACAACAATACAAAACATTTTAAACTGCTTCTTGTCACCTTTCTCTGTACCCTCTTATCTTGTCACGATTATATTGTATATGTCTCAAGTGAAAATAATATATTCGAGTTCTCAATAAAATATTGTCAATTACTGCTAGTTTTTAGTTTAACACACTAATTGAAATTATTATAAACTTCATTGTTTAAGAACTTTTAGTTCCTGGAATTTTGTTCTCGAAAGTACAGAAACCATAGAAAGAAATCATCACGGCTTCCATGGCTCATCGCATTTGCTACCATTTCTAGGGTACTATATTACATCATGACTTGAATTTATTGCCTGGTGCTATGATCTTGTAGGTGCTGTCACGCCTTGTGCTGCGTTTGGGAAATAAGCATATCTATGCTAGTTTTGTGAACTCATTGGGAAATTACGAATAGGTAGCTCCTCAACTAGAAAAGAAGTAGAAAGTAAAAATGTTCTTAAAACAGGTAAGCTCCCTCCCTCCTTCCCCACAATAAGGGTGAATGAGGTGTCAGCGGATATTTAAAACACGTCCTATCGCCCCTACAGGCGTCCAGAAATCGGATATAGTTTACTGGTTGTAGGAAGTCTATATGGTGTAGCTCCATATACAAATATGTCAAACAGGCGTTTCAACCAATGTAGAAGAAAGGCGAGAAATAAACTTAAACCGAAATGTTGCCTTAGTAAAGTGAGTGTTAATTGTGGTAACATTAACTAAATACTATGCATTTCGCCTTTATAAGGAAACACAGTACAGCATATATGAAAAATAGTCACACATAGCAACGATAAATGAGATTTAGTTGAATAGAGGACATCTGAAGGCGTTTTCAAAACGCAAAACTTAAAAAATAATTCAGTGGAGAATGGGGGGGGGGGCGTTTCCGTTAAGGCGCAAAGGAACGTGCCCTCAGAGGATTAAATACAAAGAAAAAAAAAAGACTCAGTGGCTATGAAGGAATCTAATAAGATATCTATAAGGTATCTGCTTGCTCTTCGGATCTCCCCTTCATGCCTACCTCCCAGGGGTCTCTTTGGAAACACTATGGCCTGCTTGCGATACTGTGTTCCAAATATTGGAGATCCCTTGCTGACTGCTCGTAACTTTAAGCTTACCTACCGTTTTTCTATAAATAGCCAGCACTACATAATGCCACTAAACTGACGTTCTAAATCTTTTTTTGAGAATTTTAAACTTCTCTCTTGCGTCTTTTGAGCCGAGAACCGCAACACTCTCTTGTAAATTATGAAATGCCATTTCTAGAAGAGTTTTGTTACCTTGAGTATTCAGGTTCTTTAATGAACGCTTTGTGACTTATGGCTCTATTAACAATCGTCGCCAGTAATGTGAAAACGGTTAAAATATAAACTGATACAGCATATTAAGGGCAAAATTGTGCTTGGGAGTATTGTGATAATGTGATTTACTCCCACAGATACCTGTGGACATGCCTCACTTCACCCCCTGTTCATTAAGTGTTTAGTGAATGCAGACGAGCGTGTATGGCAGCATTGTGAAAGTTTTTATTTCTTCCTATATTTGTTCAATAACAACAGAATGATTTGCATAAAATTTTAGACTTGAGAGGAATTAAAGGGACCAACTTGTGAAATTTGTAAGTTCTGTATTTCTTAAAATATTTGTTCGACTTTTTAGCACATATTTGTAAGGTATTCCATCAACAAATTATAGTTTTTCAGATACGTTTCCTGAGTAGCTCCTGATGGATTTTTTTTCTCCTTTTCAATGATGAGAGAAAAATCTCTCTGGGTGTACTTTTCACAGTGGTGGAACCAAATTTCAGTTTTTCCAAACATATATTTTACAAAATTACCTTATAGTTTCATATAAGACTGAATTATTTTATAAAACAAACTCATAATCGTAGAGTTTTTGTATTTTTACACCTCTGAATTAATAAGGACGACTCGGAAAGGCGTGTACTTTGCAACTTTTACTTTTCTAAAAATCTCAACGTCTTTATTATTATCCTAAGACTCCTTGGTGAAGTTTTAAAAGTAATTGGCACAAGTTACACCGAGGGGCAATAAGAACGATAACGAGCAGTGAAAAAATGAAAACAAAATAGTTTTAGGGATAGATAGGCGATTTTGAAGTTCAATACTTCTCTCATTTGTTGACCGGTTCTTTAGTCTCTGCACCCTTATATGTATACAAACACTTAAACCATTTATTACTCGACAAAATCTGTACTTTTCAGAATTTTCGACAATTTTTAGAGCTTCGTCACAACATAGATTGAAGGGGCATTTAGCATTCATCTTATAACCAGGTCTGGATTTTAAAGTGACTCTAAAAGTGTTAAAAATAGCATAAGAATCACAAAACTTATCTCAAGTAAGATGTGTTTGATTTTTTGAAATTAGTCTACAGTAAGTATTAATTTAATTTTCACGCAGACATAACTGCTATAGAAGTGGAAACATTGTGAATTAAAATAATGATGAGATAACTTAGAAATGTCGTAAACGTGTGTATTTTTTCCATATTGTTGTTTTGTGAATCTGAAAATAAAACTAAGAAATTTGTTTTTGAAACAGACCTTATAAAACTGTAGCATTTTTTGAGTTCTCAGATTATACAAAATTCATTGCCAGTGAAGATGGTCTTACATTCTAGAGATGACAAAGACAATGGCAATAGCAGTTTGGGACGGGCATCCATAATTATTGTAATAGTACCTGCTCTCCTGAGAATAGCCACCCCTCCATCCACAACCAGCCCTTTCCAGAGTAACCATTAAACAAGAATTATTTTTCCCCCAAGAAATTGAGTAAAGGATATAGTACGAGGTGAATCCTATTTTTCAGTTGAACAGAGACATTTCTTGTGTTTGAAAACCTATCCTATGTAAAGTGTGTATACATTCTTCATATACTCAGTGTAAATACAAGAAAATTATTAAATGCAGACACAAAGGGCAGGAAAATAACACAATAGTGACTTAAAATCGTAAAGAAGTACCCTAAATGGGAAATGACAGAATTATATAATACATAATGCAATTTTCATAACCTGGGATACATGATAAGAGTTTATGTACACGTTAGTAATGCCTATGATGCAACAATTGAAAGATGACATGCATTAGAAACCGTACCCTCTTTATTGTATTACCTTCTGGAAAAAGGTGAGAGCTTCACTTTTTCCTGGATGTAAGAAGTAAAATATGTCTGCGCACTAAATTTCTGTGGGCTAATGGTACATTAATCAGTTAATGACATTTATACAGTCGGTAGATTGCAAAATCGTTGTAATAATTCGCCACGAGCCGCCACTGAAGTAAAACAGTAGAATTGGCAGCTAAGAAGAGAATAACCTTAGGATTGTCAGCGTATTCTAGGCATTAAATGCTTCCTGAGGATGTACTCCACCGACCCTCGTTACCAACACAGTGTGAGAGTGTCTGTCTCACTGCAGGAGTTATGAAGACCCTCAAGCAAAGTTTCAGATGCGCTGGTTTGTGTTTTGATGCGAGTTCTTTTCGCGTTGGATTCACTATTTTTAGCCTGTAGCAAGCAAGCAAGCAAGCAAAGAAACAACTGAGCGCTGTGTAGCGTGGCCTCTATTCCACCTGCGCACATTTATCATATAGTCGCTATCTGAGCGAAACTCACTTCTTGGGGAGTGTGTGACATGGCTACCAGGCAAAGACCACCCACCTGCTTCATTTTCTTCTTCTTTTCTGGACCATTTTGTGTTAGACTTGTGCCGTCATCTGCTCTGCTCACAGTTACATTCTAATATTGGAACTGTAGAGGACTCAGAAGGTCAACAGAGGTCGTCCACCTTTACGCGCGCTCTCACTTGGAAACAATAAAAAGTATTAGTTGTAAGAGAAAATTAATTAGCTAATACAGCTTCAGTCAGTGTTTTGATCAGAACGACCGATTGGCATTTCCAAACATGAATTACTAATGGTTCCAGCAGCTGCTCTCTTGATGGCCAACATTTAAATGATGGTAATCCAAGTAGAGTTCAACAAGTAGAATAAGCTGTGCATACAGAAACTATGTTTTTACGGAATATCATAAACACTAGGAAAGTTTCTTGTATTATCTGAGAAAAGTTATTGAATTTAATTTCCGGACAATTTTTCAACAAAGCAAATCCGATGCATCACTGTGGTAGTAAATCTTCTTTCTTCCTGGACTCACTTGTTCCATTCGACAGCATGGAAGCCCACTGACGGAGGGAAGATTTTCTGACAGAACTGGTAAACCCTAAGCTTGGTTCAGATAGAAAGCAAGTTCACAATAATACCAAGAGGTAACTATTTTTCGGTCATCTGTAGGAAATTTAAATAAAGCTATTGTAAACTTACATTGGCCAAGTATCCTAATGGACGTAATAATGGATTTAATTGGAAATTTACCACTTCTATTTCATGACACATTTCGAAGGTTTGCTAAACACAATTTAAATTCTTGAAAATCGATGAATGTGGAAGAAAAACAAAAAATGACTGATAAACTCATTTTTCTTTCTGCAAAAGTCTCGGCAGCGGATCAAAACAATCAGCTGACTACCAACCTCACGCACACAAATTGAAAGGAAGGGGTATTGTATAAGAAAATAATGTTTTCACATCTGGGCTTTAATATGGTATATTGGAAATACCACAGATTCCCTATTCCCACCTTGGTACCTAAATTCACTGGTAAGATTAATAATTTTATAAAGAAATCATAGGAAAATAGATCAATAATTGTAATAAGTAACTTCCTTATGTTCAAATTAAAGGACAACGTAAGATGAATTAAAACTTTTCCGGTGAAGGGGTCGGTAGCCAACTTCTATGTTAAGAAAAACCAATTAATATAATTCAGTGTAGCTAAGGTAGTTACGAGTTCAGTGAAACCATGTCGACAAGAATTCCATTAGATGTAGGTTCAGGTCGTGCAAATACGTGGAAAAATTTTGAAACTTAAAAAGGTAATGGAGCCCTTAGTATTTGCCAAGTCGCCGAACGAGCGATTGTATTTGAAAGGCAAATGGGAAGTTTCAAATCTGGAACGCAATGTAGGCACTTTGTTGGTGATTCAGGTTGTAGGTGGGACTTAAATTGATAAAACAGCGAGTATTTCTATACTTCGTGTCTTTTGTGCCTTGCAAAAGTGATTTATTTGGTATCGATTCGTTTATTTTATATAAAATTGAAAGAAAAAAAAAAACATGAACCTGGTCATTACATGAATGTTTCTAACCCGGTTTCCCCTTCCAACTTGTGGCCCAAACAGAGTCAGGCAAATTCACTCTCTAAGAATGGACAATCTGCCACCCCTTGTTTACTTACCTTATTCATGGCATGAATACGACGATGCATCAAGGTCATTCTAACACCTCCTTCCTACCCTTATTACGCCTTGAGTGAAAGGATCATTTAAAGAAATGTCTTTCTTATTAATTATTCTTTAGTGATTACTGCGATAGTGGTGATGCTGTTGGTGTTGGTAGTGTCCTTTTCTTTATAATGCTTAAAACCTGCTCTTATTCCACACGACATCATACGCAGTAGGTGCCACACTACCACAAATTGCAGTTTTAAAACATACAGACAGGAGAAAAATATGAAAATCTAGAATTTGTTTTAATCATATATGAAGCGGACACTATTGTGTTATGGCCATTCGGCTCAGAATTGTCTAAAGGCATTTGAAACCGGAATTCCGTATCAGCTCAACTCTTCATTCTTGGTTGAGTGGAAATCTCGTTTTGGTAAATTTTCAACAGCAATACAGGAGCCCAAAAATTAATATTAACATACTCTTTAGTGAATCTTCTGAATAATTAATTTCTGGCAAAGCAAGCGTAGACAATTGCGTAACGATGCTTTTATCTTACAAAGTGTTTAACTTACACAACATGTCAACTTACGTTAGAAACATCTAAAGTTTCGTTCACCCATGAAAATCGCAAACGTCCGAAATATTAATGTCGTCTAACATGTAGTAAGATCGGTCGTTGGCGTCATGATCGCTGGACGATACATCGATAAACATCGCGGGATCGTCACTCAGCATTGTCACGGACACACGAATGGCAACGTGAGCGGCCAATGAATGCTCAGGGTCCTCTCCGGTCGCTCTCCCACGGTCCACACGCCCCTACTGCACGCACGAGTAGATGGGGAAGTTACTTCAAGAATTATATACGATGCACACACAATGATTTTTAAGTTCGGCGCAGGTTTGAGCTAGGATATTCAACGGTATTGCGGCGACTAGAGGAGTTCTTACAGGGACCAATAACAACTCCATTTTAACATGGCTATAGCCTAATGTTAAATTACTACTTCACTCACTCCCGACTGTACTCATTTTACACTGAATATACATCCGCTAATGTCAGTGCTTCATATTGTATGTGTAGTTCTTCATTACGGCCGCGCCGTGGCCGAGCGGTTAGACCGCTTGCCTCTCACCAAAGCGACCCGGGTTCGATCCCAGGCGTTCGTTTGCGACATGTGTGGTAGACACACCTGCGCAGGGGCGGGTTTTATCCGGATTATCCTATTTCCCCCGCCATCATTCCACCAATTGCTCCATCATTATATTTCCTATCCTTCCTTCCTCACCCTCACACTAGGCTTCGGGTTGATCACCCATCCTGAATCCTCTGTATGATCAACTCCGGTTACGAAGACCGCATATACTGGCCGGGAGTACTCAGGGCGCTAACCACGTCCCACTCTCCACCACTGGCCCCGCTCATGACGCCTGTAATAGGCAGAGGTGGGGGATCCAGCAGCCGGGCGGTAGGCCAAGGCTCACAGGGCCGTAGTATCAAAGGACAGAGAGACAGCTCTTCAGTGCTGCGGCTCCTCGACAGGCATCTAACCGATTTGGAAGCCCAGGGGCGTGTAAGCACTTCACGAGGAGCGTAAGCAGAGTCAATCAGTCAATCAGCTTCTCATTGTCTGTCTTCATAACCTCATGTTTTCATTTTTCATTAATATAAATGGCAGTCAAACTAGAATTGCCCAAACGTTAGAGCTGAAATACAGTTGGAATGAGAGCAAAACTCTATATTAACGCACTAAAAATTGAACTTTTTTATTTATGGACGCTCTTTAACTACTATGGTTCTCAGCGTCCCATTCTATAACAGGACTGAAAGACTGCTTAATTTTGCCCAGAAGCCTCTTTATCAGGACTTAGTTTCTTATACGTGCCGTAAATCTACGACACGGGATCACACTTTTCACTTCCCTTCCGAAGGAAGCCATGCTATGTATCTTTACGCTCTAAAAAATCCATCGCCCTCCGCCGGGTTTGAATCAGCGACCTCGGGAACCAGAGGCTAGTATGTTACCCTAGATCACGGAAGACAACGTACTAACTCCCGGGGAGGGTTTTCAGTCAAATTACCTTCATTGAGAAAGCGAATAAACAATACTGCAACAGCATCACATGGTCTTCTGCAAAGAGTATCAACAGGTCTCTTTCTCTGGAAACCATCACACTGGAGTAAACAAAGAACAGCTGTTTCAGGGTGCCATGATCTATCATCGGTATCCACACTTGGGTGGCTGATGATAACTGTGTAGTCCACGATTAACCGGTGTACCTACCTTTGAGAGTGGCTAATTAGAAACTGATAAAAATATTTCCTAAACCAACGCATATATTTGGAGAGTAAACTTCCCCAAGCTCTGGAGGAACACGATTGTAATACAGTATCGTGGGGAACATAACCTCAGCTGGTTAAGAGTGGAGTGTTGCAATGGTCAGACTGCAGTTGCATCACAGCAGTTATTCCCATGAACGCCCAAGTCCAATTATAAAATGCATTCCGTCATCATTAGCTTTACTAGAAGTACCGCCTTCCTTGCAGGAAATTTCTCCTTTAAAAGCAACTGATTTTGTGAGGGACCACTCTGGAGTGGGCAGGGTCTCTTAGCATCATTTTCTGAAAGTTCAGATATAGCTTTATGGAGTGTTGCGTTATTCTACGAAAATATTTAATTAGAATAACAAAGATGGGTAAGGTAGCAATACTAACATGTTTGAGACGAGGGAAACGGCATTACTTATGAAGAACTTGTCGTCACTGGAGCTAAGACCTAGCTAAGGCACGGACTGGTGAACGGAGGTCTTCGGTTCAAATCTCGTCAGGATGGTTCTTCCTGACTGAGGCTTTTCCATGTTTTCCTCAGCACTCATCACTGACAAATAGCGGAGAACGCTCCCAAGCTTCTCCTTCCCAAATCTTCTTTCGGAATCAACATTTCATTTCAGATACTACCAATGTCGCTGCCTATGATGTCACATGTAAGGTCGGCGTTAAAGTGTTACAAAATGTGGAGACTTTACATTCTCTATAGTGCAATAGATGTCGATTGCGGATTTGAGGGACCCACAATATCACCACTATTAGCATATAGCAAATTTGGACTAGTACTTGAGGATACTGAGTGTGAAAGTAGCCTAGAAATCCATGTAAAGCATTAATCTCTCCACTGATGAGTAAAACTCTACCATCCTTTATCCTCTTACTTTGTCTACTTTTGCTTATCAGGTAGAGCAAACATTGAATTCCTTAAGAATTCGATGTCGAGATTTCAGCTGAAACACATGTTTTGAGATTCTAAATCTAGAAAAAAACATTCTTAGAAAGAATGTTCATATGCATGAGACTCATAGCTCAGAAACGAAATGCCGGATGAACGCCACACCCTGTATTTCAGTTAAATATACTCCAAAGGACGACTTTATGATTCAATAACAACTTGCGTAAGGGGACCTCGACCGAAAGGCGATTTTTTGTGTCTATCCCCCTGAAGGGACACCCCCCGGAGGATGGATGAGGCAAGTAGATCCTAAGGGCGGCCGAAACGTTGCCACGACAGAGCAGGTGGTAGGTTCCCTACATTGTTCCAGTTAGAAGCACCCCGGCACAGTCTGGCTTATCTTCCTTCCGTCGGGCTTGTACCGTCAAATGGGGAACGCGGAAACCAGTGGCTCGCTTTGCAATCCGGGGGATGAAATTTCCTGAGGGCATTTGTTCCCCCTGCCGTGCAGCTGCCGCGACGCTCGCCGACGCTTCCAAACCTGAAAGAAACCTATGGCGACCCGGGGAAACCTCCGAAAAAACCCATGAGCCAGAAGGTCGGCTACGGGGATCGAACTCACGAATGCGGGCCACAGACGTTACCATCTGTTACTCCAAAGGATACGGCACCAAGTTTTCCAAGCAAACTCACCCACCCGAAATGAGCCCTTCCGTAGGTATTTTTTATTTTCTCAAAAAATAGTTTTAAGGATTTTGATTAAAATACCGTTTAACACAATTATATGTCACATAAAATTTATAGCTTGAAATTTCTGGAAATAACTATGAAGCCCTTCATACAGAGAGAATTTTATAGTATGTTTAATCAATCGTAAGATGTAGATAAACGCCATCAAAACGTCACCACACAAAAGGTATATCTGTTTAAAACACACAATTTATTTGGAATAACATTTCCGTGGCATCAACTATGAAACTAGTTTTGCAAGCGTTTATCTCGGTTAACATGAAGTAGAACTATTAAAATATTGTAAGAATAGTTCGTGGAAAGGTGAAGAATAGTGGACCGGGAAAGTCTTATGAATGTAACGTACACAATATTCTCCATAGCTTTCTATGTCACCTACCGCGTATTTACTATAGGCAAAGAAAGTGTTGTATTTCGCTCAAAAATTCTATATAAATGTTTCTATAGAAGCGCAGATTTCGGGATTCCTCATCTCAAGAGAAGTTATAGAAAGTTCTACATGAGCGTCAGCGAAACTCAGGTGAAAAGTCATATTAACACAAAACTTCACACCTAAATCAGATGTCGTTGATAGTGCCACGTAAAGATTTTCAAGGAAATTCCCCTCCTTAAGCCAATTACATGGAAACCTTTTACGTTTATTATTTTAGCAAAAGTTTGTGAAGAATGTTTATTAATATAAAATATGTATTTATATTTTGCAAATACAGGGCGTTAGGATTTCAACTGAAAAACTCTCAGGGCCTTCAGGGGAATGGTATAGATTCCTTGATATAGGACATTTATGGTATTTGACTGCGACGACAAACTTTGAAGTTATGCAGAGTTAATACGAATGTGTTACTGATTTCTTCTCCAAAATAGTGAATTATAATCGAGAAAGTAATTACCATTGTGGTATTTTAAAGGCAATGAATGAATTTGCTTTTTATGGAAAAAATACTTCGTCAGCAAGGGCCAGCACACCACTGATACCTCCACTTGCACTTGGAGAATCGTACGTATCACAACAGCAAACAACAGCTGTAGTAATAGCGTAACAGTTGGCTGGCGGTCTCGGCTGCTGCTGGGTTCAAACCCCGTAAAAGCTTTTCCAAGCAGACGGATAGTATACATTTGGAGTGAACCCAATTTTACTCTCCCGCGTTTCTTTTAAGTACCGGGTGTCTCTAAACAACACCGACATCTCTTAGTATGCTGTGTGTGACGGAAATCACACACATTTTCAAGATGGAAGCCATGTCCGGAAAAATATATTTGGGAGTGGTAAGATTTAGCTGTTTTGTTTAAGCTTAAAGAAGTATATATAAATAATTTATTTATGCTGACAAACTTACTGTTGGTGTTTTTAAACACACAAGGCGTGCGTGGGCAATGTTTGAGAGGTAGAACTGGAACTGAAAAACTCAATGTCAGCCGGGATGTGGTATTCGTGGTGGACGAAGCGGGGTCAGGGCGGGTTTTCTCCGGTTTCCCCCGCCATCTCATTCCACCGGTGCTCCATCTTCATCCCATGTATCATCAGTGTCACCGTCTGCGGTGCCGTAGCAGTAAAAGCGGGCGTTAAACACTACAAAACAAACAAAAGCAGCCGGGATCTGAACCGCAGTAAGTCACCATAAGTCGCTATTGGGGTAATTGTCTCTGTGAGACTGCCTTTGTGGTTTACCGGGATAAATACGAATTGGTTGGAGAATTCAATGTCATTCTGGCAGGTTGTTACAGTAGCTTAATTGTTAGAGCACTCACCTGGTAAGCGGAGGTTCTGTGGTTTAGATCCCGGCTGTGGCATTGAGTTATTCAGTTCCAATTCTACCTCTCAAATTGATATAATTTTGATATTTTACTTTTTAATTGTGCTATTTATACCCCACATCTAATTTCAATTGTCAAAGTGGCCTTTACTTTTGGAACATCTCGTATACACTGGGTTTTGGGTCTTTGTGTTTTTATACAACGTTTGATCACACGCACATAAGGTAAAGTACCCAAATAAGAGATACTTTTTTAAAATTCAGTTATCAGGTCTACCAGTATTAATATTTGTATGTCTGGATGATACTTTGCACTTCTAAAAGTATCTATTTTCAGATTTTATATAGTGAACGATTAATAAGTATCTGTTATTTACACTAATTCCTTTGAAATGAAAGGTAAGGGAAAATGGGATCCAAATTAGAGATACCATCGTGAACTTTCTTACTTGCATTGATAAACACAGGAACTGCACTAATGGATGATGAATACATCAGCAAAGAACAAAGACATTATTCAAAAGTATTATTTTACAACAAATAAGGAATTCTCGCTCCAAACAATAATGGCTAAGCATCCAGCTTAGGATCCAGAATTCACTGAAATCCCGTTGCTGCTTATGTTCAAAGACGTTATTGTAGACATTACTAAATCCGCTTATGGTTGGTCCTCTATGGTCCTATATTACCAATAAATAATTTAATTGTACTTAGAAATCACCTTAGCAGAGCTTCGTGACTTCAAGGAATATGGAAATACCGTTTTAAACTTGTGCAACAAAGTTTTTCTCCTTCCTAGGTTGGTACTACTTGTGTTGCCGGCACCACACAAACAACAATATGGTATCCAAATAAAGCATTATGTTACAACTATGTCCAGCAGATAGTATGTTGTTTGCGGATATGCCGGTCTCCTAATAGGATACTATCTTTTAATTGCACATTTTACCTTACACACTGTCACACTCCCGAGAATCTGAGGAGGATGTTTTTTTAAATTAACGTCCTCCAACATTGTGTCATATCGGACGAATGAATGAAATGAAATGGGTGAAATGATGCTCAAATGAGTCCGAGGTCCATGGAGCTTTAAGTTACCCGACAGACGTTTCGACTGACCATCGTCATAGTCACCATAGTCATCGCCGAGACTAAGAGAGTGTTAAGGCAACGCCACTGAGGATGTTCGACGCAGCTTCGGACGAAACGTTTGGAAGGAGTTTCCTGACTAGACCACGGCCCACAAGCCCGGATAATCAGTTTCTACATAATGACACTGGCCGTGAAAGCTTACGCAGTTTGATCAAAACCCTATTTTGTCTTCCAACTACTCTTAAATAAACCATAACGTGGTGCTATCCATCATTTACCTAGCTGCCATTTTTAAAGAGGACATTTAAACTTTCTGGTGTCATTGAACTTCTGTTACCGCCTGCGTGTTAGTACCTTTTTGGTAAATAACGGGGAAAGAGCTCCAACCTGAAAGCGAAAGCACAGTAAATTTATGCAGCGTCATTAATTAATCTCTATTATTCGTTCCAGTATTTTTGGCAAATTTGTTGGGTTAATAGAAGCTTAGAAACAGGCAATCACAACAGCACAGATTCAGCAATGGTTGTTGGAAATTGTTCAGAAAGAAGGGCGTGTTTGTGTGGTGTGGACTATTAAAAATGATCCCACTGTAATCCCATTTACTGTTTTAAAACAGGACAAAATAAATCCATATTAAATTATGAGGACATACGAAGCCCCATATTTTCATTGTTCCAATAGCACTAATAAGGTATATTAGCATTGTGGACAGTATTAAAAATTTTAACCACATTAGGTTCTGTTCGCAGATAGCGGGTGAAAAATAATTATGCGGGAATATAATGGGGTATGGAACATAGACTGGTGTGCGGTGCTTTGTTGATCAACCGCATGTTAAACAGGACATTAAATGTGAGGTCGGTGGGAATCCACAATGTTCTTATGCTGATAATGCAGCTACAAACAATAACTCAGTGCATTTCACATCACAGTGACATCATTGTCTCCGCCAATGTGCAGAACAAAACATAAAGTAGTTATTTTTAAAATGGTTGACCCCATTTTAATAGGAATGTTTTTGTCCATGTTTTGTGCTTTGGATCGTGTAGTTTAGCTGTAGATGTCATTAAATATTTTATTTCAAAAATGTAAAAATATATAATGGTGTACAACGTTTGTAATTTGTTTGTTGTAAATAATGGATGGCATAAATCTCTACACCCTCGTTCTGCTCTCTGCTTTTTGTCTTTTCTACCTTTGCCCGTAGAGGCAGTTTTCCATTCTACCCAAAGATGTGATATAACGATTTGCGCATGGACCACATAAAGTCGCATAAGCAGGAGACTAAGCATTTAAAACCGCCATCTTTTAAAGGGCAAGGTCTAGAACTTTTAATAAATCTCCTCTGCGCGAAGAAAATTCTAAATTTTTAATCTTTGTTTTATAAATTTCTCCTAACGGCTAATTAAAGGTCGTGCATTTTAGATGTTTGGTTGACAAACAAAACTTTTATCTGGACTTGTTTATGACTAGTCTGTTAGCCCTTAAATATATAGGAGTTTGGAGTAGTCCGAAGGAGGGTTTTCCTATTGGAGCATAACACCACAAGTAAGCCATAGTGGGCCTCTTATCCTTCCTGCGTGACCCATGGGAAGAAGGTATGAGGGGCAGACCGCATAGCGCAAATTCCACGTCCTGCCGCAACATACCAACCTCCGACGCCTGGTTCTCCATCCCTGATACAGGTGAGGCGCGACAGATAAAAGGAAGTTATGGGGACTGAAAATGAGTCCGAAAATTTGTGGCAAAGGGTGAACCACCCTACCATTCACCTACGGATCTGGGGAAACCACCAAAAACCCATGGTCAGAGTGACCACCTGCCGAGAATTAAACCCAGAACCTCACCAATTCGAGCCTCACACTTATCTTACTCGGTTCTTAAATACTTATTTGGGCACATAATCCACAGCATCTTGTTTCAGGCTTACTTTACCGCTCCTGAAAGGTATTGCTTAAATTGAAGTAATACCTTGTACGTATTCCACTATATACCCACCCTCAGAGCTGCCACCTCTGTAACTCAAAATTTCCGAATATGCAAGGAGGAAGCAGAATTAATTGGAAGGTTAGTTTACTATTTCAATTCATAGTAATAGTTGGGTCAGCAATTTATTCTAGTTCAAATTTCGGACTCAAATAATATCGCCGAGAAGTGGACAACTATAACTTCGATATTTAGCATTAACTGTCTCTGAAATATTCGCTTTTGCACTTTCCTGGGATAACATTTAGTTTTGTGCACCAAATTTATATCAGCTAACAAAATGTCTGTCTTGTTTTCATTTCTTCCTTCACGAGACCATTACTAATATTGATTAGGAAGCAACGAGTCAGGTGTTGTTCTCTATCCTTACTTGAACAAAATCCGTACGGCTGAGCTTGAAATCCTTTTGGGGAAGAAAATATCATTATTAAGGTCAAACGAACAGAAGCATCAGGGTAAAAATAATAGAATACACAAGAAATTGCTGTTAATTTATGAAGTACAAGAAAGAGATAGCAGTGTTAGAAATCGGAGTTTGTTTCAACCACAGGATATGCAGTTAGTCTCCAATTTAAAAATTTTAGGAGCCAAATTAATTGAGAGTGTATTCCAACTTTTAATATTCCAAAGGAAGAAACAATATTACAGCCTGTGTCGTCAGATGGGTTTTAATATTTTTGATTTTAGTAGTTCTGTTTTTAGTGCACCGAATTTTCAACTTTTTCATGTGTGGTGTATATAAAATAAGACTTTGGCATCTAGACGCCATAGCGGCGTAATAAACAGAAACTAGGCGGTGTTATTAGTCGTACTAACTTTAACAGGGTTTTAAGTAAAATTATTTATTTTAAAACAAGAAGCATAACCCAAGATTTTTTTTATGTTAATCATATTTGATATAAATATTTTATTTCAAAGTTACCTTTAAACATTGATTATTTGGATCACAGAGAGTAAGGTTTCAGTGTCTCTGATTTTTCAGGTAAATAAGTCAGTATTACATCTTCATTCACAAAGGATGCAATGCTTATCTTGCCTCAGTCCTTAAATGCTATAGGGGTACCCATTCCTTCTACTACTGCGTCGAGTTGTTGCTAGAAGCACCTCGGATTGAAATTTCCTTGGGATCTTCACCCATGTTTTCAGTCACAAGCGTGTTGTTTAGAATCGTGCGCTCGGAATAAGCACTGTCATCTGCATCCGCATCTCGTATTGTACGGTGAATACTCCTTATGAGACTTTGGTACAGTTCATAAGGTAGGATTCAGGCTTCTGTGGGAATATGCTAACATAAGACTGACTGTGCCTCTTATACTTACATAGTACTTGTGTATTATTTATTTTATTTATTACAGTTTAGAAAGCTTATACTAACAAATATTGTATGCCCACGTATGCGAACGCCTCATTCTATGCTTCTTCTGAAATACTTACTTCGTCCGCTAAAGCATTATTTTGCGCACTTGATGCATACATAATCATTATTAGATCAAATTTTTTACCGTAATACCTCAAAGTTTCTGTAAAATTCCTTTTTCATATGACGGAGGAAAGAAGTGTCTAAGTCAGAAGTTATCGATATTTTAGCCAATTTGAAGCTCATTATGTATGAGTTCACAGATTCCTTTCTCGTCAGTTTAAATCGCATATCGATAATTTTGTCAGGTTTTATACAAAAGTTGTTCTACTAAATTCATATAAAATAATTTTGTAAACAGCACATATGGCAGGCTAAAATAAATGGAATAAAATATTATAAAACTAATAATATCTCTAAAAATACAGGTACACGGAAACTATAGTATTGTTTGTTCTTTCTGCACATTAAAATCTATAACCTTCTGTCCATTAATTAGATAGAATGATTAAAGTGGAGACGAACACTTTCCAGTCACTTGCAGCGAACGGTTATATAAGTAAAGAGACAGTAATTATGCCAAAGCATTTTCCTCCTGCAACAATGGTCCTTTAGTTTATCGAATTGAGCGATAATAAACAGGATCAACTAACATTTGCATTTGCCTGTGTAGTCCCAAAGTTACAGGCAATTTCACGAGTCTTTTCTAATAGCGATTGTTATATTTATATTAAACATATCTTGTATTTATGAAGATGACCGCTTATAAAGTTTCTAGGATGAAATATTAAAATATCCTAAGCATTGAACTGTGAAGTTAGTGGGAGTAGATCAATGATCATTCTGATCGCGTAAGACTCCAGCCAATCGGAACGACCGTTGTTGACTTGTTTTTGTTCTCTTTGGAATTCCCTGTCTGATCTTAAACTTCTCTGCTCTTCTGATGCATATGCATTGGAAAAGGGTCACTGAATTTGTTTGTCAGCTAAGGGCTATAAAACACTAGGAACGCAACATCCGGGTTTAAGGGAATATAGGGCTAAAATGTTCAGCATCTCCAGTAAGACACTGAAGTGCTTCAAATGTGTCACACCAACTTCCATTACAAAACTATGATACCATATTAAACTTGAAACTTCTAAATAGGCGGCAATAACATTTGTATAATGTATTGTTTGCTGTAAAACAGCATAACGATGTTTAATATGTTGTGAGTGATGGCAAACTGCTTATTTTCAAAAGGGAAACCATGCCCAATAATGCACGGTTTGGTGAAATGTTGACTTGCTACATGTCACAGAACCCATATGGTTAGTGGAGCATATGATCGAATGCGCGTGACTGTATGGGCAACATCTCATCGTAGTATTTTATCAGTAAAAATAGCTTTTATGAACTATTATTTTATGAGATGATAATGAAAAATAGACAATACAACTTATTTTTATTTGATGTATGAATACCATATTTTAATATATAGATAATGACACTGCGAAAATGTTATGTTATGCCATTTATTTGCTGGATCATATTTTACAAATCTGAAAAATCAGTGTATTTTATACATGAAAACCTATTTAGATATTATAGACATCCATGAACATACCCAAAAGGTCTCTTAGAATATCACAAGGAGCATTAATAAACTTTAAAATACCTGGAAAAAAACCATAACACAAAACAAAATTAAAAGTTTTAACATATAAACTGATCTCCTTTTTTCTGCACAAATCTTTTAAACAATTGTTTATACTTCATATAATAATGTTACCATTACTGACCTAATTTTAGAAGTGAAAGTTGCAGTCTTGCGCCAAGGATATAAAACAATTGAAGATTAGTGCGACAAAGTAGCCTTGTAACACTATGGTCATTACTACTTTGTAAACTAAGCACAAAATAACATAAAACACTTCTAATTAATTGCTGTCAATATGGATAGTAATTCTGTATTTTTCCTAATTGCGCCTGCACAACCTTTCATGTATTCCTTACAACCCGGCACTGCTGCGAAACCTCCGTAATCTTTGCTCTTTTCATCTGTCGCCTCATCGCTCCAATAATTCTAATGCAAGTTTCAACCTTACCACTCAGAAAGTCGTCCACGTATCCCTCGAATTCCTCCAAAATATTAACACCTTTTTGTCAATTTTCTATCTCCCATATGTAAATTAAAGCACTAATTGCTAAGAATAAACACATGTATTACTGCAGAAACATGAACAATAGTATTATCAATTCGAAACCTCTAGCTGTCGACATCTTAACTTTTCTACCGATAAATTATAATAAGAATATCTTAAGTTGAATGAAAATATAGTACAGAAAATTTCCCTGCGGCCTTTTGCTGAAGCTTATTTCATTTTATTATTTATTCCAACTCTGCAGATTAGTGGGTGGGAGCATGGTGTTACTGTTACCAGCTATGGAATGGGCGCGGGTGCGAGTGTTCTGGTCCAGGTAAGGAATCAGTGCCCACATAGCATCGTGAGTAACTTGAGGAGCTAGGATAGGTAGAGATCCGTATTAAGAAACCCATATTCTGGCTGGGAAAGCATGGTGCTAACCACATCATCTCCCAGTATCGGCTGATCGGATGATCTTGTTCATGTTGGTGTGAGGCAGCAGTCGGGTTGGTTAGTCCCGACCCATCAGATATGCTCTTATTGCTTTAATAATTACTTTTAATGCAATTCATAGCAGCACACACTTGATACTCACCCTACTTTCTACAAAAATTAATAAATATGCAAAATTAAAACTTCTTAACAAACATTCACGTCCCTAAAAATGTTCGCCCTCCGAGATTGTACAATACTGGACCAGGTTTGGTTTTGTCGATTTGGCCGTACAATTTCAGGCAATTTTTGAGGTGAGATCATGTAAACGTAATGAGCGGTTGTAATTTTATAACATATTTTGTAAAATGTTGAACAATTCAAAAAATATACCAAAAAAAAAAAAAAAAAAAAAAAAAAAAAAAAAAAAAAAAAAAAGGTGTTCATTCCGGTTTCGAGTACCTTCTCAGTAATTGCACTATTTTCCTGTAATTCATAAGGTGTCCGTTATTTTCATGCTTTAAGCCTCATATTCCTGCTTTCAGACTTTGCCACTTTGCCGGTGAATCCTGCGCGTGTTCAATGTTCCCATGTACTGGACCCCTCCTGTTTTTAGTTTAACGTTTTTAACAGGATGGGCCATATCGGAAGATGAACGCATGATCGTATGAAATGGGTGAAATGGTGCTAAATGAGCCCAGGGTTCACCGAGCTTAAAGTTACCGGACATTTATCCTTCAAGATAGGAGAAACCCCTGAAAAACGGTCTCCAGGTAAGTCACCCTAAGCGATATTCCAGCTCAGCACCTTTGGAATGTGAAGCAGGTATGCCAATTCCGCATCAAGGAGTTAGGCTTCGTTAATAGGTTTTTGGGATGTAAGTTAAAAAGCAAAGATTTTCTGACGTGTTATAAATACAGCATGCTGATACACCAAATTGCATTAGTTTCATAGATTGTAAAGGGGCCTAAGAGAGCTATCTGCCTGCTCAGATTTCCAAGTTTCTGCAATGTGAGTTAGCGGTTATACAGCAGAATGGGGTACACCTCACGCACTGCGACCTAAATAGATCAATTGAGGCTACCTCCCCCCAGGAAGTAGGGATGAAGTGAAGGATTCAAAGGAGACTACAGGCCGCAGAGGTGTGCGGATGTCCCTAACAGTGCCAGCTAGACGACCCGTCCCACCGGTGGAACTGCCTAGACAGGGCGATGAACGACTAAGCACTATGCATTAAGCAACCAAGTGGGATGGCTCAGGCGGTAACGTCTGTGGCCCGTGGGTTAGAATCTCGTGGCTGAGTTTCCTGACCATGGATTTTTAGGGATTTTTTCCCGGTTCACTCAGGTGAATGCTGGGAAGGATACTTACCTTACATTCCCCGAGTCGCTCCCTTTCATTTCATTCTCTCTCTCTACCCGATCTTTCCAGGTTGTAAGTCAGCATGATCGCCGAAAGGATGTGCTGCAGTGGAGCTTGCGCTCTGGAAATACAGTGTTCGGCTGAATGGGAGCGCTGCGTTCGGCTGGCCGCCCGCCAGGGGGACTGATTGATCAGCTGGGCTCGATGGTGCGCCCTCTCTGATCACCACGAACTCAATCGGGCTGAAGAACTGCCTGCAGTACTACTACCCACCGTAGTAGTTCTGCCTACAATGCGTTCTGGCCGTTTGTAGGGTTCTCTCATATCATCCTTCCTCCCAGAGTCTTATGCACATCGGCTGACGTGCCGGAATCTCCTCCGTGATAGACAAGACAAGACAAGAATGCATTAAATAGCCCTCTGGTGTCCACACCTGAAAGATGACAAGGAAACAGAATGAAAGAGAATAGGAAATCGTTGTAGAAGAGAAACTACTCCAGTACTCCTCTTCCGACCGGGGGTATCCTCGAAAACCCAAAGTCAGTGTGGGTGGTCGATAAAAATCGAACTCGGAGGTTTTCGAAAGTGAGTCTCACGTTACCGTGAAACAATCTCACTCTGTTTACGGCACTAGGTATATTTAGGACTAGTACACTATTGGTTTATGAAGTGTCCATTCCAAGCCATAAAATATAATAACGAAGTAAATTTGAGGAACCTGTCTCTTTGACTGTAATACTGGTACCCAGTAAAAGCCAGTCATCAGAGGTTGTTGTATGTATCAGCATAATTATACGAGCGCGACACTTGAACATTTTAGAAGGTATGTGTATAAATACAAATAATTTTTTATCATTACTGTATTATGTTTTGTGAGTTGATTGACGTTTAATGTGTTTGGTTTGCTCTAATAGTCTGTTAACTATTTAATTTACAGTTTCTGTGCTTACCCTAAAATAAATTTGACCAGTAAACATTTCCGAGCTATGATTTTTTTACCATTTTGAATCGTCTATTATCGCCTAAGTAATGTGAAGATCGGCTTAGAAATGCACTTGGCAAAGAAGCCTCATCTAAGGAACAGTTATAATGGATACAGCGAATTTAAAAGAGACCGCCTTTTTCTTAGTGATAAATTTCGTGAAGGACGCCCAAGAAATATTGTTACTGATAAAAAATATTGCTACTCTTTGAAAATGCTTGTAGAAGATCGACAGACATCCTATGGATTTATTCGAGCGACATTGGACATTGGTATGAGTCAAACCCAAAACATTTTACGTTAACAGTTAGACGTGAGAAAACTTTGTCAATGGATTCCACGTAAACCGACTCCCGATCAAGAACAACACATTGATTGGTGCAGAAAAACTCTGGAAAAATTCCAAGAGTTACTTTAAATTTCGTGTGGACTATCGTTACTGGTGAAGAATGTTGGATTTGTTGATTTGCTCCTGAGAAAAGTCAATCTGCTCAATGGGTCTTACAAACAGAACCTAAGTCTACCAAACTCTGACGGATTCACAATGCTGATAAGAAGATGGTTGCTAGGTTTTCTTTCTTTTTTGTTGTAAAATGGGGCATATTACTACTATAGCATTAGAAGATGTGTACGGTTACTGCCGATTGGTATACAAATGTCTGTTTTCCACAAAACTTCGAAAACGTTCGTGAAAAACGCCCAAAACGAAAAATAACCTTACCGCATGACCATACAGCAAAACTGAGTATATGAATGCGTAAAGGTCAGCACAATGGCCCCTCCACCACTCCGACCTAGCATCTTATTATTTCTTTTTATTTTCAAAAATAAAAGAATGCATGGAATCAGATTATGTTCATCAGATAAAGCAGTGGAACATGATAAAAACCTATTTCTGAAGTGCCTCAGGATGAGTGGCATAATTGCTTTAAGAACTGATTTCATTTTAAAGAGGAATATTTTGAGAAACATTAAAATCGTTTAAAATTTTCAAAACTGCTTCCTATTTGATTTCCTAAAATTGTCATTGGAGCCCATAATTTATCTTTCTCTTTTAACTGGGCACCTTTATTGGCGTTCCTTGGTGGGATTCCTTTTGATGCTGTCTTCAATTTCAACTTAATGGAGGCTAATAAACAGCTATTTGAGGCAAGTTGCTGACAATTTTAGAATGCAGTATCAACTGTTTCTGAATTTTGCTTCTTTTTCTTAGTACACAAAACCACTAGCATTTTATTGAAAATTGAAATTATTTTGTTGTTCAACGACACTGTCAATTGCCAGGATCGCATCAGCGTCGCCAGAGTACCGGAATTTCATCCCGCGGGAGTTCTTTAACATGCCAGTAAATCTACTGATATGAGTCGTTTTTAAACACACTTAAAACCATCTGTCTGGGCCGGATTTGAACCCGCGACCTTGGGATCAGTAGGCCAGCATCTAACCAACTGAGCCAGCGAGACCGACGCATCTTATTGAACATTATAATTTTTGTACAGTACAAAACATCAACAAAAAGTTTCATTTTACTTTTGAAGGTTAGTATAGCATGAAATTAAGAAACTGGGCTATTAAAACGTCAAAACACCTTTGTTTCATACATGCTACCCTAGGCACTAAGGGGTTGAATATTAATCCAACATGGTAGTTTAGAACAAGCATTTCGTTTACAGCTTTTTTGCACCTAGGCGTAAATAAAATGCCTGCATATTCATAACCACCTCACTAAATTTAACCATCTTTTTGCAGCATCACCAGGCATGGTCATTTCTAAGCATTAAACAAGCGTCAAGGGAAATCTGTCATGGTACTTTTACGCAGCGACATCACAGGTTAAAACCATCCCACTCCTGGTATAGGTGTTGGTGTTTGCATACAGCACATACCATAGTGTGTTTACCTGCCCATCAGTAACTAATGAATTCAACTCCTTAAGAATTACTATGTTTAAACATCACAAACGTTTTGTCTACCTCATTCTTTCTTTTCCCAAAACGTCCAGTTCCAGTTGGGTGTTACAAAACGCGCGAGCGCCAATGGGCTTTTTGTGACACGCCTGACTCGAGAAGATTTACACTTTGTTGAGGTAATGCGACTAATACACTCAGCGTTTCAGAATAAGTATCAACGTGAAGATGTTAATGGATAACTTTTATTCACTTCTTTTCTCTGTTTTTATGCATGTTTGACTAGTTGTATTTACACGCGCGACGTCGAGAATTTATTATTTTTAATTAAAATACAGCCACGAGAAAAAAACACTGTAAGCAATTCAAATCTTAAGCAAAGAAGAACAATTATGCAAGGACGATCCTATAAATTACAGATAGAAGTGGAGATCCTTTTAGTTAACCAGTGAGGTTATCCACTTTGGTAATAAAACTGGAATTCAAATGTATCAAATACGGCCTGCTGCTGGCTGCCCACTTAGGAATTCAAGTCGTGATCGAAGTGACCAGTTTAGTTGGCTCTATCTGTTAGATCTTTGTCTTCATGGACAAATTTCTCTATCACAGCCTTATGCTGAAATCTTTCCTAAGCGCTACCTTTATTTCAGTCTATCATACTTAAGTTATGGTGTTATTTTTTCTGTGCCGAAGTAAAAACTGACGGGAAACAAATTAGGTATACATCCAGGATTGGAATGTGCAAATATCTTATGAACCGTAAACAGATTTACGCATATAATAAATAATACGTTATATAAGGAACCCGTAAACTTGAAGTGCCATTCCGGGATTATAACATTTGCAAAAGTGAACCGACTTACATCTGAAGCGTTGAATTTTCTGCCCTGCGAAAATGACTTTTAAACATTTCAGTTTAATCCAGTTAACTTTTCTCTTCATATTTAGATGGCTAATTAGTTAAATGGATATACTGATAGTCCTACGGTAGTTTTGAGTTTTGCTATATTATTGTAATTTTATTTTTTATGGGCGCTCCTAACTGCGATGTTTCTCAGCGTCGCATACAGGGTGTGAAAGACCGCTTAACTTTGCTCAGAGGCCTCCTTATCAGGCTTGAGGTTCTTTTACGTGTCGTAAATCTATGACAAGGGACCACCGGCTTTATTTCCCTTCAAATGCCGCATCTGGATTTGTGTTCTGTCAAAACTATAGTTCGGTAGTTTTGCTCCAGTACATACATAAATGACATAGTAAATGGTGGGTCTACCGGTAGTATTGGTAGCATTGGTAGCGAAAGAAACATAATGTAAAATATAGCGAATTAAGAAATTTAATGAGAAATCCAAACATAATGATCACCAACAAACTATGACCATGATTGTGGTCATTGTGATCAAAAATACAAATTGTACTTTTCAGTTCAAAATAACATTACTTGTGGTCAATATAAATGTCTTCGGTCTGAACTGTGGTATACTTAGAGGAGATTCGAAATGTTTTTGAAGACACTAATGTTTCGTAGGTTATGTACCCTATCTCAGTTTCGAAAAGGCTCAAAGTTCAACGTTTTCGGTTTCTAGAGGAATCTAGTAAAACATGATCACATAAGATAAACAGGATGTTCGAGAGACGGCGGGAAGGGAAACTTCTTAAGTCTCCCATTACCTCTCGAGGGCGTTTCTGGTGTTTACGCTGGGTAAGAGCGCTGCTTATCTCTGTATCTCTTACCGGCTGGCAGGTCGGTGCCATCTAGTTGATAGCTCGGCACGCAGATCCGTCACAATATATCTATTGTGTAAAGTGCTAACGATGCTCCGTTTGGATTATTGTGATTATATTTTTAGTAGCTTAAATGGACAAGTTGCGAAGCCAACGACTGCGTGTCTATAATGTTTATGCAACTTTTTGATTATAATGCAGTCAAGATAAAGCTATCTCTCAACACAGTCATGCCTACCATTAAATGGACTCAGAAAGGTGCCCTTGCTCATTCTGCTTAAAATCCTACGATATTTTCTACTTCTCTTTATTTACCTGCCTACTTTCACACACACGAACACTGATTTACATACTCTTGGCACTAGACCACAATACTCTTTAACCTTATCTGTACAACTCATCAGACATTACGTTATTCTTCTTTCACTGTAAACCTGCCGAGAATCTAGAATATCCTTCCCTTCAATCATAAGGGAGTGCCTAACAGTTACACAATTAAAAATATATTACATGCATATACCATAAATAATTCTGAAGCATTTTCCAGCTTCTTCTGCGTCGATATTAGGCCTTTAGTTGCAATAGCGATTTTGAAAAATCACTTTTCTTTCCTGTTTACTATAATTTTCAACATGTACATTATCATAGTTTTCTTTTCAGTTATGCATAGTCTATATGCTCTCCCTCTCTGCCCGCGTTTCTCTGTCTCTGTCTGTCTGTCTATCTGTCTGTCGGTCGGTCTGTCTGTCTGTCTGTCTGTCTGTCTGTCTGTCTGTCTGTCTGTCTGTCTGTCTGTCTGTCTGTCTGTCTGTCTGTCTGTCTCTCTCTCTCTCTCTCCCTCTCTCTCTCTCTCTCTCTCCCTCTCTCCCTCGCTCGCCCTTCTCTCTGCTTTTGACATTCACACTACAGTCTTGATAATACCGAGTGCTTTTACTTACATTATCAAAATATTGCACATTCGAATTTCACTGAAAGTATAATTTTTAGGTACCTACCTTGAATTCAAAATGTTTGCATTCCATCAAAAATGTGCATGTTCAATTTCACTGGCAATACAACTTTTGAGGTAACGTGAATTTAAAAAACAATTTTTAAAAAGGGTTCTTGTGTGCGAGTGTGTGTGTGTGTGTGTGTGAGGGTGGCGTGCGTGTGTGTGTTTGTGTGTGTGTGTGTGTGTGTGTGTGTGTCTGAAAGGCATAACTTTAAAACGAAATTGTTGATAAATACAAAACTTGGTACTTATGTTCAATATCCAAAAATCCGTCACCAAAATGTTCAATTTTTCATTATTTTTGATTTTCTCAAAAGTAGCTCTAATGGATTTGAATGAAATGCATTACTGACTGAGTGATTTATCTTGCTTAGTTTCTTGCAACCCCGGAACTTCCAAGTCAATGCATGTCGAAGAGCAGAACTTCGGATCACAGACGATGTCCAGGGTTTGGTGACCAGCCAGTATGTGAATTGATGTTGGAATGCACTATGGCAAAGGTGGTTAGGGAGCAGTTTATGGCTGGAGAAACCGGAGAAAAGCCACCCAGTCACCGCTTTCTCTACCACAAATGTCACGAACGCTTCTCTGGGATCTTGCTGAGAGGTGATAGGTATAACCACTGGATTACGGCGTCGCTCTCTATCGAAACACCGTTTATTTAACATATTTACATCCAAATAAATGTATATCTTTTATTTTTGGCTATAGTACGGTTCTTTTACGGACAATGAGTTCTCGTTTTTCAGGTCATATAGGGTATGGATAAAATAATACTGTTGAGGAATGGGTTATTTTCTAAATAAATGTTCGCTTTTATCTAATAAATTAAATTTGAAGAACACGCCTCCAAACTACAACTTATTTAGATAATGCCCGAAGCTATTTCTGTGGACCACTCGCGGAAGTTAGATGGCTCGTCGTTTAGATGACTGTCGTACACGGAAAACGTCTGAGGAAGACTTGATTTTTCACATACATAGATACGCTTTACCTAGTGATGGTCGTTTCTCATCGTGACTCTGACGTATTAGTTGTGTATAGGCACATTGATCCAGGTCATGTTACCGTACATTTAATATCGTATTAGAATTTATTATGCTATTTAGTTAATCGAATAGTGTCGAACATCTACCTATAAAACACTCAAATATGACGGCAGTAAACAAAATTAATACAAATACAATTTATCACTGGAAATAAGGCAGCAAATATCAATTATATCAGGGGGCCGAACTCATCCGTCTGTGGCATAAGTAGATATCCCTTCGTGCGCTAAAACAGTTGCAGAACGCAAAGGGGCAGTTCCAGTTGTAGGGACGCCAGTGCCGTGAGCAAACTTCGTTCCACTTATCAGCAAAGACGAGCGATGAGATGCTCTTCCCAGGCTTGAACTAGCGTGTGTGGCCCGTGATAATAGACAAGTTCAGTATAAACAGCCGAAAAGGTCTTAAAAATGTGTGCAGTTTACGTTCAGGGGCTTTATTTTCCAGGGAATAAATTCACTACAGTTTATGCTGCTATTGTCTAACATCACAGGTTACAGATTGTAAATTTCTGTAACCAAATACATGCAAACATGAGGGCACGTAATTTTTCATTGGGATTTGTTCGTTTCATATTAAACTTATTTTTGCATTATATTATTGGTACTTTAGGTATTGGTATTATTTTTGTTGTAGTTGTTATTGTTATATAATTTGTATTATTATTAACTTTATTACTTTGTTATCATGTTATTGTTATTTATTATTGTTATTACCATTATTATACCTATTATTATATATAGGAGTGAGAGTGAATAATTCTCTGGAAAAGAAAGATCCTGTAATTAGAGTTCAAAACAATTAGTTTACTGTGTTCCGGAGTGGCTATTTTAAGTGGCCTTATCCAAATCTTCACGTCTGAGTAACTCATGTGAAGTAAACTCAATAGCTGTAGGTCCTCTCGTTCCTGCATCATTCTTGTTATCGTCCTACCTTCGGAGATAGCAGACACCGCCCGCTGGGTACCTCCAAATAAATGGGTCCAGCCATAAATTGCAGAAATGAGATTTTTCTAAAGTTTTTTGACCACAGTGTGAACGTTGAAATAGCAACATTGTCTGTGGTGCATGCTGTTGGGCAGCACTGACCGATAGCATCTAAAAAGTCAATAATATTAGCAAAGTTATTCTTTGGCCGCTGAACGCTGCAGAATAAGACATGAAGGATGTTCTGAGGGTTATTCAACTAAGGGGGACACATCAGCCACATAGTATCACATAAATCCATTGTAAGGGATGAAGTGAAGGAGCCATAGGAGGCTACAGGGTGCAGGTAGACAGGTCACAGAGAGACCCGGAAGTTCCTAACAATTCCAGACTCGAAGAACCGTCCCACTCTGGAGCTGCCAAGAGAGGACGATGAACCATCCATTGACCAAACAGCCCTCTAGTGTCCACAGAGAATGCACTTTCAGTTGAAAAAGCACCCGCGACACCGCCATACTCCATAAAACCTGGAAGTACACCTGAAAGGCGAGAAGGAAATTGAATGAAAGGACAATTATGGAAACGAAATCGTGGTAGTTGAGAAACCATTCCAGTATTCGCTTATCGACAGGGTAAACCTCGATAAACCCAGGGTCAGAGTGGGCGATCGACGAGAATCTAACTCCAAATCTCAAACGTTACCGCGCAGCGTTCTCGTTCGGTCGAAGGATGTACTAGTGACAACCAAGTGGAGAATAGATAAGTAGCTATGGTGTAACACCCATGTAGCATGTTTTCCCCCATTCTCCTCCTAGGCGTACATTTCCTACTCCCGCCACTTATCAACTCGTGTAGAGAGCGGTGGATAACAAAACCTATTGGAATGCAGTGTGCGTTCTGATGTGATGTCTGCGGCAAAAGCTTCCGAAAATATCGGAAAAAGAAATCTAATGTATTAGACTCATATTACCTTCTCTATCCATTGTTGTTATTTTCTTGCAGTGTCTACAAACTATTCTTGTTAAGGCACATTTTTCTATGAGTTAATGGAGAAATACGTTTGTATAGATTATTACAGATTTTGTCGGTACCAGGATAACAGTGATAGTCATCTGGTTGCTATATACTGACTTAAAATTCCATGTTTCCATGATATAATGAGAAACGACTGAATAGTCGCAGCACTTCCAAAAGGCGATAAAGTAATCAGACGTTTCAACTAATGGTGAGGGTGTCTCACAAGTGTCTCATACAAGGGAGTTTGTTTATATGTGTGTTTAAAATAAATGTTTTAAAGAGATTCACGCTTTTATACAGGCTGTTAGGGATCAGATTGATAAATTTTACCATAATATGTATCCACTTCAATGCGTTTTCTTCTCTTATTCCAGCATTTTCCCACAAATATATCACACAATTTACTAGCTGATGTTTTCGGCACGGTCGTAACTGCGCCAAGGAATGAACTATGCCTGTCAATATAGACCATCCGGTTTGCTTTCACGCGTTCACACCTTCAATATCTGATCTGTCACCCAAATAGCCTGCGGTCATTAGCGTTGTAGAAGGTCGCTCAGCTTTTCCCGTCACCTCAATCCGTCCCGCACTTTCCGGGAAAATAAACACGTGTACCTTGTGTGTGCCAGGCGTACTTGGAGCTACTAACCAAACTGAAAACATTACTCTCATTAGCTAAACTTCTTAGTCTGTAAGTGAAGTAAATATCGATGCAGTGTTCTTCAATACACCGTGGTGAGTTACCAACACGAACATTTGTTCTTATAATTATGCCTAACATCCCTGTATCGTGCGTTTTTATCTCTCTCCTATGGTTTGCCTGTTAAACAAAATTATATGAAATTCCTTACGAGTTTTTTTTTTTTTTTTTTTATTTATTTATTTATTTTTTTTTTTTTTTTATACACAGTTATGACCGTAATAACATGTCATAACGTTAACTAAAATAAATTCTGATGTTTTACACTCCTAACCACGACCGTTTGTTTGTACATTTCTTCCGCAGATTATTCGTATGAAAGGTTATTTTTCTATCTACTTCACATTACTCAAGATAAACTTTTACAGAAATGACTTTGTTTCTCTGATAAAGAAGACGTATGAATTGAAGGTTATTTAATATAACTAGCTCATATCGGGGTTATCGCTGGTTAAGAGGGTTTCACAGGCTATTTTCTGAAAATTTAACATACACAGCATATCTTTATGTTGTCAAATATTTCGGGGACTCCTCGCAGCATAAGAGGGCTAGGAGAGGGCTATATGTACATGGGTTTGAAAATCATGAACTGGTTCGTTACAAGACAAATTGAAGGTTATAAAAATTGTTCGAGGTTTGGCTCTTCGTGCTTCAATGCGTACTCTTAGCTTGCGTTTCATGCTATCGCGTACTCTGTTGCAAATTTCTGTAGTGCTACTTATGTTGTCAAATTTAGTGTGTACACACTCTCTCAGAGTGTCAATATCCAGAACAAGAGCCGCATATACCTCGGAGTTTAAAAGTATCCAATCAAATAAATCCATCGGATTCAAATCAGCTAATCGAGCAGGCCATGCCATGAATCCTCCTCGATCAGTGCATCTATGCGGTGATTTATAATTTAAAAACTTACATAATGTCATACTGAAATGACCTGGTGCACCATCGTGTAAAACCCACATTTGTTGGATGACTATCAGAGGCACATCGTCAATTAAATGATGCATTTCATTTCTGAGAAACTGTATTCAGTGTAGGGAGGAAGAAATAGCAGTCAATAAGGTGATCAGGAATGATTCCATCCCAAACGTTTAAGCGGAACCTTTCTTCATGTTTGTCCTGTCGTATTTCATGAGGGTTTTCATATGTCCAGTTATGACTATTATGAAAATTAAAGATACCGAGCCTCGTCTGTGGACAAGATTAATGCTAAAAAATTCATGAACATAGCACGATTTTGTAATAGGCAATGGAAGATTTTCATGCAAAGCTCTGTAGACATTCATGTGACTTAAGCCTTCCCTTACTGCAGTGCGTGTTGTGGTATCTGATGGGTTTGGGTCCACATCACGAAGAACTCGTTCTTCACGATCAATGCTCCGTATCTCTCATGGTCTGCCAACATCCAAAACAGTCCTCTCAAATAAGCCACTTTCTTTCAAGTGTTGGTGAATTCGTGAGAATGTCCCTGAACCAGGTAACTGCCTGTCGAGTGACCTTTCTGCCTAAATCTCACATGTTCGTGACACATTCCCATCTGCAAAACTACATATGTAGTGCATATCGGTCCGTTTACCCACCGAATACATTTTATTGTCTTCTGTGCTCTATGAAAGGAAGGGAAAACATTCATTCAGTTAGCAACAACTTAATAAATTAATTGTTAATTCTGTGCAACAAACAACCAAACAGAAAACAATAACACTAACTAAACGTGGGCAACAACTTAATTCAATTTCTTTGGTGTCAACAGAGAGGCAAATCCTGTAAATTCTCTAACATACAATTGTCACATCCACGTTCATATGCACATTCTTTTACAGTTTTCAAATTAGGAGGGCGTTCCCAAATTTTTGACACCAATAGATCAACTTGAGTACACTTTATTTGTCATGCAAATATTTCAAATACAATAGAATCCTGAAATAACTGGTTGTTGGGGGACATGCTTTGGACCCGCGTTTTAGTGATCCCGCAGTATATCTAAATGTCCCATCATCAATCCCGTGGAGGTGCTGGGAAGCATTCGTGCAACAATAAGTTACACTAAATTGTAAATTATGTAATGTACGGTGAAGTAGACCAGTTTTAAATTCAATTACTCACCAGTTATGCTATGGGTTGTTCCAGTCCTGCAGCCGATCTCAGTTTATACAGTATAGACAATTACACTGCACCCATTTTACACTAACCTAATTTTGCATTGTCTTAGAGAAATCAACAAGTTTTGTTTGGCGGTATAATTTATGTATTTTTCTCCTCTTATTGTTTGGTAGAGGCGAATACTGTTTGATTAATTTTGCTCCTCCATACACAGAATCATCTTGTTTATGGTACTTATCACTTTACTAAGATGTAGAAAATCTTCCGTGTGCATGTCTCGTTACTTCAGGAAATT
The DNA here is from genome assembly GCA_030765045.1 of Tenodera sinensis. Classification (NCBI taxonomy): domain Eukaryota; kingdom Metazoa; phylum Arthropoda; class Insecta; order Mantodea; family Mantidae; genus Tenodera; species Tenodera sinensis. Next base: position 33,361,637 of record CM060962.1, read on the forward strand.
TTTTTTTTGCAGTAGCCAAGGTCAACGCTACGAATGGAGCGGTCGCAGAGGCCAAGGTCCACGCTAGGGGTAGCGAAAAGTATATTCTAGTGCCGCTCTTTAAAGAAAAGTTGAAACTCAACTTTCAAAAATACAAAATATATAAATAAAAAGTAGAATATATTTTCGGGGACATACTTTACCCGCGTTAAATCCAAATCCGTAGTATTTCAGACCGACCTGTTCCTGGCTTCTACTGTATATGACATTTTACACAAAGTAGTTTGTGGCATTTTTGAGGAAATCGAAAGTTTGAAACATCTTTCGAAGTATAGAGTGGTTTGTGCTGAGGGATTTTTCTTGAAAATCTCCGTGTGGCATCTTTGTAATATACTGAACTAAAATGCAAAGTTTGTTGTTATCTGAGCTTGCTATTTTTAGCTATGTTGTTCTTCCCCCCTCTCTCTCACACACACGCTCAAACACACAAAAGCCAACGGGGAACTTCTCTAAAAATGCTTATTTTATTATTCATTTCCGGCGAAACCTCGATGTAGAATTTTTGTGTGGAACACAATACTCACTCCTATCTACTATACACATTTGATAGAGATAGTAACTAGTTAGATAACTATTCCAGGAAGTAAAATATAGGCATTAAATGTTTTCAGCTAGAGCACTCCAACCGAGCGAGATGGCTCCACGGTAACATGTGAGGCTCTCATTTGGGAGGTGCTGGTTTCGATTCCCGATGACCGCCCATTCTGACCATGGGTTTTCATCGTTTCCCCTGTTCGACAGGCGAATGCTAGGATGGTTGCTCTTCTGCTAAGACTTTCCTAACCAAAATGTCCTTTGTCATATGTTTCTGAGGACGAGGCAACGGTATTCGGCGTGTTGCAGTTGGACGGTGGAGGTGCACTTTGTGAAGGTTTCTTACTGGTGTAGGTTGGACTACTTACTGAGCTGCCCTCCATTAAGGGGACCTTCGGGGGCTCAAGGCTTTAGCGGTGTCGGATGCGTTCCATCTCGAAACGTTAGGGATCCAGTTCACGCTTGGGCGCGTGATCTAGTTGCCCTTCGAGTCTCTACCTTACCCCTCCCTTACAGGGGTCACGTTCGATGCACAGAGCCACATTGGCGAGTCCTACCCCCGTCGAAAGTAATGCATATGACATTGAATAAAAGCATATATAAAATTAATAATCAATTATACTATAGCACTTAAAATTATTAATTGAATAAAATTACATTTCAATTAGCCAAATAAGAGTGGGTGAGTGAGTGAGGGAGTGAGTGGGTGGGTGGGTGGGTGGGTGGTTGGGTGGGTGAGTGAGTGAGTGAGTGTGTGAGTGAGTGAGTGAGTGAGTGTGTGAGTGAGTGTGTGAGTGAGTGAGTGAGTAAGTGAGTAGAGTAGAGTAGAGTTTAAGGGCCCATGGACAGCTAGGTCATTTAGCCCTCAAGGCAAATGTAAAGATTTAAAGCACTCATAAACGTATCTGGTTAAAAGGTGAAAGCTAAAGGGAAAAAGAGAGAGAGAGAGAGAGAGAGAGAGAGAGAGAGAGAGAGAGAGAGAGAGAAACAGTTAAAACCTTAAAAGTGCATTTAAAAGCATCTGGAGCGTTATAATAGGGTGGTTAAAACAGTAAACAAGTGAAAGAGCTAAAACGTAGTTCCAGGGTAGCAGGCTAAAAACTCAAAATGTGTAAGGTAAAACAATTAAAAGAGCCAAAGGTGGAAGAGAAAAACCATACTTAAAAGCGCTAAAAGACATAAAACGTAACTAAAAATCACGCACTAGACGTCCACAATCCTCCCAAAGATAAAACAAGTTAAATTTGCTTCACTAAACCAATGTCAGAGACAAACCGCAGCGGGTTACCTATAGGTCATCGCCGAGAAGGGAGCGCAGTGTAATGGCCAGGTCAAGGGACTGGCGCTCACGAGCATATCGCGGACCATCAAGTAGAGCATGTGACACGGAGAGTTGTGTGCCGCACGTCGTACAGAGAGTCGCCGGTCGCCAATTAAGAAACTTTTCATTATAAACAGTCATACTCAACGACCAAATTTAATGTAGAATTTATTATGCAATTATACATCTTTAATGTCTCCTTGGTGAAGGCAAGTCTACAGTTAGGTACGAGTACATCTAGCTTATGTTTATTTTCTAATATCAACACTATGACTATCTAGTTTTAAATCATATTGATACAGATGAGCATGTGCATATATCAAAACATAAGATATGAAGTAGGTAAACAAAAGCAGAGAATATTCTCAGTTGGCAAATAGTTTGAATTTTCGCCTGGTTTCTTTCTTAGCACAATCCTGATGACTGTTTTCAGCACAGCAATATTTCTTTAACATGCAGTCCATAGATGGACTCCATATGTCTCACGACTGTGAAATACTACAAAATATATGTTTCTCAATCCTTCTAGTGATACGCAAGGTCTTTAATTTTCTTACTCGATAAGTAACTCGTGATAACTTACAGATATTTTGTAACCTAGATTTCGATGAAAGCTTGGAATCAAGTTCATATCCTAACATATTTACAGCTTTAATTTTAGAATCTAGATCTTTTTAATCTTAGCTGTATGTTGGATTCAGCACAAAACCATCTACATGGAACTCGTCAGTAGCTCTAGCATTAGCATAAATTAAATTAATCAAATATACATACCTGAAGCTATTAACAGTGAAGTAAATTGATCCACAAATAATACAAGTGATTAGAGACGCACACTTCACTATAATAAATTGAGTTAAACTCAATATTTTCACAACGTACGTTATGAAATGTGCATAAGATGAGGTCAGCTGATAGTGACACGTATTGGATGTTGAAACTTACGTTGTGAAAATATTGAGTGTAACTCAGTTTATTATAGTGAAGTGTGAGTCTCTAATTACTTGTGTTATTTGTGGATAAATTAATCAATTTAACATTTTTTTTTTGGGGGGGGGGATCGTCTCGATAGCGCTGTAGTAACGCTGCTGCTTACCAAGCGGTGGACCACGGTTCGATTACCGGTACCGATGTGGGGATTATCTCCCGCTAGAACAGCAGGTTCGGGGTACACTCAGCCTCGCTAGATCCCTGAGGGGTCATTTGAAGAGCTACTTGATTGAAAAATAGCGGCTCCTGGTCGAGAAGACCACCATAACGGCCGGGAGGGACAGGGGCGCTGTGTGCGTGTGTGTGTGTATGTAAAACAACTGAATATTATTAAAGACATTATTTAGTTTTTGGTGTTCCAACCGTTACTTAAAAATTAAGAGCCACAGGGGATAAACCGAATTTCAGTTGGGAAGTTTACATCATCACAAGAAAAATTCACGGACCACGTCTAAAACGGAACGAGATCAAAGTAAAAGAGAAGAAAACGGAGGGGAAAAGAAATTCCTTCGTTTACTTTACAGAAGTTTCAGGTTTCAATAACATTCTATAAGACAGTGTTATTTACAGAAAGTTAGACCAGATTTAATAGCGAGGGAGCAAGAGAGAGATGTCCTAAGGATACTCATGGAACATTTTAAGCCTGGATTTATCTACGAACTTAACCAGAGACGACGGGACCTTCGAACTAAGTTGGGCACTGCGTTTAGCTTGGAGAAAGCCGGATATTCATTACACAAATTATTAATTAAAAAGGAAGTTTAAATGGAAGAACGGATTTTTCGAAAAACGGCTTTTGGGAGGAGGAGCAGGATTAAACGGAAAGTGTGGAACGTTAAAAGAGTTGTGGGGCATCAGTGGCGTATTCGTTTGCGTAGTCATCGCAACAGTGCTGACCAACATTTACAAATTAAATATTATGGCTGGAGGAAATAAAATTCATTAGTAATCCATTGAATTTCATACTGCACTTTATAATATTAGGCATTCAAAACGGACACATACATTAAAGTTACAGTGTAAAGGGGCACATGCTACCAGAGAGTTTTTTTTTTTTTTTTTTTTCAGGCAATTAAAAAAATCTGATTTTGTATGGATATTTCAACTTCCTGATGTTATACCAACATGTGTTACATAAACGAAATGGTTATGTGCAAATATTAAATATTAGGCAACACTTCTTTGGTATTATACCATTTTATAACAATTTAAAATAAATAACAAGTATTCTTGGAATATTCAGTGTTTGTAGCACTTAGTTGATTCATGTTGCTTGGACCTATAACTGCTTTATACATAAATGGATGTTTCTCGATACATTACTTAAATTACATAGTTCTTCATACAGAATCAAACTCTATATCGGTGTTTTCCAGTTCTATTAAGTCTTTACTGTCATCACTTCACAATGACGCATAAAAATGTGAATATATTGAAGGCCCATATTTTAGGAGACATTGAAGATCCCGAGTTTGTTGCCTTAATTTGACGTCCATTTGGATATCTATGAACTAACTTGACAGTCCAGGAACCTAGTAAATAACCCACGAGGCTTATACATTTGACTGGTTATCTGAAACCAAGTTGGCCAAGGAGAAGCATTGACATTTAAAGCCTAGAAAAACAAACGGCATAGACCTCTTTTCCACTGGGGATGTATCAGTCATGTACATTAGCAAATAATATATAATGCTCTCTTTAAAGAATGACGTGACATTTTGCTAGGAATTATTGATTATAGTACGTCTTACGTGACATCGACTGTCTGCATGTGTCCATATCAAGAAATCATAGATAGGTGGCATATGTCTCTTTTCCACTGGGTCACCAATTATATGATATGTTGGTGAATGAAGTTGTAGGCTAATAGTGAATGCAAGGAAACATGTAAGTAAAATATTAATTAGGTTAATAACAGAAAAAGATTTACATTTTGATCAACAAGCTTCATCCAGGAAACTGAGTGGTAAACAAACTATAAGTGGACCCTTATTTAACTCACCACAGCAAAGTGTGGTTACTGTTTCCACCAATATCACATTTTTTGTTACACGCAGTTTACACATAATACTAAAGTTTCTAATACTTTCAACGTAGTAAAATGAACCAACATTTTATATAAGAACTCCTGTGTCTAAGGCCTATATAAGGACTATAATGTTAGAGAAACTCTGTGAGTCACTTGCTATAATTCTTCTGTGTTCCTGGCCAGGGTGCAATATTCTTCTATCATTCTCAACAAATGTTAGCTTTTATTTAAATTCTGACTTGGATGTCAATTAAAACATCTCTAGCTATTTGGGAAAAAGTTCCATAACCCAAAATACCAACAGTTTCAGCATAAAGCCTTACCTACACCAAAACATCTTAATCCCCACTTATCACATAAAAAACAGCTGAAAATATATCCTTCCTGCGAACGCCATAGATGAGGATGTCATAGAGCATGTAATTCTCTACTCGCGGGTGATCTGTGGAAGGAGAGATTATGCACGATACGTTGATATTGGTGTCAAATATTTTGGAGACGCCCTTCCAAAATCAAAACAATGAACGAAAAGGTTATTGCTGAGTAAGAAGACACCATTGAATTCAAATCAGGAGATTAAGTAGGCCATGCAACGAATCCCCCTTACACCAATCCATCTAAGCGTGAAATTATTACGTACTATTCATCTTAAATGAGTGCACCATCATATAAAACCACATTCATTGGATTTTGTCAAGGAGTGCATAATCAATTAAATGATGCAATTCGTTTCTGAGAAACTGTAGATGCCTCTCTGCATTCCGGTGGGAAGGAAATAAATAGGAATCAACAAGGTGACATGAATGATTCCACCCCAAACATTTAAGTATAACCTCCGTTTATGCGTGTCCTGTCGTGTTCCATGAGGGTTTTCATATGCCCGGATATGAGTATCATGAAAATTTAAGATACGTGAGAGTGAAAACCTCATCATTGGACAAGGTGGGTGCTAAGAAATGCATAAACGTAGCACAGTTGTGTAACATTCGATGGCAAAAAGCTCCTCTTGACTAAAATTCCGCCACATTTAATTCTTTCACCTGCAGGTGATACGAATACAGAAGATTTTCCTGTAAAATTCTCTAGATAATCATGTGTCTTCACTTACTGCAATGTGTGTTGTGGTATCGATGAACTTGATTACTCATCACAAAGAACTCGTTCTTCACGAACAATGCTTCGTACCACTCTTGGCTACCGGCCATTCGGAATACTCCTCTCAGATGAGCCACTCTCCCCTTCTCAAGCGTTGGTGAGTTTGTTAGAATGTTCGTGAACCTTTCTGTATAAAAGCTCACGTGCTCGCAATGCGTTCCCATCTACAAGGGTATAGATGTAAAACATATCGGTCCGCTCAGTGACAGAATATATTTTCTTGTGCCTTCTATGCTCTAAGATTAAATAGCCAAACAAAAAAAGTCAAACAAATAGCGGACAACTTCATTCTATTGATTATTAATTATTCTCTCTACAGCAAACAGCCAATCAAAATACAATCAAACAATCCTGTGACAAATATTTAATACAATTAACCTTAGCATTACCAAGCCTTATTCCAGAACTTACCAAGGGTAGGGGGGTACGTTGTGACCACCACTAGAAACAAAATGTCTGAGCAACTTTTAAAACAAATTTGTTTTAAAATTGGGTATTATATCTTGTCATATTTGTAAAGGCAATGTTTAACACTGTTTAACTATATCTTTTTTACTCTTATCATGAAACACACCAGATATTATGCCAATCCTTCTTACAGAAGTTATACCACCAACGGAGGTGACCACCGCTGGTAACAAAATGTGTCAGCAATTTTTAAAGCGAATTTATTTTAAAGTTGGATATTATATCCTGTCATATTCATAAAGGTAATATTTAATACTGTTTAACTATTCCTGTTTTACTTTTCTTACACGAATCACATTATACCGATGGGGCAGTACTTTATGACTACCTTGACATTTCATTGTTTCTCTAAAAGGTCAACAATGAAAACTTTGGAATAATTAGTCAATTCAGTAGCAGAAACAGTGATTGACAGTAACTATTAACTGTATACCCTTAACCAAAAAATTAAGAGACAGAATTTAAAAAGTTACAGAAGGTGGACATAGAGTACTCCCCCTACCCTGGTAATGCGAGGGTTAATTATTATTGGTGTCAGTGAAGGGACAGCCCTTTTGATAACTCCGTAGCAAACGATTTTCAGACCCTTGTTCATATGAACTTTGTTTAACTGTTACAAAATTAGGAGGGCGTCACCAAAATATTTGGGACCAATAAAGATACGTTATGTATAGTTTTCTCCTTGTCAGCCATTCTATACAGGTCCACGCCTGCTTGATATAAAACAGTTGTACTTTCTAACAGATGCTGTACTTCCAGCTTTTGGAACTGTTTTCCTTCAAGTCGTCCAGTTTGGAGGATCAGCTGAGTTCAAACCAAAAACCATTTTCAATTAGGCAGTATGAGAAGCTGAAAAGTCGATATGAGGCTGCGGCCTGCCCATACTACGCCACTGTGGAAAAGGGAATTTAAGAACATGCCATCTCAAGTGAAGAAAAGAGAGAAACAAATGCATAAAAAGGAGAAGAAGGCTTGTAAGCAAAGAACAGGAAGAAGCATGCTGGAAAGGGACTGAAAATAAGTAAGGATGGAAAGACGGAACGAACGCTGATTTGCCTTGCTTTTGGAAATGTAATGGTTGTACATACGCAGTCAATAAATCCTACTGTAACACTCCCTAGAGCTTAAGGGTGTTTTTTGTTAAATATGCGACCGTGTCCCGCCCGTTTGGAAGTGGGATGTTGAGGGAGAGGCCTGGCGGGGCGGGACGGGACGGGGTGGAATGAGGACGAGTAGTCGTGTCGTAATCTTAGCTTCGCAATGTAAATGTAAATTGTGGGTCCCCCTTTCCATCCCTCTCATTAGCTTAGCCGGTAGATGCTGGTTTCGGAGGTTGTGTAAGCTCCATCATGTTCACTCGCCGTTCCTTCTTGTCACGTACATGGTGTCCACTGGTCCACCTGGATTGCCCAATGAATTCACATTACATAGATGCAACTTCCATAAAATTATCCACTTAGCTGTATAATCGTGCCCCTGTTATTAAATGTTACATCTGTGCGATTACCCCATGCATCTGATTAAATTATTATTAATAGAAACCATCTCAAGCTAAAACCCCTAAACCCTGTTTCTTATAACCCGGTATTCCTCCGCATTGTGCTTGCTTCCCCTAATTCACGCCTTGGAAGGATATCAATCTGTGCTGTTCACAGATACAGGAAGACAAGGACGCGCGCGCGCGCGCACACACACACACACACACACACACACACACACACACACACACATATACACACACACAAAGGACCTTTTTCTATAGGTACTTTTTTTATTCATAGGACCTTAAAGAGTGTGTTTACTATGAAAGCTCGGTTTCAAATTTGTGAGTGGAATAGGATACCTTCTATACGTGGTACAGAAAGTAAAACTACTCAAGCGCTCTGACTGATAGTTGTTTCATCGCTAAAGAGCACTTAAAGACTATGCAGCATTTCCAGAAACTTCAGAGGGAGATTAAGGAAATCTGATTTCCGCCTGTGGTTCACATTCTTTTAAGTGAGTATTGGGGGAATTTTCATCTGTTACTAGGCATAGCTGTAACTGTATGAAATTAAAATTATATGGGCTAAACTGGAGGACCCACCATAAAAATCCTATGGATCATTGCATAATAATTTCAAAAAGAACCGTGGGAGAAAAGTGAACCTAATAAATTCGTCATTCGAGCATTAACTGCTCACCGTGTAACTTTGGCTAAGTCGGCTGGTCATTTATAAAGTTTAACAACCAGTTCCTGAACGTCCATCCCAATGATGTGCATACTAACAAACATGGGTAACAATTTTATTAGTGCAAGTAAAATTGGTATCTCATTAAGTAACTCTTCAGATAAACAGCCTTATCCCATTTACATTACTGAGGGCCCTAACGACCAAGTTGTCGACGGGCCCTTAAACCCAACACACTCACTCACTTTACATTACTGAACACGGGGACACAAGTAAATCACTCAACTGAACTGTAAATAAGAATTGTTTACTACACATTTAAATAATTTAAAAGTTTCCTCCATGTTTTAATGTGATCAGAGGAAAAAATTAAATGTACTGCTTAAGGTATTTTACTAGAAAAGAAAGCGAATAATTGTATTTCTTCAGCAAAATCGCATTTTACGTTTTGTACTAAGGTAATTGTGATGCAGTGCCTTATACTTCATTGACAATTACTATGCACCTTTGTTCATCTGGAGTATTTGATGTATGCTGATGGATTAATACATAAAGAGAGAAAGGAAAAGTGGTGAACACAGGAAATGAGGCAAGGGGAGTGGAAACTATAACGATAGCCTCGCTCCGTAAGCAATGGATCAACTCCCAACAATAAATTCTTTGAACTATGTTGACACCCTAAGGGCCCACAACACAGCAAGACACAGAGTCTACTAACGATCAACAGAAGCCCATGATTTTGCGATATTACAATCCCAGACCTCATGCTGATCTTTTCCCCACACACGCCATAAATAAAATGAATTTGAATTTTTAGAACATCTTTCATGTAGGTAGTCCAGATTAGGGACCATCGGACTACCGGTTGTTGGTAACCTCGTAGATGCATATCATAGAAATTTATTTTCTTCTTCAGGGATGGAGTTGGAATGCAAGGAGATGAGTACTTACAAGTTGTACCAGAGGACTTATCCAGGAATAATACATTCATATACTTATGGATCGGACGGATATTGATGTGGAACCCACAGGCTGCAGCTTTTTAATTTCAGTGCAAGATTTTATATCAGTAAATAAATTGGTTACACTTAAGGGACAGCACATTCATGAATTTAATAAACAAATAATTAACAAACATTTATGGGACACTGGGAGTGAAATTTGAAAGTTCCACATTTTTTGATAGATTTTTCTCAAAAATTTTACTGTGTTTGTATTTATATGAGAATAGGAGGTACACCAAATTTAATTAAAATTAGATAATTCGTTTAGGCTATATAAATTATTTTATGAATTTAATAGGCACATTTTCAGAATAGAGCTCGCGTCTATTAACTTTTCAAAATTCATTTATATTGGCAGAACTGATACTCTAAAACATGGGTAACAATTGTATGGAGATATATTTCAAATACGTTTGCTGATTATGCTGTACATATTTTTTTAATAACAAAGAAAATTTAATCTTAAAAGTTATTGATTTTTTCATACAAAAAAATGTTTTTGGAATTCATGTTAACGATAACATCAATATTGAATAATAGTTTGGTTTAGCTGCTATTTATGGATACTTTTGGAAATTTTGATTCAATTTGAAGCAAAACTCAGGCGCACCTTCTTTTGGAATGTGCAGAAATATAGTTTTGAGAAAAACAGGCTTTTATATAGGAGCACGTTAAGGGAAGAGCACTATTTGAAAGGGCCGTAATGGCCACATTGAGTGGGGGATATGAAAAATGTTAGCTGATCCAAATGCACCGGTGTTCCAGGAATATTTTAAGGCAAAAAAACAATTTTCGACTTTTTGCCAATTTTGACCAAAATTTCACTCCCGTCTAAATATACTAATAACACAAACGCAGGGACATCTACGTTAGAGTTAAATGAATAATACGATCCCATTGTTTTAGTATATTGCAATTTCCACAGCAAATATTGTGACCCACGTGCATCGGAATCCAAGAGAAGTGCATCATGTGTTGTACTGTCTTAAAGATGCAAGACATTTCCCTGTGGCTAGGCTAACTGTGCTGCAAGATCAACATCGATTTCATGAAGTTCAGACTCCCAATGGGGACACAGGCGCGCCGGCCACACAACGTGTCCACTCCGACCTATCCTAGATGGAACATAAAGACTGACTTCATTCACAAATTACTCATCACGCTTCATGTACAACCCTGTTTAATATTAACGGCAGTTGCAGTAGCTTAAGCGGAATTCTTGCAATAATACTAAATAATTATTGACACTGAAACGCAATTTAAACTTTTCGATCTAACAGGACCACAACAGAGCAGACAAGCCCACTATCCCACTATCCTAACAATATCCATTAGTAGAGAAGCCGTACACAATAGACCTACACCGTCTATAGAGGTGTATGATCCTGCATGCAACGCTTCCACCGACATTTATAGGTCAACAGTGGTCAGATAGAAGATGTTTATTTTTTAGCCCCTTGACATGCAGCTTCGGTCAAAGTACAAACTCATCTCTGTTCGACTGTGATGACCTGTGGGCAAGATACCGAAATCTGCAGCAAACTGAAATATTTCTGATGTTGACTGTATAAATTATCTAATGGCATTAATTGGTACCTACTTGATACAAAGTGTTTCAGTGCATATGATATTATTGTTGTTGTCGTTGTTGTTGTTATTATTATTATTATTATTATTATTATTATTATTATTATTATTATTATTATTATTATTATTATTATTATTATTATTATTATTATTATCATCATCATCATCATCATCATCATCATCATCATCATCATCATCATCATCATCATCATCATCATCATCATCATCATCATCATCATCATCATCATCATCATCATCATCATCATCATCATCATCATCATCATCATCATCATCATCATCATCATCATCATCATCATCATCATCATCATCATCATCATCATCATCATCATCATCATCATCATCATCATCATCATCATCATCATTATTATTATTATTATTATTATTATTATTATTATTATTAATAGTTGTTCCATTCTTTGAAGGATTACTACATCGTTTTCTTACAGTTGCATTCGTATTACTTCCTGGCTTCATTTAAGAAGAAATAAATTTCTTACCAAGAACGGTCATTGTTTTGTAGAAATGAACGAAGCTATTTTATGCCCTAAAGAAAGCTTAATGAAGCACAGAAAACCGCGATACACATAAAGCAATCCACTAATAAGGAGGGACAGCTCCCTCGTGTTGCAAAATAATAACTGAAAAAAGTCATTTCTCTCACAAAAGTAGCCAATAATATAAATGGCGACAACAGATAGATTTGAACGTACACAACGTTTCAAAAGAGCTTGAAGTTCATTGTTGTTGTTGTAGTGTTTAACGCCCGCTTTTACTACTACGGCACCGCAGGCGGTGACACTGATGATACATGGAATGAAGATGGAGCACCGGTGGAATGAGATGGCGGGGGAAACCGGAGTACCCGGAGAAAACCGCCCTGAAGTTCATTGATCATATATGTTCAGCAATACAAGAATATAGAAAAGGTTAAGTTCATAGCCAATGATACACATTCCCCAGTGCTAAGAACTGGTCACTAAGTGGCATGTGGCATGTACGTACATTATTTGTCCGTATTTCAGTAGAAAAGTCAAGTTTCTCGGCGCATTGGTTTCTATAGAGACTGGCTAAAACGCTTACCTATTTAATCACAATGCTTGTATGTCTAATTTGGAAATTACATCAGAATTCATGTTTCTAGGTGACTTTTGTATAACTCCAGTGTAATATGCTCTAGGTTCCTTTTCCTTTCTAACTCTCAATTTCAGACACTTATGAGTCATGCATTAAAACTTGGAGATAAATACCAAAGTGTATGTTTGACCTGAAGCGCTCTGAACCGCAGGAAATGGTTGGAATATGTTATTCGTCACAGAAACAATGCTATGAATCTCTTCCAATCAAAATGTTGCGTCCTGCCACAAGAAACATTTGAATGCTCATCTACATGTTGAGGTTCAAGGAGAGATAACGTTTTTAACTCTAAAATACAAAATATCAATATAGTAGGATAAAAATGAGTGTTTAATTGTTATGAATATAAAGATAAAGGTTCACACCACGAGGGTCAGGACACTGTACGTAGACCATCCGGCCCTTTGTGCTTCTATGTGACCCCTGAAAGGAAGGAGGGCAGAAAGCCGAAGGGCGACCAGATTCGGGCACCAGCATGGACGGGGTGCCTGGCGTTTCCAGTTCAAACCACCGACCAATGGCAGGAGAGCCAGACCTGCTAATCAGAGGCGGATGGTGCGGAGTAGTAGTACATGCAATTGAATGGGAGGACGAATATTTTAGATGAAGACGACGAAGTTGAGTGCTTGATTTGTAACACTGGTAGTTGCAGATTTATACCATTTCCCTTGCTCATGTTCTGTGTTCACGATAAACGTTATTCTCCTGGAAAAATACAACGAACTTTTGAAGCAATTTTATGGCACATTCTCTTCGCAATTTGAAGAGCTAAGCCATTTCAAACTAAAATTCAGTTATTTTGCACTTTCGGAGTTTCCATGTAGTGAGACTTTACACGAGCTACGAAACATGAAACTACTTGCATTGCAGAATTCCAGAATGTTCTGAGAAAGAAGGGTGGGAATTAAGCTCAGCTCTGCTGCGAGTATCCGAGATTACGTTCGTTTACATCTAGTTCAATGGCAGTCTTCAGCAGCACTTACATCTGCTTTTTAAAAAATAAAAAAAAAAATAAAAAAAAAAATAAAAAAAAAGCACTACATTATAAGTAAGTATTGCAGCAAGATAAGTGACAATCGCCTTGCTTATCTTTTGAGACCGTGCACTTCATCTTTTGCACCAAATATTGAAGACCTTCTGAAACATAACTCGTGCCAAAAAGTAATCCTCAGAAACATCGTGGATTAATCAGGAGTAGAATATGCTTGTGTACGCCTTTGATTTCTTGTGCATAAGAATGTGCCGCCACTGGAACTGAGTAGCCACGGATAAAAGCGTCATTCTGTCCCAGCAGGTGGAAGGAGGTGATTTCAACCTTCCCTTAGCTGCCTGCAGTTGAACACCGCTGATTAACTATGAGTGTCCACTCAATTTTCACAGAAATCGCTACTTTTACATTTAAGAAATGATATCTGCAATTGTGGTAACTCAATGGAACAGCCAAAGCTGCTGAAATACTGCGTGCATTTTAGCTCCAACGAAATGGAAACGTCGTTTTCTAAATAGGTGGTACTCAGGGGCTAGTTAATCAGCCATTCTGAATCTTAATGCATTTTAGGAAGCTTCGTTTATACATGAGCTGTTTTGGGATGCACAATGATAAAAGTGTCCTAGCTGACTGGTAATTCACTCTTGCAAATTTACATTGGCTCTTTCCCAATAACTGCATTTGAAGGGTCCACCCAAGAACATGCATAGCCTCTTTTCTTACATTTTCAAACACAGATGCTTCAAGTGCAAACGCCACAAGGGCATTCATTATTTTTAATCATTTATGTTATATCTGTGTATGTATGTATCTTTCATTCTTATTAACTCCATAGATATGCTGCAATTATTTATACAAAGTATTAATCTTTTTAACTTAGATAAAATCCTCCTAATGTACAAAACGCTGAGTGGCGCATCTGTTTAATAATTTTTTACATGTTTAAATCTTCCAAAATTCTATATGTAATTTTATTTTCTCTTTTCTAGGTAAGTAGTGAGTTGGCAGTTTAAAGAAAAAGAAAGATGCACTGTTGAAGTGATAAGCGGCAGACATCACTAAGAAGAATTAATGGTGAGTTCTATACATTTAATGTGGCCCAAAATAAATAATATTTTGTTTTGTGTACACACAGTAAGTTCAAACTCCTTTACACCTATGTTCTATGTCGTCCTCCGTGGCTTAGAGGTAGCGTACTAACCTCTGGTTCCCAGGATCGCGGTTCCAAGTGAAAGGGAAGTAAATCCGGTGTACCGGAGTCGTAAGTTTATGGCTCGTAAGAGCACCTCAAGGTCCTTGAGATAATTAGGCAGTCTTTCACGACCAATATAGAACGGGACGCTGAGAACCGTAGCAGTTAAACAGCGTCCATAAACATAATCTCAGTTGTATTCCCTGTAACCTCTTACTTCTGCGCCTAAACAGATGCGAACTGTAGCATTAGAAAAAACTCTCCGATTAGTCTGTTTTTGTCTTGTGCCAGCATTACTAACACACCCTTCCGCCATTATACCTGGCTGCTGAAATTGGAGAAAACAAACCAAACACTTGCGCAGATTCCTTCAGCATACGAATCTATGAAAATTATAAAATCCACAATTTCAATCCGACTCCTTTGAAATTGAGCAATCAGAGTTTAATTTATAATACGTACCATTTCTTATTGTTTTGTTTTACTATTTTGGAAAACTGCTCCGTGCAGTGATATTCTTTTTAAAAAAAAGTGTTATAATTCAGTTCTTTAATAGAGAATTAGTATATATGTCTACTATGGATGAATCTTTATTACCATACTAAGTGCCAAATGTAGCACTTCAATTTACGTAGTATGGTTTAATAATATCGTTTGTCCTGAAATTTATAAACAGGTATCCATGTCGTTGGTTTATACTGACGGTTGCACAGTGTGGAATACATTAAAAATGAGCATGTGCTGAAAAATGAAACTCAAAGAAAACTGAGTTTAAAAATTATCGCGCTAAAACAGTATTGTAAAATGCATGCATTGTTGTGGCTCATAAGCTAGTGGATGCGTTGTTCAGACAAAACTGTCTCACAGAACTAGAAGACAAGCAGTTGAAATTGTGATGTGTATAATAAGTCAAGCAATGGGGGTGTCACATTAGAATAGACAAAAATTAAATAAAAAATATCTAAACATGGTAGACTTCATGTTAGCAGTAAGCCAGTTGGGGAAACGTGTACCTGAGCCCAAAAATGTAAAATACCGTGTTCTGTGAATGTTTCCAGCTTTTAAAATGAGGTACCCAGGTTTGTTTAGGCAAAAGGAATCAAGGGACTGGTAACTCCTGCTCTGGCTATATCGAAACTAATTGGTCTTTTGCAAAGCCTTTTAAATATTAGGTAATTTGGATTTATGAAGTCATTTTACATTTTAAAGTAATTAAAAAAGAACTTTTGGAATATTCTTACGTTTGTAACATTGTGGAGAAGGCTTGGGGATACAATAATGACAGATAAATTGGGAATTCAAGAGGTTTAAACATTTTGTAAGTTCATGTTACTTAGATTGTGACTGATTTATATGCAAAGGTGTATTACTCTATACATTACATAGATTACATAGCACCTCATACAGAATCACTGTCCTCATCAATTTTTTGCAGTTGGATTGTATCTTCACTATCATCACCTCACAATGACTGATTATAATGTAAACATATTGGAAGAAGAAAGTTTAGGAAACTTTGAAGGTCTCTTAGCTATTCGCCTTAATTTGACATCCATTTGAATACTTACGAACTGAAAGTCCATAAGTCCAGTAAATCGTCCACGGCACTTGTAAACAAACTTCCAGGGGCAATGTCTGTACGTTTGTGTGAAACCAAGCTGGCCAGTGGGAAATATGGACTCACAAACTTATAGAAAAGAATGGTATACCAAAATCACAATATTACTAAACAGGTGGTAGGTGCCCCCTTTCCTCTGAGCCTCTCAAATATTGACTTCTAAATTATGTTTAAATTATATAAATTACTTTTTATAAAACTATGGTGCTGGGTGAGCTCGACGATCACATTTCGTCAACATCAAGCTGTCCACATTACAAACGAGCTTCGAATTGTGTATCTCCTACGTCATTGCAGAGTCTATATCGGTGGTGGTGAGTCTCCTGCACATGAGCCAATATTTGTGATAATCGTTAAAGATTTTCAATTGCTCCGTGGACTCGAGCCACCTCTGCTGACGTTAAAGGAGTGCTATACACCATACACATCATACAACTCCACAGAAAATAGTCGAGAGGCAACCGTGCTGGCCGTACACAGCTGCTGAAATGGCCAACAGGAGCTCCAGCACACCTTTTTGTAAAATATGTGGAATCACCTCAACATCGCATATCCATATTGATCGATTGGTAGAGGTGGACCAGTTCCATGGCCAGCACTGTCGCCAGATGTTACACATCTCGACTATTTTCTGTGGAGTATGGCACTCCTTTGACGTCAGTGGAAGACCTTATGACTCAAGTCCATGGAGCGATTGAAAGTCTTCAAAGACAATCGTACGTATTGGGTCATGTGCATGAGGCTCTGCAATGACGTAGGGCGTTCGAGGCCCTTTTGTAATGTAGACAGCTTGAAGTTGGGTTTATTGGCGAAATGTGAACGTACACCCATCTCAAATTTCGATGCGCTACAGCGTTCAAACCATTCATTTCCGAACATAACTTCCTATTTGAAAACCGATCAAACTGAACAGTTTTCCGTCCCTCACAACTTATTAAGCGTTGTCGGTGTTTTTTTTTTGGGACACCCTGTGTGTGTGTGTGTGTGTGTGTGTGTGTGTGTGTGTGTGTGTGTGTGTGTGTGTGTGTGTGTGTGTGTGTGTGCGCGCGCGCGCGCGCGCGGTTTCAACTATAATTAGATTTTTATCGAGCTAAGGCTGAGATGTCCTTACACGAAGGCTAAGAGTAAGTAAACGATAAGTTTATGCACCAAAGGACTAAGGAGTTACTAATTTCTTTCCCGCTCTGCTATGCACCTTCACTATTACGTATTCAAAAATAAAACGGGGAAGAGAAATTCTTGCAACATCGCCAATCGAGTGCAAATTGGAATTTAAATAAAGCGTATTCTTGAAGGACCTGTCGCATAAGCTACCAAATATTTCTGTATCTCCTCGTTTAGTGGCAAAGCGAGGAACAGCGAAAAGCGAACAGTATTCATATAGCCGTCGAATTGACCCACTCAATCAAATTTGGAAGTAGGGAAGATAAAATAAACTATGAAAGGACATGCTACTGTAGGTCTCTGACGAGAAAATGTCTGAGTGGTGTTCTGTTCTCTAGAGGGTAAAGGGGAGACAGAGGCACATTACCCTGCGCCGGGTGCACCCTTAGTATCCCAACATTGAGTGTATTTTTAAGAGACCTAAGCCTTGTTGATATATTGAAGCTCCAGCCGTAATCTTTCTCAGAAAACACCGGAGTTGTTGATGTCAACTACATTCCTTAAGCCATATCCTCATGAGAGGAACCCAGTAGCTGATGTGTGATGTAACTCCTGTTGCTTCAACATGATCCTTCTCATTATAGTGATTTACTTTTTCTGATGAATATGTTTAACCGTTCTCCGTCTGCATTTGTGAATAAATGGTGATTACCTCGGCAAATAGGCTGTGAGGGCCGCACCCAGAATCTGGTCTCGAAGATGACAGAACAGGTTTTCCGTGGCTTAACACGTCGATGCGGAAAAATAAGCACACTTTACCTATTCTATAAAAGGAGCAGGGGATTGAAAAAGCTTTGTTTACCGCTTCATAGTTGGAATAACATAATCGTCAAGGTCTCGTTAATACCGCATTTACGAACTATTGACATGCCTGGAACAAGGTAAAGGGAAAATACAGTTGAAACAATAACTATTTGGAAGCGTTTTCTAAGCCTCTGCACTCTACCTATACCTTTATGCTCTTGGAAAAAATGTTTCGGCAGTTAGTGCGAAGCAAGGGTTCCCTTATAAATTGGCTTTATGCAGCCCTGAACATGGGTCATAGTTCCCATTGAATGTTAGTGGAGCGGTAGTGGTTACGTGTGAGGTTGCATTTGGGAGGTTCCGGGTTCAACTCCCATCAAGCTTACTCTGAACTTGGGGTTTTCGAGGTCTTTCCTGGTCTTTAGGGATTACTACGGGGCCCCCTTTCTATCACGAATATTCTGTCCATCGTTTCCTATCCCTGTCATTTCCTTTTGTGTATTTCACATCAGCTGTTTCTGGGTAGTAGAAGGGTCCACTTCTGATATTTACTTGTGTGAGCGCATAGCTTATCGGTACATGTTCCGACTGCCCGTCGCCGACCTCCCGATAACCTTGGGCCATGGCCGCTGCGTCTCAACATAAATAAACTACAAATGACTCTAACGGAACTAACACTCAATGGATCAGCGGGTGTCATGATCTGAGGTTACGGCGCTCATATACTAGACTTTCTTCTAGTTTGATATTTCCAGCTTGCGAATAGAGAGAGAGAGAGAGAGAGAGAGAGAGAGAGAGAGAGAGAGAGAGAGAGAGAGAGAGAGAGAGAGAGCTCTAGCGGCTGTCTCATGTCACGGCGACCTAGAATATTCTCCTCCGTGAAGAGACTAATATGCAGAATGTGGATCTAATATGCCAACCATGCCCGAGAAAATTAAAGGTTGACCAGGTCTCTTTTCCTGTTCCTCTGGGCCAGGAAAATGTCCCGTTAATTGTGAACGCCCACATTACATGCACTTTGAGCTTTTAGTTCTCGTTCTGGTTACTGTTCTCGGTTATTGTGAACTAGACTTAACATACGGGGATTTCGAGATTAAGTTCGATAAGCGGTTTTATTTGGCTTATTTATTGTCATGATTTCCGAAAGTCTCTTGTGCGTTTTGCAAATGCGTTTTTAATATGGTTATGATTCATTATCCTGTGTTTTCGATTCACGGGAGTAAAGGTTAAGTTCAGGTTTAATGCCAGCTTAGGCTAATTAGTAATCACTAATTACACCAAAACACATTAGCCAAGTGAACTTGCGTTCTTAATATGCTTATGATTGACTATATAGACTTTGGTTTCTGATTCAGGGGAAGTTACTTCAAGATTTAGCTTTTTCATACGCTAGTTGATTAACAACTGCTAGCATTTCTAATACGTTTTTGATTCACTATTTGTGTAAACTTTTTCTTCTGATTCACATGAGGTTAGTTCAGGTTTAGTATTCTTTACTTTCTCTACGTATAGGAAGTACTGTATTCCACCCCAAAAATTCGATGTCGAGATTTCACCGGAAATATACGTTTTGAGGCTTCCTGAATAGAAAAAAGCAGTTTTAGGAAAATGTCCATGTGTATGTGCACGCGCGCGCGTGTGTTTGTGTGTGTTTGTGTGTGTGTGTGTGTGTGTGTGTGTGTGTCTGTGTGTCTGTCACTCAGGGGCAGCATAACTCAAAAACGAAAAGTTGGTTAAAATTCAAATTTGGTATTTAAGTTTAATATCTTTTAAGGACGTGATACGAAGATTTTAATTTCTCCACGCTAAACTGCTCTTTACATGGAGCATTTTTTGAAAATTTTGATTTTTTCGAAAATAGATGTAACGATTTTCATCAAGATGCGATATGTTTAAGATATTTCTATGACAAATAAAATGTGTATTTTGAATTTTCTGATTATAGCCTATGTAGCCCTGTTTACTGTGGATGACTTTAACATAACTGGTAAACCGTAAGAGATAGACCAAATTTTAGTATCCAAAAAATGAAGATCATGCTAAAACACACCAGATAATATGTCCAAACAAATTTTTTGTAGAGTGAACGATTTCAGAGATATTCCTTGTTATTTGTGTGAGTTTTAAAAAACTTAAACTTTTGCTATGTTAGTCGTGCAAAGAGAATGGAGTCTCAAAGCTTTAAAAGATTTTACTATCGCTAAAAGCCTACTGTACTTCCATATTCCCCTTCCACCTACAAGGAAATATGTAATAAAATAATTTCTGAAAATCTGTATCTCAACTAACACGAAGAAAATATAGGAATAGGAGCTTGTAAGAATGGTTAGTACAAGAGTAGAGAAAGTCATGTAAGTGAACACATCATATTTTTATATGCACCATTTTCGGTGATGTAATGCACCATCAGCATCTAACTGCCTCAAAATTTGTTCTTGTATGAGCAGGAGGCGAAGAAGAACAACGATAAAAACAATTCCGAACTTCGCTAATCCAGCGGATTTCACTTTTCGTTTAGGTTGGCAGTCCTCATTGCGCATGCTTCTAGCGAAAAAATGGTCATTTTTGTTGTCCTTACACAATTATTTGTCTATGTAAGAAAACGTCATAATATGGACAGGTGGGTGGATTCCAGGCTCTACAAGTGGCAACATCGTCTCCTAACAACACTCCTAAGCTAATTGCTTCATTCTCTTTCTAATATATCATTGTTTTTAATTCGGAGCTGGAACCGGAATCTGGACTTCATCAAAGAAAAGAGTGATTTCTCGTTTCCGAGAGAAAAGTTACAATGCTACATTTACATAATGCACTTATAGTGTTCATTATTTTCGCCGGAACTGGGAACCACCATCACATATACAACATAGGTTATATAACGCGATATAGCCTTAATAGTCAGAGCACATGCCTGCAGTTACCTTGCAAACGGTTTCAGTGATCAGCTATTCACTGTGATCTTGCACGATAGTCTTTCCTTGCCAAGTGGTAAACGATCTGGTGTAGCTATATCTCCTAAATTAGAGTTTTACTTTCTCTTACGTACTTACAGTGTGTAGAGGAAATATTGCATTCCTACTAATAGTCGATACCGAGATTTTACCGGAAACACATGTTTTTGAGACTCCTTGAATAAAAAATAGTTCTCTTTTAGAAAAAAGTCTGTGTGCACGGACGCAACTGTCTCTCCCTGAACAGCATAACTTAAAAGCGAAAAGTCGTTACATTCCACACTTGTTATTTAAGTTCAGCCCGATCCTAGGATGCAACACGAAAATTTACAAAAAATCCCTCAATCGCTAACTATCCTCCACATGGAAACTTTCGAAAATGTTGTTTTCCTAAAAACGGCTCAAAGAATTTTGGTTAATTTATCCTATATCTAAGGATACCCATCTGTGAAATTTTGAGAATCTACAGTTTTCATTTGATTGATTTGAAATTTTAACGCAACAATCACTGTATAGTGAGGAGTAACTGTGCTAAATTTCATACATTTAGGCAGATTAGTTGCAAACATATTAATATTTTATTATATTTTTTTAAATATTTGTCTAAATGGTTCCCCATGATGCAATTTTGATTTGAGAAACTTGATAATTTTCATTTATGTTTTGTAATAGAATGCTAGCAAATTGATGAGACAATTTCTTAATCTTATTATTAGTTTGGATAAAAATAAATTTTAAAGTTTAAATTCATTATTTTTTTCATTTAAATTTTGAAATGTAAATTTTAATATTTAATTACTCAGCAGTTATTCACTTTATGGGAAAATTATCCCATCATTTCTTTTTAATGTTATTTCTAAGCAGGTACACCAAATTTCATGCATACGTACTGAAAATTGCATCGTGTGGAGCATTTTAAAGAGCAAACAGTGCTAAAAATAAAAACGTGGAAAAACTAAGTTTGAAGTCATAGCAAGGATAATGGAACTGTATGGATTTAAATGGACACGACCACTTACAGGCAATCAGTTAGAGGGCCATGTGACATAGATAAAAAGGCCGTAAGGCTGTAAAAAGCATATGAAAATAAAAGAGAACGATTTATACTATTTGATAAAACAAAAATCCATTTTTGGCAATTTTGGAAATTTTTAGCCTTTTTTCAGAGATGGGTATCCGACATTGTTGTGACAAACTAAATGTATATCTTAAATTTTTCGGGAATAACCTATAGAGTGCTCTTTATTCTGACTCTTGCATAACTGGTAACGCTTAAGAGATAGGCAAAAACCTTACTGTACAGAAATGCAATCTTGTTAAAGCACACACTTGATGTCAAATAAATTGTTGTGTGTCTAACCATATATTACATATCCTTTGCTGTTGATTTGAATTTTGCAATGGGTATTGTTCCTCAAACAGAAAATCATTATTCTTTATATTTTTAATTTATTCTCTTTTTAAAATTCTTGCTCATACAAAGAGACCAATTTTGTTTCATTCAACTTACACGTTTGTCTTTCGTGCCTATCCTTCGTTTTCTATGTTCCTTTAAGCAGATAGATTTCCACTTCACCAAAGTCGCAGCAGGCTTTCTAGCTTTAGACCTTAATGGCGGTATATAAATGGAACAAACAAATGAAAGCACACCTAGAGATACCGATATTTCTCTTATTTATAAGTCCATGATTATTTTAATGTTCAGCCAGAAACGAGTTAAGGTAAACCGTCACTTCGAATACTGTTCCCCCATATTATTTAACTAAAAATCTTGAAAATATAATTTAAGGAGGAATTCAAATAGGTCATGTCATAGGTTAAACACTAAGGGGCCCGTAAAAGTGCATTTTATTACGAGCAACAGCTCCTTGTAATTATAGTATTATTTTATTTCTTACTATATGTGAACTAATTAAAGCTGGTTATGGTAGAATGCGTTTCCCACACTTTTAAAGAACAGTTGTGTTTGGGTGGTGCAAGACCTTGGTATTTCTATGTAGCAACAGACGTGTCGTTTAGGAAATGTGTTTGTCGGTTTAACTTCAGCTGATAATTCACAACAAAATGAATAATCGCTCCGATAACCTGTAGTTGCTACGTACTTAACTCATCAAGTGAGGAAACGTAAGCACGTGCTCACAAAACCATAAAACATGCTTGCACCCATGGACACGAAAGAAAAAAAATATCATGTCTGGAACGCCAGGATACCTTAACAGTAGATAACGACTCCATGAGTACCAAATTACTTGCAGTTTTCAACAAGTAAGTGTGCCTGGCTGACTGTGTATCTGTCATGCACGTGTATATGTATCTCTGCCTATATATATGTAAGCACGTATGAAAGTATGTATGCGTTCCAGACATGACTCATTGTTTTGTCTACGGGGTACACACATTGGTTAGCTATGCAGTGGATTCAGTGTGCCTCTGGCCTACATATCAGAAACAGATATGATGTTTTAAGCAAAGAAATTGGGAAAGAGACAGAAGCTTCCGCTTCAAATCCAAATGGTGACAAATTATCAGTCATATAAATCCATTTTTCATACACAGCGCAAAGCATATCTAGAGTCGCATTTGTGCAACTACTTCATTAGCTTTTTGTGCCACAATGCCACAACTAATGTCCTTACACTACACCTGAACTGAGGCTTTTTAATATACCAATGACAAACTCGTAGACATAATTGCACTCAGATTTTCTGCATCTTTATTTTAAATCTTAATGTATATAATTACTTATTAAGACAACCTAAGCTATCCTGCTCAATTTTGAAATGTTAAAAGCAAACCTGACTCTTGAGAGCCGCTAATCATTTTATTCAATTAATAACGGAGACAAATGTATTTTGCAAGCTTTCTGACTGCTGAAGAGAATTATAAATCACCTATAAAAGCTTGACCCCTTACTCCTGTTTCACAGCATTTATAATTTACATATTAAAATTTTAAAATATCAAGGAAAAAATCACAAATGTCTGTAAAATCTGCTTCAGGATAAAAATGTATTGTTTGAGGAACGTTACAAATCCAGATAAGCATTTTACCAATTAAATATCATGTACCTTTTGTCGTATTCCCGTTTCGAAGTGTCCCAACCACGCATTACAAAAAGACTAAAATATCAATGTTTTGGTCTTCATACTTCCGGAGTATTCGATAAGTATTATGTGCTTCTTCAATCTGAAAGACGTAATGTAAAGATATTTTATTGTATTTTGAGGTTAAAATGTGTCAAGTATTGAGTAAAGACAATTACAAATTGTTGCATTGTAGTATATCTCCTACAGTGATGACCAGACATGGGGGAAATTCTCTGCGTAAGCATAACTGAACTATGGAAATTTTACGTCACAGGAGGGAAGGTCGTATGCGAGGGTGTGCAGTCTCTTCCAATGACAAAGTGGAACTGTGGCGTGAAGTGCACGGTGCATTATTGACAGTGACCTTCCTACTTCTTTTGTTCACATGCCAATCACAACATCCCCCGCACTCTACGGTCGATGCATAGTTAACGTAACGTCCATGTCATCTAGTGATGACTAAAGCCAAGCTTTTTGGAACTGCATCGTGTTTAGGAGTCCCGTGAGTGTATTCGCCTGGACCTAAAATGTACCCATTAGCAGTGAATGGAATATCCCCATGCACACGATAAGAGTAACAAGAGTAATTGCATTGCTTAACTCATTTCAAACTTCTCATTGTATTCATGAACGGATGTGAGGTCATTATTAATTGTGAGCCTAAACAGTTTGGATCTTCTAACTTCCTTTGCATGGACACCATTACTTGAATCGCTGGATGTACTTAAATAACATTGTAGTTTTAAGTAACGTTTTTGCGTATACTTACTCAAAAAGTGTACACCTTTTTATATGATTTGTTTTTGACAAACTTCCATTAAGAAACCTTTATTTTATAAATTGAAAACAACGCTTCAAATTACAAGAGCTATAAACATTGCGAAACAGATCCCAGCAATTTATTACTTAATCAATGCACATTATAGGTTGCCAAAGTCTACTAATTTGACTAGAAATATTTAGTAGAATACTGAAATAACCAAATGTTGAGACAGTACCTATAATTTCATTACCCAAAGTCAACAATTGTGAACTGCAACATTTGGATAGTCGTAAGCAATAACATAGAACATAGAATAATCTATAATGTAAGGAGCGATACAACAGAGATTCTAACGGGATACGAAATAACACTAGGTTCTGGCGACCAGCAAGTCAAAGCAGGGTCTAACGGGATGTATCTCAACTGACGATGCTAAGCACGTGGTGTGTACGGTAGACCTTGGCATTGTTCCGGCTCTGCTACGAGGAAGCAGATCTTGGTGAATATGTTAGTTGTCTTGGACTTAGCATACCTCAGCTCCACGTTAATTTATTTTCTCATTTGCTTGCGGCAACTAATTCGGAAGTTTTCTGTACACTTGTAGATGCTATCAGTCATTGTAGACACTTTGGGAGGAGCTTTTATCTGATTCTGGCAACATATTCACTCACAATATTAAAGTACTAGATACAAAGTAGCCGGTTGGGGTGAATGAAGTTGTAAATACTGTCAACTGAAGTGAAACAAGAATTTTGCACGTGATTCAATCCGCTACAAGAGAAGTTTCACTAGAACTTATCAGAAAGTCCTATACATGATAACCTTGCTTAATCCTCAGGTGGGCAAGTAGGGTGACTCAAATAAAATATGTAACTAATAATGGATATGCAGTTGCACTGAAAGTGCAAGTTCAGAATTTCTCTGTCTTGAGGGTTTTCTACCTGAATTATTAACCATGACAAAAATCATCTGGTATTGTTGAAACACCTCGGATGGTCACATGGGGCCTTTGAAGAGCAATAAATAATACCGATATTACTGTGCTGATAAAACATGTGCTGATGTTATATTTTAGAATTAACAGTATAGTGTCGAACATTTACGCCAATTTTACATCTGCATTTTCTTTTATAAGAGATCATTTTCCCCATCTAGCTGCCAGTAAAGTGGAGTTACTCTTGAGACGTATTTAATAGCTGTACATTAGAAACAAGGTGGGTTTAATAGTGCTCGATGGAAAAAGGGTTACTAATAATGGGGCTTAGATATTTTATGCATTATCCTTGATGAGTCATGTGAAAAGAAAGGCGCCATACGTCTAATGTTAGTAAAATCGAATATACGGAAAATGTTAACATGTTGCAGAATATGTCATGAAAATACTTCTATTGAGGAACTAGAATGAGAAGGCACATCTTCAGGTAATGAGTTCATTCCATACCTCATTGCAAAGAACTAAATACAGTGATATAGCGAAATATGAAGAATATTCATAACTCCATGTCCAAATAGTATTCAAAATACACGTTAGGATTTAAAAAGCTAAGCATAAAAAGAATGGTATTTTTTGAGAAACTGGTAACCTTCGTTGCATAAATACCGAATTTCTAGCCACAATCTGTTTAAATTTCTGAGGTAAACACTAAAAGCACAATGTTAATTAGAACATTAAATTATTTGCATTATTATATAGTAAGTGATCTGAACGTCATATGATATCTTCAAAGGCCCCATGTTCCAATCTATGTCGCTCTTTTATGTTCAGTTCACACATAGTAGCTATCATAATAGTGACATTTAGAAACTAGAAGAATTTAGAAATTTGCCAGTAAAAATGCTATGGTTACATACATTTACACGTGTGCGCATCTGCTTCTGTCATTACCGGTGCTCTGTTCAACCTGTTCTGAATTGTAACTTAAAATAATATTTTCTTACTTCCAATTGCCAGTTTGTATATTGTGAACACTAGATCAGAAAATGTGAGTTCTTTCACTGATATCTTGAAGTTCACATTCTAAATCACAGTTATTGTGAAATCACAATCAAGGTTTCCCAAGTAATGACTGTTAAATATGAATTTTGGATATCATCGACAATTCCGGATCTTGAAATCTTGTTCACTTCCGATGGATAAAAATTTGGATACTGTTTATCAACCAGTGGCGGCTACTTCGCCGAACAATTTGATCGCTCACCTCTCACCAAGGCTTGATCCTAGGAGATGATGTGTTGGATTTGTGGTAGGCAAAGTGGCGTCTGGACGGGTGATCTCCAATTTTCCCGCCATTCATTACCCCCAAATGTTACATAATTACCTTTCCTTTCACCTTAATTTCATATTCTCCCCTTCCCTTCTTCACTCTCATACCAGGTATTGGCTGATTATCCATCCCGGATGTTCTCTCTGATCCACAGTTCCTCTGCTCCTCGACAGGCATTTGACGTCACACGCTGACTTGTAAGCTTTACGGGGTGTAAGTTCTGCAGACAAGGAGGGTGAGAATAATAATAAGAAGCTTATCAACCTGCCAGCCAATGAATAAGTGTGGTTGAAGCTTCTTTGCTACAATGAGGTGAACGCCTGGTAACCTTGGACGCCAGAGAATTCCAGACTTATTTCCACCATCATTAATTAATTTAATTCAGTTTGTGTTTCCAAACACTTCTGTCAAGGAGTGTTAATACAGATCTCGCAGGAGCCTGCTGAGTGACAAATAAATTCTTGCCATGTTTGCAGCGAAGCTAATTTGAGACATCAAGCGGTGAATGGTGTACAATAGACAGGAGTAATGGTGATAATATTATTATTACACGGTCCGCACAGTAGGCAACCAAGCATGTTTTTCTTAAGAGCAACATGTTTGAAATGCGAAAGGAGTACTATTTTTGAAGACAAATACTAAGCATGTTTTCTGAATAAGTAATTAATTACACACTTAAAAGTTTTATTGCTCATTTAGTTAATTGTACCATGTATTCGATACAATAAACAAAATAATTCGTTTACTAATTTTTCAAGCTTTGATTTGTAAAGGCGGGTTCATCTTGTGCTGACTATCATTTTCACTGAAGGTGTAGGTATGACAAATTTCACAAGTATTTTCCTGTCTCCACACCACACATGGAAACAAGACAAATATTGAATGTATTTTCTTTCACGCTCCCTTTATTTGTGTATTCCTAATTCTGCTTTACCACCAGTCAGTATCCATTTGCTTGAAACTACAATTTCATCCAGGTTATAGAGACAACTGAAATGGTGTATTTCCCAGAAAATGAAAACAAAATTGCCCAAAATGTTGTTTAGTGCCCTTTTTACTTCCTATACTTTAAGGGGGTAGAGGCAACTTAAGGATTATACGAATGAGTGACATTCAATAATTAATCCCTCTGTATGGTTCAACCATACATTATTATTGAACTCTTAAAACAGAATATATATTTAATGGCAGATGAATCTAGTTTCAGTTTCATATAATTGATGTAATTATTGAAAATGGCGGCATTTTTGTACACTGGAGCTAGGTTTATCTAAAATATATTGAGTCCTTTTAAAAATGTTTCACTTCCTTTGTTCATATTTTAAGGCTTAAGCTTTGTTTTAGGGAAATAACCAGAACAAAGCTTCTATCTGTATAAACATGATCTATTATGACTTTATTTTCAAGTAGTAAAGCAAATTTTCTAAATTATTTAAACGTTTTCTAAAAATGTCTGTCAACCAGAGGAGAATATACGATCAGTATACAGCAACATGCACAGTTTCATTTAAATCCCTTCAGTGACTTTTGCATTGTCAAGGCTAACGTATAGAGAAATTATCTTTAAAACTGTTGATATCAAATGTTAAGTGCCCTTTAAACTATATCCAAACTAATGCAGATACATAAATAAATTTGTTTGCAAAATGTACTTGATGTTAGCTGTTTTCAATAATAACCATCCAAAACACTCCGAAACGGCTGTGCTGTTTGGACTGTACGCGTCGTCAACGCTCGTCGCTGACGATTGTCATAGAACAACGCGGACGAAACCATACAACATTTTAAAAACTAGTTTTAAAGCCTTTACTTGCCAATGTTATTAAAGGAGATGCTGAAACTGGCCACTGTCGTCCGTACAATTTTGGCACCTCCTTAGGAAACTATCCATGACTCGCCGTACTTAACGTTGAGAAATGCTGGCAATTTCCTGGCGGATAGTTTGTTTTAATTCTTCCAGGGTGTGTGGATTTGTCTTGAACACTTCATGCTTTAAGTTACCCAAGATCGTACTTTTACTTGGTGAGCTGACAGAGTTAACACATACGAATCATACATAAATATGCGCTTTCAAAGCAGAGAGGAAGAAGTCAACGGCATGACCTTGTGCACAGCAGCTGCGTTAACGTGTTTCCGTATGCGCAGTAGAAAAACTCCGTGCAGCGGTTCACATGTTTTTGGGTCTTTCTGTATATATTATTAAACATTTATTTTTTGAACATTTTAGGCTGTGCAGTCGGCCTTGTAGATGTCACATTTAAAGGACAGAAGAAACTGGCGTCAACAGTCCAATAAGAGTAGTGACTAAAGCCATAAGAATAAATGTATTAAAGTTATATGCACACTGAGTTAATATTGTTCAAAATATGATACTCCTGCATCAATACAACACTGTCAGAGCTTTTCTCCGTCTTTGTACGACCACTGGAATTCGGCAACCTCAACAATATTCAGCACTACGTCGAAGTGGTTTGAACCACCTCATTCGCCTTAAAATGATACCCTTCCAGCTGCTTTTTGGTCCAAGGGAACAAACCGAAGACGAGGTGGGCCATTTCTGGACTATAGCATGGTTGAGGAAGCGTTGTCACTTTGTGGTTGACCAGAGCTCCCTTAGAGTTAGAAACGTATGACTAGACGTACCTATAGTCATAATGAAGGTTCCTATGATTGACGATCCTGTAAGTAAGAAATATTTAATCTGCGATCAAAATTTTTTGCACTTTGGCCACGTCTTCATAGGTTCACATTGAAGTCCACCAGATCGTTCGTTTTTGGTATCTTCCTGGCCCTTTTTAAATTCTCTATACCATTAAAAACCATGGATATGGTTTCACTAGGACCGTAACTGTGTTAGCTACATTGACTTAACTAATTGTCTTTTCTTCAACTCTTAAATTGTCTAGCTAATGACTAGAGAGCGGAGCCGCGTGTAGCCACATGCAACAAGGTTAGTTGGACACGGAGAATGAATGACGCAACCGGTACCCTGCAGCCGTTGTATTTCCATGCGCATCAGCAGACGCGTGCAGCTGTGTACATGCGCGAATAGCAACAGTAGAACCCATGTGCAGTAAACTTGTGGCTTATTGCACAATCTTCCGCCCTCTACTAATGACTTCTTCCTCTGACAAAGTTGTAACTCTCGCTTTTTATATTATGCATTGATTTTAACATATGGACATTTGTTCTTGTACTTATTTATCTATCTCCCTATCATTTCCTTATAAAATTAGTATTTCTACTAGTTAACAATTCCGGTATCAAAACACAACATGCAGGGAACCGGCCATGACAGGTGCGCTCCTCAGGGATGTAAAAAGATAGCGAAGAAGATCAACAGGTTCCCGAGATGCATAAAATGCCTTCTGTACAAGGGGATGCTACAGATTGAAGGGACTTTCAAGTCATTATAGTCGGAACTGCTATACGTTGACCTTAACATTGCACCCCTTACATAACCACGGGTCGTTTCCTTAGCGCGGTGGTAGCGCTGCTGCTTACCAAGCGGGGCACCCGGGTTCGAATCCCGTTACCAGCGTGGGTATTTTCTTCCGCTGGGAGATCTGGTCCGAAGTCCACTCAGCCCCTGAGGGGCCAATTGAGGAACTACTTGATTGAACACTAGCGGCCCATGTTGCGTAGACCGCATAACCGCCCGGGAGGGATCGGGGCGTTGACCCTTCCCACCTGTAGCACTGCGCCCCGCTCATAACGCATGTGGTGGGCTGAGGTGAGGGACGCAGCGGTCGGGCGGTAGGCCGTGGTTTGGATAGGCTGTTATGCTACAGGCTTACGTTACATGACCACGAGAAACAAATGAATGACGACTTCGAAAATTCAAACCAATATTGAATACCTATCTCGGAAATGATTAATACGTAAAGTATTTGACATAAAGTGTGTGTTTTAAAGAGATTAACATTCTTGGTGCAGTAAAATGTTGTTTGTCTGTTAGGGTTACCAGTTGTATGAAAGTATGGAAAAGCCATTGCGAATAAAGGCGACCACAATATATTCACAAACACTACAATGCGTATATTCTGTTTTTTTTTTTTTTTTTTTTCATTAGAATATTTTAAATATGTTCAGTACTTTTATGAAAATCGTATAGCCACTATGCCGAGAACTAAAAATGGTGAATAATTTTGGATGTAAGAGGTAGATTGGGATTGGATAATTTTCTTGAAGATCTTTGTACCCTTATTTGGAAGGTTCTACAGTTAAATATAGAGTTGTCTTTATTTTTTTTATTACACACATACGCACACGTGGGCATTTTTCCGAAAATGCTTATGTTTTGGATTCAGTGGACCTTAAAACAAGTATTTTCAGTGAATCTTGCTATCGACCTTTTAGATAGAATGCAGTGCTTCCTTTACTTACTATAGGCAGGTCCTAAAGAAGGTGAAACTGTTGTGTTTTTTATTATTGCTGGTATTTGTGGAGTACACCTCCCCCTTAAATAGCAAGCAGTACAATACATTGCAGGCATCTAATGATAGAATTGTTGACCGAAGGTGTCATCATTATTTTGGTCGTGATGTTCGGCCGATATGTACCTAGTCGTTCCATAGGAAGAGGCCGCCGTCCAGTCATGTTGCTCGACGACCCAAAGTTAGACGGAGTAGACTGATTAATGATGTGCGAGTGAGCGAGATGCACCTTATTTGTATTTTGAAGACGTAACTGGGCGCTACAATGCGTAGCTCACTGTCATGCGTGACGATTGCCAAACATTTCCCACAACATGGTCCGGGTGGGTGGCACAGGGTGAGTGCTAGATTCTATCGCTCCGGATATACATCACAAATGCAACAAAATGAGAGAATCAAACAACCGGAAAGCGCAATCAGTCATTCGTCACCCTGAGACGGGGTGATATGTAAGCAAGCACGTCGTCTTTGAGACAGAAACTCGTTTAACTTATAGCAGGTTTAACCATTTCCGTGCTAACGAGTGCGTCTTATTTCGTGGTCATCATCTACACCTAAGTTTTATCTTCGGGAGGAAATTTGCGTGCCTTTGGGCGCTGGTCTCTGTCCTCTGCGTTTATAAATTTGGCCGCAGATTTTGACCTTTATTTTATATTGGTTTTTGGATTTTGATATTTTCATGCAAAGTAGACATGCTGCACAGATATCATTGGTCTCGTTTAGTTTATTAACAAAATTCCAGCTGACTTTTGTGATTGCAGAGCGGAACGAGCTGGGCGTGTAAGTAGAATAGCTATACACAGCCACCCTGGACGTCCTGTTTGTTGCGCTATGCAATGTAGGAAATCAGTACAAATTTGGTGAACATTCATCAGAGGCAGCAGAATTATCGGTAAACTTAATTTCGAAAGGATAATTTCTATAAGTGACGGACTCAGCGCTGAAAGTACTTACATGAGTAAACAAAGACAGCGTGGCCGAGTAGGCACCCAACGGGTATGCGAAGTACCTATATATGTAGCAGCAAAAGGTTTAAGTACGAAAATCTCGTAGCTGTCGTCAATAGAAGAACTCTAAGAAGGCCTGGGGTACAACAGCCGCTACAGCTATTGTAAGTTTAGAAGCAACTAATCATGGAAAAAACAGAACAAGAAACTTTATAATAATCGGTTTCTTATAAATGAATCAAGACGATGCTTTTTGAACCCTTTGATGAATATATTGCCTTAAGATCATGCTTGCTCCGTGGTATTCCACTATGGACTAGCCTGCAATTGACTGAATTACAAGCATGTGAAAACGTAGTTCATCACTAATGACATGGCCATGTATATATACATTTCTGATCACTTTATTCTGTTAAAAGCTATTTTACACTAGCGAAGATTGGATCTTATCAAAATTTTGCTCATCCAAGACTGGGGAAACACAACATTGCTTTTGGTATTTGAAATACAAACCGTGGAATCACTTCGAGCTCAAGTCCAGTCCGTGATAGGTATGATCTCCTTCAAGACCGAAGCGTTTACTCAGTTCCTGATATACAGTTTTAACTCTGCTGTCATCTGGGAATCGTCCAACAGCGTCTTCGCATGGCTTTCAATACCTTTTAGCGTGAATTTGTATCTCTATAGAAAACAGTTGTCATAATCTGGAGAGGTTTAAGCAGTTTCATTAGCTGGTATTTCTTTGCTACAATTTCCAGTTCTTGAGCCACACATGTCGATGTTACCGTGTGAACTGCTAGTACATTGGCAATGTGACTTTAGCTAAAAAGAAGACGTTCCAACATCTCTTATGTGGAGTTCCACCTGGCTGCTACTCCGTAGATGAGCTTTTGTTTTGGTAGTCTAAGCATTTCTTACTTTCTGCCCAAAATCGCGATAGCCACATTTGAATGACAGAAGTGCCCAAGTAAGATATTCTCCTTCTTATAGTTCATCCTCTGTTGGGTGCTCGAGTGCATTGTTTGCTGCCACCTACAACGAATGAGCGGTGAAGGTCAGCCCGGTGATCACCTTAACGAAGTTCATGGATCGCATGTCGATTCCTATGTTTGGAGCATTATCCGTCACAATGCCTATGGTCGTCTCAGATATATTCCACTCCGCTAACACGTTTTCCATTATTTCAAAAAGTTTGGCCGCTGTGTGGCGCTCATGTAGAAAGCGCGTTGTTATAGTGTATAGGATTTGGATAGCTAATAACAGTTGATTGTGTGAGCCGTGGTAGTTACATAGCATGATCACACGACCAGAGTTCGATTCTATAACTGGATGTATTGTAGTAATGTTGCCTCCAAAGTAAATTCAAAATTTATCAGATTTTCGGATAAAGCTTGGTTCATATTGGATGGCCGAATTAGTTCACAAAACTATCGATATTGGAGAGAGGCATATTCGCCTCCATCCGCCCCCCCCCCTCCTCCAAAAATATAGTGTGTACTTAATGTGGCCTGAACGCGCACAGAATAACAAGTCCAATTTATTATCTTTAAGTTAGGTAGGTACCTAGAAAGGGTCCCTTGCCCAGGAATAGGGTGAAGACTCCAAAGATCTCTAAAGCATCAACTAAAGACTGAAGTTGGCGAGCGGAGCAGAGGGAGCAACCCTCCCTTATAATGTTAATACATAAGTGAAGCTGGGTTTGAAGCTTCAAGGTGGCAGCCCCACTACAAACCTAACCCTGCACAGCGCTCGCAACGCGTCAGGGAAATTGTTATTATTATTGTTATTGACCTTCCTCAAATAAACCCAATGGAGGTATAGGTTTACTTGAGGGCAGAACAGGTCGTCGGGCCTATGCCCTGTAGAAGAATAAGTTACTATTAATGGGCAAAAATATGAAATGTTATATTAAAATCATTTTCGAATAGTTAAGGGCCAATGAATACAAATAAACTTTATTTCAGCAACACTGTTACTGCTTGCCCGGCGCATAACATTGTCATACAGTGCGAAGATAAATTCCGCTAACCACAAGTGAAAATTAGCCATGGTTTTCCTTATAATTTACTCCGTGAACTAAATCAGTGCCCACTTGTTTTTCATTCACTATTGGTTGTCGTTGTTGGCCGCATCAGAATCCAGAATGATATTCTTGGGGTTCTTTAAACAGGTTATGTATTTTTGGGCTCTTTAACTATTTACTTTCAAGTACGAATAATGCAGTAGAAAATTGTGTCAGCTTTATCTGTTCTTTGTCTTTTCTCCTTTTCCTTTTTTGCTTCTTTTCTTTAATTCCCTTTGATGCAAGCAGTAAATGACCGTTATATCCAGACGTAGATGTGGAATTCCTCGCTGATGGGATCAACAGTAGGATCTGAAATCTGCCTGGAAATCCACATGTATGCATTTAAAATACATTCACGTGAAACTGCGGAATTCAGACCATGGTAATGATTGCACCTGAGAGCATTCTCCCGCCCCATTCTTGTCTTGTGTCCATTGCTATCATTACGTAAATGGTTAAGTGAATATGCTGAATTAACGGTGCTGAAGCCAAGATGATAGAAGCTTTAAATGTTCAGAACAGCTTGGTAATTAATAATAGCAGGTTTAAAAATAAATGAAAATATGTGGAGAGAAAAAGTAACTTAATTATTATTTATTTATGCCAACAAGCTTACTGCTGGTGTTTTTAAACACACAAGCCGTGTGTGGGCAACGTTTAAGAGGTGAAATCAGGACTTGTCAGTCTGATATTAAATTAAGCGGAAGATCTGTGGTTCAAATCCCAGCTATGGCATTGAATTTTTCAGTCCTGAATCCACCTCTTAATTTTTAATTTCTCTACTACGTGTAGTAAACAGAGGAAGTATTGTACTCCGCCCAAACATTTTATATAGAGATTTCACCCAAAAGTGTTTTGAGGGCACCTGAATCTAAAAAAAGCATTTTTTTTAAAAAAGGTGTGTCAGTGTGTCAGTCTGCGGGCAGCGTAACTCAAAAACGAAAAGTTGGTTAAAAACCATAGTTGGTATTTAAGTTTAATGTCTTTAGGGATGCGACACGAAGATGTTGAAAAAAATTCCTTCAGCCTACACGATCCTTTACATGGAAAATGTTTCGAAAATTTAGATTTTCTCCAACGATTTTGATTAAAATGCCATATATTTAAGATATTTTTATGACAAATGAAACGTATATCTTGAATTTTTTGGCTATAGCTCATGCAGTCCTATTTACTCTGACCTTTGCAAAACTGGTAAATCGCAAGAGATAGGCCAAATCTTACTGTACAAAAATGTAGATCTTGCTAAAACACAATTTGTATCGAAGTAAATTTTTTTGTAGAGTGAACCATTTCGAAGATATCCCTTGTTATTTGTGCGAGTTTTGGAAAACTTAAGCTTTCATGAAATGGAACATCGTTATTAATTTTGTTTGTTTGTTAGCCGTGCAAAGAGAACAGAATCTCAACCATATTCCCCTTGGGCCTACAAGATAATTTCTAAACACGTTTTTCTCAACTAACAGGAAGAAGATAAAGAAATAGGAGTTTGTAAGAATGTTTAGTAGAAGAGTAAAGAAAGTCATGTGAATTCAACGCGCCGGATATTTTTTAAAAATGATATGAACCTAAATTTTGCATTTTGGATTTGTAGTTGTGTAACTTAGTGCCTAATTAGTTCTAAATTACACAACTTCGATCTATGCCACTCAAAGTCGACATTTAATTTACACAAATGTTCCAGGGAATATTAGCAACGCTGTTTCAAACCTCACATACCTTCCCATCAATTGAATTTAGTTTTCCCGAGTATAAGCTAATGGAGAAAAAGAAATTATCATAAATTTGCCTTGTATTAACATATTGCGTAGGAAACAAAAACCAGTTCTCTGAGTTTACAGTTAGAAAACTGAATTTAATTCTGATTATTGCAACTTTTGTCTGCTATGAATCATTCTCATCATAAATTGCGATGATTACACAAATATATTGAGTGAAATGTCTGAAATTATTTGTTTTACACAGACCTAGTTTTACATATACATATGGTTTTGTTTATTATGGAGCAATTCTTTAAATGGGCGTTGGTTATTCGGGTTCACTACATGTGATGATGTTACCAATATCTCGGTCTTGGAAGATTCAGCTGCCAGCTGTTCTAGTGATGAACTATGAGATTTTTTCTCAGGGTGTGCATGGCATGTGTTAAGTTGGCTGATAAATGTAATGGAAGCTAATAATAATCTGTTAAAATGAGTTGCCGACTGCGAATTTACGGCTGACGCAAAATTAAATGGAGGATGGCTCAACACAGAGTCATAATCATAAGCTTGCCACTCCTTGCGATGCTGTGTAGTTAAACGCACAGTGAAATCGCGCTGTAAAGTGGGTGATACAAATATAATTTGCGTCCACAAAATTTATCTGCACAAGAGGAAATAGAATAGTAACGATCAGCTATCAGCTGCCATTAAATTTTGCGCCTGTCATACTATTAACTCTTTCTTAATCTTAGCAAGAGAAGCTGTAACTGTTGAAGTATTAAATCTTCTAACTTCTGAGCATCAATAGTTTGCGGTTTAAGACACCTATTTTCGTAATAGTAATGAGAAGCGTAACTTGTCATGAGTCGCTAAAATGCTAATCGAAAGGTTTCCTTGCGGGGACCACTAAATCACATTACCCGAGTGCGATCTATAGTCACTACGGGCGGCCAATAGTCGATCGCAATAAACACTACTGTAATACTGTAAGACGCGAAGGGAAAAACAGAATTTTCGAAATACACGCCGTTTTGTCAACTTAAGTCCTATTTACTGAGATCAGTCCCCATCACTATTTCTACTTATTGCCAGCTTTCAACGCTTCCCATTTGCCTACGAAACAGAGTTAGTTCAGTAGTAACGTGATAAACCTTCTCTTGCTAATTTTCAGAATTCTGGTCTACCTGACTTTCTCCAAGTTCCTGAACTTTGAACATGCCCATTCTGAGTACGCCTTGAACTAATGGTTTCCTTGTCGACGTAATTTCACTATAGCCCTAATTTCCTTTCCTACAGTACGTTCCTAATTGTTTACTCCTAATAGGACACTCGCTATGACCCTTCAATTCTCTGAGAAAGGTTATAATCCTCGTTTCTATACATTAGTTTTAACACATGGAAATTTATCTATATCCCTGTATTTTTACTTTCCCTGCTACGTATAGTAGAGGAAGTATTGTATTTCACCCAAAAATTCGATGTCGAGATTTCACCGGAAATATATGTTTTGAGGCCCTCTGAATCCAAAAAAGAGAATTTTGTATAAAAAAGGCTCGCGCGCGCATGTGTGTGTGTCAGTCTGTGGACAACATAACTCAAAAACGAAAAGTGGGTTAAAAACCAAAGTTGATATTTAAGTTTAATGTCTTTTGGGGATGCGACACGAGGATTTTGAAGAACATTCTTCTACCTTAAACTACCCTTTACATGGAAATTTTTTATTTTCTTGAAAATGGTTCGAACGATTTTGATTAAAATGCCATATGTTTTAGATATTTTTATGACTAACGAAATGTATATACTGAATTTTCTGGTTACAACCCATGAAGTCCTATTTACTCTGGGTGACTTTCGCACAACTGGTTAACTGTAAGAGATACACCAAATCTTACTATACAAAAACCCTAGATCTCGTTAAAACATAAAATTTATGCCTGAATAAATATTTTTGTAGACTGAACCATTTCGTAGATATTCCTCGCTATTTGTATAAGTTTTGGAGAACTTGTTAACCGTGGAAAGAGAAGGGAATTTGAAACCTTTGAAAGATTTTACTATCGCTCAAAGCCTACTTTATTCCCATATTCCCGTTGCACGTGCAAGAAAACAAGCAATAAGATAATTTCTGCAAATGCTTATCTCAACTAACACGAAGAAGATAGAATAATAAGAGTTTGTAAGAATGGCTAGTACAAGAGTAGAGAAAGTCATGTGAGTGCAACACGTCATATTTTTAATAGTTATTAATCTTAACCGTAAATAATTTCGGTATCTTGCGCAACATTACCCACTGACATACAAACGCGTTTGATGAAGGGGCAGTATTATGGCATAGAAATAAATGCGCAGAGAACAGGGTCTATGCAAGATCTGGGGTGAAAGTCACTATTTTTGGTTTCCTTTTGGCACACGGTTACACTGCAGATGTATTATTTCCACTTGCATGTCACCGGAAACATCATCGGTAGCCTCACAGACGGGAGTAGAGAGCACAGTTCACTTTTCAACACATGACATCGAAGAAGTTATCACCAAACACGTCCTTGGTTCAGAAACTTCTAAAGACTGCTTTGCAGTGTTAAGAATAGCATGAGGTACGCTGACCAAGTATAACGGTTAAAGAGTCGGTCTAGCTGCTGTGCAGAATATAATAAAATACCTAGATTAAACATAGTTTGCTACAAAAATATTCTTGCTTAAAAGATTATGTTTAACAAATCTGATATGTTACATTCATATTACCGTCTGAGCCTGCTGTCACTTGTTTTTATATAGGTTCTACAAGCTATTCATTCGAAAATTTATTTATCTATTTTACCTAAGTCTGTAGAAGTCTGCAGAGGTACAGAGGTAGAGTATTTGCGGAGGGGATTCCACATTGAGCCTATGTAATGAGAGTACACCCAGGGAGCAGTGAGCCGACGTGAGGGTCCCTAACGTGTGCTGGAGATTCTTCATCTCGGTACCAGGGCTCCCATCGAGAACAGTGGTTACAGTGCAAATCCCCCACCTGGCGGCGCTAACTCGTCCATCGCCAACGCTTCCGACCTTGCAAGACTGGATTAAAAGGGAAAGTGAAATAAAATGGAGGGACAGGAAATTCGGGACATGTAATTATCATTCCCAGCATTAGCCTGGTGACCTTGGAAGACTCCTGAAAAAAAAACCATGGGTCAGGAAGGTCAGCCGCGTTGGTCGAACCCATGACTCCCGAATGCGAGCCTAATGCGTTACCGCGGAGCTACCTCGCTCGGTAAGTCTACAGGAATAGATTTATTACACATGTCGTTGAGTGTACAGCCATGAAAAAATGATTTAGCGCATTAGGAGAGCAGAATATTTCTAAGTACAGGTGGTGTTACAGCACGATTTACACAAGTCGATACTTCCAACATGCTGCTCAGTCTATTGATAGTCTCTGTTCCATAGTTATCGTCTCTTGGACCACAAATAGGCTGTGTATTGAATCACCACTCGCATTTGTATACATACTGGCAAATACAAATGGGTGTGATCCAAGACACAGCCTATTTGTGCGTTCGACGGACGATAACTATGGAACAGACTGTGAATAAAGTCAGCTATATGTTGGAAATATCGACCTGTGTAAACTGCGCTGCAACATGACTTGGAATTTTTAAAACATTCTGCTCACCTAAAGCGCTCAACATTTTTCTATGTCTGTACAAGGGAAATACAGGAAACTGAATCGATAGTCAGATGTTTAAAAATCAGGTAACTGTATGCTGACCTAGATATTCCATACTATTTCCGTAAGATCGTGAGAAATAACTAATGAGCTATAGGACTTCGACAAAATGGCGAGTGTTAAAAATTAAAACCAGTCATTTAGATATCTCTGAATTGGCTGACACCACAAAAAGTGTATTTAAAGTAGATTGTGTGTTTCGTGTAATAAATACTGGTCCTTTCTTATAGCTTGACGGTTATACAAAATTGCTTTGAATAAAGAGGACTTCGCGGGCTATGCTCAGGAAATTTAAGATGTGCAGTTTTATTTGTCTTGTAAATATTTTAACCTTTAGTATTTTAACCAAAATCGTTCTGTAAAATCTTCCAAATAAAGTGTATTTTGGGAAAACTGCATTTCGTTGGAAATCTTGGTGTCGCATCCTTGGAATATTCTGAACTTAAATATTGAGCTTGGTATCTGTCCAACTTTTCGTTTTTGAGTTATGCTGTTCACCGTCAGAAGCACATGGACCTTTCTCTAAAATGCTTCTTGTGGATTATTCCCATTTTTTCAGCCATTGTGTCATATGTGGTAATATTTTCAAGTTCTGGTTCCATTTAGCACATTGGCTAAGTACTCCAGGATTTATTGTAGCTGCACCTACTATGAAAGATAGATATATATTGGATTCCATATATTATACAGAGTGGAAGGAAAATCTTTACATTCCTTCTAATATGTGCTTCATAGAATCATTACAAACAAAAAAGTCGAATGGCATTTTGTTTTTTGATCAGCCGATTTCTAAAACATAAGTATTTTTTTATCCAAAAGGTATGCGTAATGCCATGAATGTAAGAAGATATCAGTTTGTTACTTGTAAGATGCTTAGAGTAGCTTATTTCTGACATAGTTTCGGTAGTAATTATGAGACATTACACAGGATTTCGAAATAATTAATCACTTAAAAGACGTGAAGAAATACTCCAAGCAGCTTTTTCACACTTACAGTAAGTCAACAACGTTGCGTTGAGGTTGGTCAGGGAATTGACCTGGTTTGTGCATGTAAACAGATCGGGCACTTTCACTTTTCGTGTAATGTTTTGGGAGCTAACGCTTGTGATTGGCCTACACTCGCACAGGAAGCACAGGACAAGGCACGGTATTTGTTTATCTTCTCAAGTTGCACCGTTAGGAAGTTTGTTTATGTACGGAACTAGGGAAAGTGACACCTGCACAATCTGCAATGTTGCCAGCTTGTTTTCGACAAAACTAAAATATCTCAGAGACAAAAACGTAAGATACGCAATGTGTTCCAAATACCGAGATGTACCACTGGTATAAATTAATGTAATGACTTCCCCTACACCCGGTATATTGGATGGGGAGAATTTGAGCAAATGCATGTTTTGACGCCCATGAATACGTGTGTGTGTGAATTGCATAGCTAAAAAGAAATGTCCAATAAATACCAAAATTCGTCTTTCAGTTAAGCAGATTCCGAAAATGGTAGGATTTTCAAGAAATCCCCACTCCAATTTGCATTCACATAGAAAAAAAGTGGTTATTTTCTCAAATGACACTAGAAATTTTGATTGAAATGTCAATATAGGTGTTATTTACACGAGAAATAGAATCTGAAACTTGATATCGGAATTATTGAAGAAGTTGAAGCATTTTATAAAGAAATGATAGAAAAATAATTTCCGTACGTTAAAATCAATGCAGAATGTAATAAGCATGAGGTAACGTTTTGCCAAGTGAAAGAGTCGTTAGCGATGCAACTTAAGAGGTGAGGAAATAACAGCAACCTGTAAGGCTAAGATAATTTGCTTTCTTATGAAATTAGTCAACAAGAATAATATTAGGTTAAAGTTCAGGAATCTAGAAATCTGTTATGTTCAGGAAGCTGCACTTACTAAGTCACATAAGCATGGTTTTGAAGATTAGAATGAGAAATTTAGTTCTTAAGATTTCGCAACACTCCGAGTGAAAATTGAGCTTCAGCTACGAATTATGAGCTTTAAGATTTGGCAAGATCAAGTAGGAACGTGGTAGGGATAGCTATGTAGGTGGGACTTAAGTTGGAAATGCCGCTTCTTTTCCTTCGTGATTTACAGTCTTACAGAACTGTTTGCTGTGTTCGATTATCGGCAGTCCTAGCGCTTCAAGACCGTGCTTGGTTATATAGATTTAGCGGTCACTGCCAACATACCCTCCGATTAACATTTCTTTGACTCACGGCAATGTGCATAATATTATAATTTAATAGTTACAATTTCGAGTAATAAATTTCAGAAACTGTTCGATTCTTAAACCTCAAACATTTGGTAATGCAACATCCATTCAATTTAGGAATCTAATTAATTGCTCTTGTCCATTCTCACCTGCCTACGCATACCCTGAGAAAAATATCACATACCTCACCACTGGAACAGCTGACAGCGAAATCTTCGGAAAAGCGATTGCAGACGGCGTCTAAAGTGACGCACGTATCATCAATCTTGAATTTTCGTGTAATAGACTAGGAATTCCTCTTTATTGTGAATGTCCA
The DNA here is from genome assembly GCA_030765045.1 of Tenodera sinensis. Lineage (NCBI taxonomy): Eukaryota > Metazoa > Arthropoda > Insecta > Mantodea > Mantidae > Tenodera > Tenodera sinensis. The sequence goes on from CM060962.1 coordinate 33,404,259, forward strand.
TTTTTATAATTTGTGAACACTAAGAGATAGGCAAAATATTCCTGTAGAAAAATGAAGTTTCGTTAAATCCCGCAATCCATATCAAACAACGTATTGTATTATGCATTAACAATTTCCGCAATATTCTCCGTCATTGGTTTGAATTTTCAAATGCTGTGTTTTTTCCACGTAGTAAGTCACTATTTGTTTCTTCTAGTGATCATGCAAAGGGCATGGAAGTTCAAAGCCATCTTGCGTCATGTGTACATTTAAATTTATTGGCGCAAGTGCGGAATATATTGATCATCCAGTTGGCTTATCGTCTGAAGTTACTTGTTTAAACTACAGTTATTTTAAATAGCTCCAGTTTATTTTAAGTACCTACGTTAAAACCGCATTAAATAAACGTTAGTCCTGCAAGTATGTTTAATGTAGTACAATGGGAGGAGGGAAGTTTCATGATTGAAAACTGAATTAAAATTCAGTAGGCATTCCGCGCAGTACACTCAAGCCATGCCAATAAATGTCGAGACTTACCCACTTCGGTAATTAACGGTTTAAACTAACGAGACACTTTTATCTATTCTGTCATTACTGTGCTTAACCATAGTCCTGGGTGCAGGTGTAGATTAGTGGGTAAACTTACGTGAGCACGATTTAACGGCTGGGCTAATCTTTCCACTAGCAACACTTTGTGTATTAATTTACTTCTCGTTAATGTTTTCTTTCCCGGAATTATATAAGAACAATGCTGCAGCAAAAATGAATTCAGTTATATAAGGTTTTCACCTTTATCTAACTAGTTTCTACACAGTCCATATCGTATCACTCTATGAAACAAATCCCAGAGGAACAAGCATGAACTTATGAACCAAAAAAGAGGTTAAAATAGCTTCTCAATGCATTCTACTTTGATCCGTGCACACATCAAGCCCAAAGTAACATAATTAGAGATTCGACCTTGTAGAGGGAAGGGCGGATGAGAAATGAGTTACTTGTAATGCTGAAATGTACAATAGTCACAAAATTTATGTAAAATTATCATCATCATCATTATTAGCAACAACATTATTAGCTCAACTTTTGAAATGAAATTAGAAACCAGGCAATCAACTATCTGGTATTATGCAAGAGTGGAGGTAAAAGGGTCAAATTTAGGGAAGGTGGAGCCATACACTTCGGTTCCAATTTAAATCTTCTTTTTTCCTATACGGGCCATTTCTTTCTGCTCCTTAATGTACACGTTTTGACCACTAGGGAAGATTATCCGGATTATACGGAGCCGTTTTTAAAGCTATTCTGCCAAATAAAGGGGTACACTACGGGGCAGACACCTCGCGTCGGCTAGAGCTACAGGATAAGCTACAGCTACAGCATCATTGCATCATTCCTTCAAGAGGAAAGGATGAGGTAAACAAACCACACGAGGCTACTGTTCGTAGCTGAAAAGCGACACTGATGAATTTGATAAAAGTGTCCATGAGATACCGGCACAAGGAACAAAAATCGTGAATTTTCTGCAACTCAGAAGGTATAAAAAACATAATAACTCACCATGGCCAAAATATGAATCTTATTGAGTATACGATTTAAGGAACTTTTCATGGTAGTCATTTCCGAAATACTTATCCTTTGTTTAAATGTTTGCAGTAGATTTTTCAATAGCTATGACCAAAACTGCGTTTTACAGATATCGTATAGGAGAACATTACATAAGCTTCAAGCTAAGTTAAAGTAGATCGTGACAGGTGATCATTGTGTTTTAATATATTAGAATAATACAAGCTCTCTACACTTAGTAACATATTTTGGGTCAACAACGAACTATAATCCGCTGAAGACAGACATATACTAGATACTGTGACTTTTTGGTTGTGAAGTAAACTAGACAGATGTAGTCGGGATAAAGAAACACTTTTATTTCCGTAAACAGTAACTTTGTACACTCGTTGCAACAACAAGAAAGTCTTTTCCGATTCTCCAACAGCACGGCTCCGAACTCGTAACACAAAGAACTGTCCCTTCTCCGTCGGCACGACTCCTCAACCTTCACATACGTCTGTCCTCTCCGTCGGCACGACTACTCAACCTTCACATACGTCTGACTCCCTCTTCTCACACTTTACCGCTATTTATATCTCCCAGGCACTATTCTGGAAGCTTCAGGAACGTTCACTTATTGCGGTGAGATACAAAGTAGAAGATTCCAGTAGCCTCTATCCTTTTCTCTCTTTCGGCAAGCGCCCCAACAATGCGGTCATTCTCTATCTCTTTCCTTCGGCTCCTTTGCGGTAGTGCCCACAATAATGCGATGGGTGACACTGCTGTTGTCGGCAATTAGATGCGGCGGGCGCGGTGACACTGCTCCCTCCTCAGAGATGGTCGTCCCGACCAGCACTATCACTGCGGCATCTCCCTTACGCCCCGGTGGACTAACCCATCGAACCTCTTCTCCAGGAGGCACGATCCTAGGTATCGCTGTTGGATAGTGTCCCTTGGTCCGGGTAGGACGATGTATGCCATCCTGCTTCGAAATTCTGCAACAGTACCGCCGGTCTTGACGGTCCCTCGTCCAGTTGCCCTTCTTCCTGGTGTGTTGACGGGCCATCCTGCGCACTTGGAAACGGCTCACTAGGTACCATGTCCGCCGACCTCTCTGGCGCACCTTCGCAGCCACCTTGCTTCCGATGGGTCCGGCAACAAACCCCACCACATCCGCGCGAGTCGCGTCCACCGCTGCACTCGTGTTCACTCGTGCTCGGCACGGCCTTTCCTGTATCCTGCCGTCCAAGATGATGTCCACCATTCTTCCGTTCACGGCACTATGTGTCAGGTGATTGGATGGCTCTGACGGTCCCCCCATGTCACACGCCAAGTCGGTTCTCGCGTGTTGCTCGTTTGCTTGTGCGCTTCCCTGCTGATCGTCCTCCACGTCGTATCCTGGTTGGTTACGTACCCGACACACTCCTCCAGAGGATCCTCGACGACGTCCCTGAACTGCCCCTTTGTCTTCCCCGAGACGTACACTTTCGTTATCTGAAACGGGCGCAACTGTCGCCTCGGCCACTAGGTGCTCCCTCCCCGGGTCCGCGCTATTCCGTCTGCCCCTGGCATCCAGTACTTTGACGCTCTCGTCAATTCTTACTACCAGGGCGCCAAGACGTTCCCCGTCGTCCTCCACGACGTCCACATGCTGGCAGAGGTCTTCCACCCTTTCGCCGAGTTCTTCCACGTCTTCCGTCATGCCAATCAGTTCGCCGAGTTGTTCCACGTCTTCCGTCACGCCAATCAGTTCGCCGAGTTGTTCCACGTCTTCCGTCACGCCAATCAGTTCGCCGAGTTGTTCCACGTCTTCCGTCACGCCAATCAGTTCGCCGAGTTGTTCCACGTCTTCCGTCACGCCAATCAGTTCGCCGAGTTGTTTCACGTCTTCCCTCACATCATCTGAAACGGGCGCAACTGTCGCCTCGGCCACTAGGTGCTCCCTCCCCGGCTCCGCGCTATTCCGTCTGCCCCTGGCATCCAGTACTTTGACGCTCACGTCAACTCTTACTACCAGGGCGCCAAGACGTTCCCCGTCGTCCTCCACGACGTCCACGTGCTGGCAGAGGTCTACCACCTTTTCTCCGAGTTCTTCCACGTCTTCCGTCACGCCAATCAGTTCGCCATCAATTTTCGCCGATAGCTCCGTCTTCATCTCTTTCAGCTCGGCAGCGAGGTTGTTGTTTGACGTTTCCATTTTGGCAGCGAGGTTGTCGTTTGCCGTCTTCATCTCTTTCAGCTCGGCAACGAGGTTGTCGTTTCTCGTTTCCATTTTGGCAGCGAGGTTGTCGTTTGACGATTCCATTTTGGCAGCGAGGTTGTCGTTTGCCGTCTTCATCTCTTTCAGCTCGGCAGCGAGGTTGTTTCTCCTCTTCATTTCGGCAACGAGGTTGTTTCTCCTCTTCATTTCGGCAACGAGGTTGTCGTTTGCCGTCTTCATTTCAGCCATTTCCGTCTTCATTTCGGCGAATAATTCTTTCATCATTGCCATCATCCTGGTTTCCGAATCTCCCTCCATCTTGGTTCTAACGTTGCAACTTCTGACGATGTAATGAAACTAGAAGCACTTCGACGGATCCCACTTCTGACACCAGTGTGACTTTTTGGTTGTGAAGTAAAGTAGACAGATGTAGTCGGGATAAAGAAACACTTTTATTTCCGTAAACAGTAACTTTGTACACTCGTTGCAACAACAAGAAAGTCTTTTCCGATTCTCCAACAGCACGGCTCCGAACTCGTAACACAAAGAACTGTCCCTTCTCCGTCGGCACGACTCCTCAACCTTCACATACGTCTGTCCTCTCCGTCGGCACGACTACTCAACCTTCACATACGTCTGACTCCCTCTTCTCACACTTTACCGCTATTTATATCTCCCAGGCACTATTATGGAAGCTTCAGGAACGTTCACTTATTGCGGTGAGATACAAAGTAGAAGATTCCAGTAGCCTCTATCCTTTTCTCTCTTTCGGCAAGCGCCCCAACAATGCGGTCATTCTCTATCTCTTTCCTTCGGCTCCTTTGCGGTAGTGCCGACAATAATGCGATGGGTGACACTGCTGTTGTCGGCAATTAGATGCGGCGGGCGCGGTGACAATACTTTTGAGCCGTATAGCCAAAATTCAAAACACGCAAGGTCATATATACTAAGGATATTGTTAACCCTTGCATTTCAGGGTCAAGATCAGCACACCTTCTGTATCTTCTTAAATTTTTTCTTTTAATTTTTTTATTAAAGACATGCAATTAATTGTTATTGTTTCATTGTTGGTCTTTTTGAGAAACAATGAAATGTCAAAGTGGTCATCACTTATTTTGCTGTTTAATGACGCTGTCAACTGCCTGGATCACATCAGCGTCGCTGGTGTGCCGGAAGTTCGTCCCGCAGGAGTTCTTTTACGTGCCAGTAAATCTACTGACATGGAGCTGTCGTTTTCCAGTACACTTAAAAACCATCGGTCTGGGCCGGATTTGAACCCACGACCTTGGGATCAGTAGGCCAGCGTCAAACCAACTGATTCACCCAGACCGACAAGGTTGTCATAACATACTGCCCCGTTGGTATAATGTGCTTTATGTAAAAAAAGTGGAAAGGAATCATTAAACAATGTTAAATATTACCTTTATAAACATGGCAAGATATAATACCCAATTTTGAAATACATTTGTTTTAAAATTTTCTGAGATATCTTGCTACCAGTGATGGTCACCTCCGTTGGTAGTATAAGCTCTGTAATAAATTTGTTTTAAAATTGCTCAGATATCTTGTTATTAATGGTGGCCACAAAGAACCTCCCCCACCTCCCCCCTTGGTAATCTAAGTTATGAAATAAGGCTTGGTAATGCTACGGTTAACCTTCTCAAAGTACTGCTCGGAATGACTTAATTAGGTATCTAAATACTGACAAGTACCGAGCAAGGTGGCGCCGCGGTAACGCGTACGACTCGCAATCGGGAGGTCTGGGGTTCGATCCCGATGACCGCCCAGTTTGACCCATGGTTTTTTTGTAGTTTTCCCGAGTCGGTAGGTGAATGGTGGCCACGACCTTCCTGTCCCTCATTTCTTGTAGTAATAACTTCCTTCACTGTCATCTGTTTCAAGGTTGTAGGACCAGGTGACGGTATTCGGAGGGCTGTGGCTGGGCGGCGGATGTTTGCTTTGCAATGGTTTCTTGCCTGACACAGTTGGAACTTTCCAGTCAGCACCGGCCTCTCTGAGGGCATCACCAGAGGGTACCACGAGGGATTAGGATCTTGTGGGTGAACTCGAAGTGGAAGCATTAGTGACCCCATCCATGCTTGCGCTTATCGTCATCCAGGATGGTCGCCCTTTAACACTCCCTTCATCTCTCACTCCCAGTGGTTATGGTAGCAGCACAAAGGACCGGGTGGGCTACATGCAGTGCTTTGTCCCGGCTTCGAAGGCCGCTCTGTAGTATGCATTTTTACCTTCGCCTTTAAAATATTGCCAAGTTTACAAATTTACAAACTTGACAGAATATGTGAAGGAAGTAAGAGATAACTCTAATTTTCCAGTTGTAATATAAGTAGCCATTCAAGTGATTCTGTTATGGCGGAAACAGCACATTTAATACAAATGCAGCTAGCAGCGCGTTTAACCGCAAGGGTTGACGTGGTGTTTTGTGGTTCATGACTCATGCAGCAAAACTCACAAACATTCGAAGGACGTTCGCCGAATGATTAGACATTCCAGTACGTGGCTCTTTGGCGTGCAATCAGGAAGCGCCATAAGCCACCAAGCAGTGCTCAAATTCGCCGAATTCATCAATTCTGGCGCCATTGTTTTTACGGTCACTTCTTGTAAATCCATGTTAAAATGCAGGGGGACGATGCTTTTAAATCAAGGGCTCGTAATATGGAATTAACAGGCGCCGTATAATTTTATGCCTAGCTGCATGTCTCAAGTTACTGACTTTACAGGCTTAAAGTGCTAACATAATAATTTGTAATGTTTCTAGTTGTGAAAATTGAAATGCAGTTGTAGAGTATTGCGCCAGACACTTAGGTGTTCCCATTCAAGTACCTACTTTGTTTCGACTTACCCCACCCTAGTCGTAAGAGCTGTCGACAATGTACACATTGTCTGGTGTGCAAACTTGTAACTTTGTGGGAAATGTTTTGCTTCTATTTGGGAAACTTTCCAATAATATCTATTAGTAATATAGACATATTTTTTGCATAAGGGATATATCATTAATGCGCAAACACGATTATTATCATCATCATCACCACCACCGCCACCGTCACCGCCACCGTCACCGCCACCGTCACCGCCACCGCCGCCGCCGCCACCGCCACCGCCACCACCTCCACCACCACCACCACCGCCGCCGCCGCCACCATCATCATCATCATTATTACTACTATTATTACTATTATTATTACTACTATTATTACTATTCTTATTATGATTATGATTATTATGATCATAACATATAGGTACAGGTGGGTGGCATCGTGGCCAAGTTGTTAAACCTCTCACCTTGCACCCTGGGTTCGATCCCGGGGGACCATATAAGGGACATATGGCGTACAAAGCGGCTTTTGAGCGTGTTTTCTCCGGGTTCTCCGGTTTCCCTCGCCATTCATTCCACTAAATGCTCGTTAATCACATTTCGTTTCATCCATTTCATCGTCATTACGTATGATCTCCTTCTTCACTCTCATACCAGATATCAGACTGACCCCATGACCTCTCTGGTCCACAAGCCCTCCCCTCCTCGACAGACCTCTGACCTCAGGCGCTGACCTGTAGCTCTTGGAGGTGGCAAATACACACAGGGAGCGTAATTAGAGAAATAAGAACAGAGGAAGCGTAAAATGAATATTTCAATCTCAGTACCGTTGTCATTTTGTTGTAAACCGATTACAAGGAAAGGCAAATATAAAGTAAATGTAGAAGTTTTCCTACTATAGGACGTTTTACTTCTATTTTAAAAACTGAAAACAGTAATTCTATTGAAGTTTTTGAAAACACCGTGTGACATGTAAGCTGCACGCATGACAGAAGGAAGATGGATAAATCTGAGAGCGTGAAAAATAAAAGAGAAGAAAGAGAGAAGAGAGGTAGAGAGAAAGAGAAGCGGAAACAATGAGAAAGTGCAAGAGAGACCGAGATAGAGAAGGTTATCCGCATTAAACGCAATGATGCGAGCAGAGCTGTGGGTTCTGCCAGATACATAAGTTTCGGCTCGTATATCATTTGCACACATAATTATACAGTGTGTTAAAATGTTGGCATAAAACCACACCTTGTGGGATCATTATCATGGCAGACACAAGAACGGCTCGACTTCACAAGATAAAATGTAAATGTTCTCGAAACTGCGTTGTTATTATTAACCTGAGTTAACAAACTCCGATGTGCGCAATAATGTTTGTATTTATTCTGGACATCAAGTGGCCTGTGATAGACAAGAGGCGGGAACAATGACCTTTGCTGTATTCCCAGGTCACAGTTCTCACGAAACACACGGAGACACTGTAGCGATTGGCATGCTACTCGTCAAATGACTGAATTCGTGCCGCGATTTCGTGTGCTGGAGTTAGGTGCGTTTGGAATATAGACGAGTGTGTTTCAAAGTAGAGCGAACTGTTTCGAACTTCCTGCTATGCTGATGGACATGTGACTGACTGACTGCTACAGCGCATAAAGGAATCGTCTCCATGACTTGCCTACGTTTTTTGCCTAGAAATACATCAACATTTTGTACACCTCAAGTTCCTCGCCGAGACCGGTTCATTGCAATAATTTTCATCCTATTTTGTATGTTCCTTTTAGGCAATGCACCTTTAAAAAACTTAAGGATACCCATCTGTGAAATTTTGAAAATCTACAGTTTTCATTCAATTGATTTGAAATTTTAACACAACAATCACTGTATAGTGAGGAGTAGCTGTGCTAAATTTCACACATTTAATCAGATTAGTTGCTAGCATATTAATATTTTATTATATATATTTTTTAATATTTGTATAAATGGTTCCCCATGATGCAATTTGGATTTGAAAAACTTAATAATTTTCAGTTATGTCCTGTAATAGAATGTTAGCAAATTGATGAGATAATTCCTTGATCTTGTTATTAGTTTGGATAAAAATAAATTTTGAAGTTTAAGGTCATTATTTTTTCTATTAAATTTCGAAATGTAAACTTTAATATTTAATTACTCAGCAGTTATTCACGTTATGAGAAAATTATCTCATCATTTCTTTTTAATGTTATTTCTAAGCAGATACACCAAATTTCATGCATAAGTACTGAAAATTGCATCGTGGGAGCATTTTAAAGAGCCACCAGTACTAAAAATAAAAACATGGAAAAACTAAGTTTGAAGTCATAGCAGGATAACGGAACTATATGAATTTAAATGGACACGACCACTTACAGGCGATCAGTTAGACGGCCACGTGACATAGTTAAAAAGGTCGCAAGGCTGTAAAAAGCATATCAAAATAAAGCAGAAGGTTTATACTTTTTGATAAAACAAAAATCCATTTTTGGCAATTTTTGAAATTTTTAGCCTTTTTACACAGATGGGTATCCTTAAAAATCCACTATTTCCATTTGAATGTCCTGCAATGTTTGTCATAGTATGGCAATGTAATATAAAGATCATATAAAATTCCAATCTAATATCCTCAGGTTTCGGAGATATTAATGCCTCTGGATTTAATTAATTTAATTCTGTTAATTAAAATGCCACAAGTATGAATCGGTATTTTACATTCTACTAAGGATTTGATTTTGCCTTTAACAGACAGAGTCCCATACTGAAGCGTTTTAAAATTCAAATGAAGCTATGCCAGAAAAGAAGAATAAGTCCTTTGTATTCATTTTCTTATGATTTTATGAATATAAGTTTATAGAAATATTAAATAAAAATAACTTAGGTATAAAATTTCAGAAATGGTAATGTGAGTCAATTACAGCATTTTTCAAAGCATGATGGCCTCTAAAGAAGTCCACTCTCTCTGCCGCTGGTCAATAGTCATTAGCAAACAAAGCGTAACCCTCATAAACAGGGTCAATCTTGTGTTAGTCTTGTTTGGTCAACGCATGTGCAGTTGCTCCACAAAGGAAATGTGCGCTGCCCAAAATGAATGACTGTCATAGATACATCTCTACGTTTCAGAAGCTTGAAGACCAATAGCAAACCTGATTTTAAGGAAGTGGCAGTTACATGCTGATTCCACATGGAGCCTCAGGTGCCAAAGTACGGAATTTCAGCTTTTTATGCTTCGTTAGCTGCAAAGGTTCACGTTAAGATGTTGCAACTCTGTAGAAAGGGCCGTGTTGTGAAACGATTATAAGTATTTCTCAAAGGAGGCGGCCGAATTGCACACGCCTTGATTAAGCAGACTGTACCTATGTAGAACCATGGTGAAAATGACTGAGCTCAATAGTAGAGCAGAATATTTCGTCTGTCGGACACACAAATATGCTGTATTTTGAATCACCACTGGCATTTGTATTTGCGAGATGTATACAAATGTGAGTAGTGATTCAAAATATAACCTATTTGTGTGTCCGATAGAGGATAACATATTGAATAGAGACTACCAATGAACTCAGCAACATGTTGGAAGTATCGACTTCTGTAAACCGAGCTGGAACACAACGTGGGATTTAGAAATATTCCGCTCTCCTAATGCGCTCAATCATTTTTTCCATGGCTGTACTTTGAAACCGCATACCTTGTAATCCCAAATCTCAAAGTTACGTCAACTTTGGCAGACGAGTAATAGAGTCGTCCTGTTTTGAAAATATATGGGAAGATAATCGGTCAAACGTTTTGAGAGCTGGAGCATTTTAAATAATGAATAATACTGAAACAAAAAATTAAAAAAGGTTTTGAGAAAAAGACGTTTAAAATTGCAATGTGCACTGCAGTACTGTGTTCAAAGATCACACAAAGTAATAAGTATAGTCGATATTAGTATATCAAAGGCGGCAAACGAAGGTATCGAATATAATTAGTGTGAAAATAAACAAATTTAATTAGTGCATGTTTTCCAGATTTTCATTGAATTTCACAGGTGCATTGCCTTAAGAATGCACCATTAAAAAGGCTATTTTCAAAAGTTGTCCCTCAATTAAATTAACTATGTCTCACATTCACATGAGTTTCTTTGCCCATTCGTTAGCAAGCTATTCTTTAAAACCCTTTTTCTTCTATCTCTACCCGTACGTGTTAAGCTAGAGATACATTTGTATAAATGGTTTTATTAAATACTTCCTTATAAGTACAATGGAAATAGGAGAATACTTAAGCGATAGTCAAATGTTTTAGGTGCTGGTTGGTGTGTGATAACTTGAAACTCCATTCTCTTTGCATGCCCAGGGCATAAAAAAGTGTAACGACATCCTATTAGAGAAGTGTACAAGAGTTTGAAAATTGAAACCAATAACAAGGATTATCTGGGAAATGTTACTGCCCACAAAAAGTGTTAAACTGTTTACTTTAAGGAGATCTACACATTTTTATGTTGTAAGATTTTGTCTGTCTCCTGCGGTTTACGGGTTATACAAAAATCGTTAAGAATGAAGACTTCAGAGGCCATTCTCAGAAAATTGAAGATTTATGTTTCATTTGTCACGAAGCTACCGTAAACAGTGAAGGCCGTAGAACCATGGTGGGCCATTTTTAAAAACGGAGAGGAACAAAACTAAAGTTTTGTTAATTTCACAATGTATTGAATAATTTGCAGCAGAATGTAGCATTAACATATTATTAACAACATATGCTACAAATTATGTAATACATTGTGAAATTAATTAGTCTGTAGTCTTATTTTTCTACGTTTTTTAATATGGCAGATGGCCCACTATGGTTCTCAGCTCTTCATATGGTATTTTAGTCAAAACCGTTGCAACAGTTTTTGGGAAAATAAAAATTTTGAAACGTTTTTTTCACGTAAAGAGTAATTGGGGTTGGGGGATTATCCTGAAAATCTTCCTATTGTATCTTTGGAAGATGCTGAACTTAAATATATATTTATAAAGAAAGCCGATTTTTTTCTTTAATTTAACAAAGAATTCTCACCAAGTTAACTTTATTCATTATTTTCCTTAAACAAATTCTCTTATGCCTAAATACTTCAGTTCAGAGCTAAACTTCGTGATTCCATGTTATTGAGGCGAAATACAATGCAGGGCTTCAACAATACACCTTGGTTAGTCCTATATTTTGCGTCTTAATCAAAGCTGGCTATCATCCCCACTCACGGCCGTCTGTCTGCCAGTCTGCACAGAGTTGGCCCAAGACTCATAATCGGTTGGTTTTACGAGCAGACAGTAGTTGGAGTGAGATACTCAAATGACACTCCGATAGATCATTTAAGAGAAGAGAACTCTTATGGGCAACTTCCATGGATAAAATTAGGAACTATTTGAAGATAGAATGACTAGTACCTATATATTATTTTACGGCTCTCTAGTTCCCTAATGTTGTAGGTTTTGATTTTTAATTGTGGTGCAACTGAAGGACCAGGTGTGAAAATCAAATCATCACATACTGGAAAAACTCAAGGAAAAATAGGGCATGAATCAGAATCAGACTTAAGTCGTATCAGTGGGAATGTGTTGTCCTTGTACAATGCATGTTTAATTGAGGGAGGACGGGACTTCTAGCGCTTCCTATAAGGGAATATTCAATTCATAGTATTAAGAGAAATGAGAGTAGAGATATCGCCTGGTGTAACATGTTCATCTGCCGAGGCCCCTCGAAAACAAACAAAAGAACGTGATAATGGTTAGGACATCACATTTAATGACTCGTAAAAGTTTTAATAACGCACATAAACAGCGGGGACAGTTACTAAAGAATCACTCGGGACCGAAATCAATTACCAGGAACGCCAAAATGGTGACAGAGCGCAACCACATTCACTGCATGTGCGTAGGGCGAGCCGTGTGTCACATTCAGGAGGGTGGGCCGTGGAGGATACTGTGACGTAACCTTTCTATTAGATCAGTGACGTATTACTGGTTGTTAAGTTTTGAATGTTGGTAATGGCTATTAATTAATATGCAAGTCATGCATTAAAGGACAGCTCAAAATCAAAAATGCTTTATTCTTTACCTTAAAATAAAGGTTTGAACCCTAAAATATGTCCTGCTTCTTATCAATTTGAAAAAATAAATGTAAACCTGCAGAAAAAATAAACAAACAGTACTCAACACTGCGGCACTTACACACAGTGCATTAAAACATCTTTATATGCTGCAAAATATGAAAGAGCCTGAAAGTCCGAACAACTCCTGTAGAATGCATGTTACTGTGTGCAGCAGTGTTCTGTTACTGGGTTGGAAGACTGATCGTGTTGCAAACAGCAAATGAGAAGTGGAGGAGTGGAGGCCTTCTGGGACGCGGTGACACGCGGGGTCCAAGTGCCTATATCTGCCTGTAGGTGTAGTATAATAATTAAACTAATTACATTCTATCGCACTGTTCCTTAAGTTTGCGTAGCTGCATCACTCGTTTACGCCATTTGTTGACAAATATGTCGACTAGGAGCCTCTGAAATAAATATATTTTGAAATTTCCCTTTAACTCATCTTCCGCTTCCCTCCCACTCCAGCAAATTAATCTGTCATCAAACCTAAACATATAAACGAATGAGAACTGGTTCCTGTGTTCCTCTCATCAAAATGTGATTGTAAAGATTATGCCGAGAGCAACAAATTTAAGATTATGTGGGAAAACTTACATCTAGGCATTCTAAAGATCAACAAAGCTTAGCCCTCTTGGAAAACATATAGTCTTGTGCTAGCTATGCGAAGATACCAACGTTGCGCGATGTATTTCAAGTAGGTAACAGTTCTGTTTATGGATTCATCGTGAGCTGCTATGTGATTCTGTCCCCACTCACTCCTCCCGAGAGCAGAACACCCCGCAGATATTTTCTCGTCAGAGACTGCAGTATACTTAATGTTATTTCCAACGTCTGTATAATAATTTTGCTGATTTAATTTAAACCACATATCCCGACAAGATTTTCTCAATACCTAATTGTTAAATCATCGGGTAATATATTCATATATACATTAATGCTAATGTACAAATCTTCTGGATTATGTATCTTGTGATCATGATACACCTTTATAACACAATCCGTTGCAGACATGCTGGCAGGCTGAGGGCGGTTCGTAAGTGTGCTAACCGCGTATCTGCCCTTGACAAAGCTTAACCACTTTATAGATTGGATGTGGGGATCACAGGAGGGCAGGTGTGACAGATCTTGTCTTGTCTCTGACGGAGGGGATTCCGGTACATGAGCGATGGCTTATTGCGTGTCAGACCCCAAGAGGAAGGATGATATGAGAGTACCCTACAGGCGACCACAACGCATCACAGACAGAACTACTACGGATGCAGGCAGTTGTGTGACTGAGGTAGTTGGTGGTGTTGAGAGCCCATGTGTGTAAGTGCATGAGCAAAAGCAGCGTAGTGGTTGTGTATGCTCCAGCACATACCTTAGCCAGTAGTGGTAAACGTTTACCAACATGTGTGCCACTTAGAATTTGGTAGGTATATTGTTTTGTTTTTAAGGGGACAAGGTAATCTGAACTTACAGAAATTACACCTTGGTGAGTTAAATTACAACTGCTCTTAAACTTCTCGCTGGTTCTTCCTGAAATGTTTATATATTATTCTGTAAATCATGAGCAGTGTTTTAAGTGGATATTTGCATTGATAACTTATGTGGTTGAATTAATAAAAATCATTTCATCAAGCAGAAATTAAAATATCCCTTTAAAACATGCAAATTTTTCTCTGAAACTACTTGCAATGTAGATTTACACTTCTGCATGATTGTTCTTCGTTTAATCAGCTATCTTCTGAATCTCAATTATTTAGTTAGTTTACTAGAAATATAAAAAGTAAATCATTTGCAAAGTCAAAGAAGTAAACATGTCAAAAGATTTGCAAGGCTGTTGCTTTCTTAATATCGCCAATATGTATTATACAATTATTGCTGTTCAGAAAGTTCAAGTATGTATTGTGTACATGTAATGAGAATTTCAGCTCTCTATCTGTAATACTTTCTGAGAAAAAGGAACAAGAATGTACGAGTTTTAAGAGCAATTTTTTTATTTTTCTGATGGATGGAATAATCTTTATAGACTCAACCACATAAGCTATCAATGCAAATGACCACTTGAAATAATTGTCATGATTTATAGAATAATTCATAAAAACGTCAGGGGAAACTGTTTGGAACTTTAGAAGCAATGGTAATTTAACTTAATTAATTCACTAAGGTGTAATTTCTGTATGTTCAGACTACCTTGTCCTCTTAATTTTTAATCGTGCCATCTATTATTTTCCTTCAGTATATCGTCAGGAAAACCTGTTTTGGACCCAAAATTCACATTAACTGTAGGAGTGGATACAATTTACTTAATAAATTCTATCACTTGTTAATTCCACGGATTTTTCGTTGCGGAATGTTATTTTGCAAACATTCAAGGTATTAAAATGAAAAAATCACTGCAGTCTAAACTTACGTACCGTAACCTAACAAATTGATTGCAAATATTTATTTATTAAACAGTAATGTAAGAAATAAACAAGTAATTTCTTATGTAAGATTTAAACGAAATTTCATGGTTAAATGTAGTGAGAAACTTGTTTCTGTGTGCCACTAGCAATTACATTCATTAATGAATTTCTTTATTTTATGTACCCTCAATTTTTATGAAATGGAGTTTCCGTCATTTTAAAAGTATAGTTTTCATTAGTCTGAAATGACATTTGAATTAAATGAGCGTGAAGTTGGTGGCGTTGAAGACACGCAGCACAAAACTCGGTTCTTTTCTTTCTTTTTTCTTTTCGTATACTCCGAATTACCTTTTGCATTCTTACAAAACATCGGCCGCTGTTCTTGTATAGTCGCTATTTTAGGGCACTGAAAATACTTTTTGCTGAAAATACGTGAGGAAAAGGGAGGCATCCGAAGCTACATGGCACATTTGTAAAATAAGGCATAACACCTTTAATAATAATATAAATAATAATGATGACGAGATGATGATGATGATGACGACGACGATGACGACGACGACGATGACGACGACGACGATGACGACGACGACGATGACGACGACGACGATGATGATGGCGGTGGTGGTGGTGGTGCTGGTGGTGGTGGTGTTGGTGGTGGCGGCGGCGGCGGTGGTGGTGATGATGATGATGATGATGATGATGATGATGATGATGATGATGATGATGATGATGATGATGATGATGATATGAACTTACTGGTGTCACTTATTATTTGTAAATGTGAAATAATTTTCACGTGGCGCACCACCGAAGCATTTCTGCCTCCCAGGGATAGGGTGAGGTGACCCTGGCGGCCCAGATAGAAACTTCTACGGTGGAGGCTAGGGAAGAAGGCTTTACAGAGCGCACGCATGTGTGATTTTTAGGTTATGCTGTTCAAAGACAGAACTTTTACTAAATCTACTTTACTAGGTTTATTGGACTTGTATTCCCAATGCACACTGGATATCTCATTTTTTGATTTCATACAGTATGTCCTCTATCTCTTACAGGTAAACTGATACACAAAGTATAAAGTTGACACATTCTCGTGGGGTGCCAAACAAATCGTATCTGCGTGTTACCTTGCACCACGCGCATCTAAGTTTCCCCTTTGGTATTCCTCAGCTTTACAAATATGAAATATACCGTGTACCTGAGGTAACTTATAATGGATTTACTTCATTTTGACAATATTATTTAACTCTTAAGTATTAGTGACTCAAACCATTTACATCAAAATAAAAGCGTAGCTTTTAGAAGAAAGGAAAACTACACACAGAGAAAGACAATTTATAACCTTGGAGAACTTGCAGCTCCGCTCGCGTTATTGAGTTAGACGTGGGGATTCTTCTCTCTCACTCACTAACCCTTTCTTCTCTTTCCCTCTAAGGACCTCAACAACATTGCTAACAACAATCACAATGAGATAGAGTATTCCAGTCCTAGCACTAATAGAAGCCCTCTGGATCCTAATCAATGCAGTGTATTTTCTAATTATATTAGATTGTACCTTTAGTCGAGCGCTCATTACTCGAAGAAGAGTAAACAAGAAATACGATACGTTGTTTTAACATATTCTCTCAGTATTTCGTCTGGAGGTTTTACTTAATATATTACATTAAGCCAAAAATATCATAAGCCATGAAGATCTCTTGAAGGGGTAAATAGCATTATTCTGCTAGATCCACTTCTTTCTACGTTAGTTTCACGTGCTCTTTATCTGGTGTTCCTTGCTGAACGAAGAAGATAAATAATCTGTTAATAATGCAAAAGATTGTAGACGATCAACTTAGGATATATACGGATACCATGCCGTAAGTTAGATACATACGAGTAGTCCCACGACATGCGACACTATTGATGCTGTCCCCAATATCTCAGTCTTTGACGAATCTTCTGCCGGCTGCTACAGTAGGAAACTATGGGATCTTTCTCTCAAGAGTATGTGTTTGTGAGAATAGACAGCACCCGTTAAGATGGCTGACGAATTTAATGAAGGCAAATCAATGAGCTGTTTGAAACGAGCTGCTAACTGCTAGAGGATGTAGAATTAAACTGTTTCTGAATGTTAGGACTAAAAACTGTAACTACGGAGGGGCCTTCAGCAACTGTAGCACAGCACCGCAAGTAGGCCACAGTGGGTCTTTTTGCTTCCAACATACCCCCCTGGAAAAAAGGGATAAAGGGAAGACCCGAAGGGCGCCTAGAAGCGGACAGTGAAGGGCCAGCAAAAACGGGATCCGTAACCTATCCTAACAGTCCGACCAAACGCCAGGGCGAAATCTTTCATGAGCGCAAATTACACCGTCCTGCCGCAACACATTAAGCACCGTCACCTGGTCCTACAACCCTGAAGGACGGGAAATGATGGACAGGAAATTCTTGGCAGAAGGAGAACCACCCCAGCATTCGCCAACGGACCTAGGGAAACCACGAAGAAACCATGGTCAAAGTGGCCGGCCCGGCGGGAAATGATGATGGGTGAGCATGGATGAAGGTAAGGTCCCCAAACCTTCGTCTCCTGTGTATCCAGGTTGGGGAGTGGAAGACCACAAATGGAGGAGAGAGATGAATTTGGGCATGATCTTCACAGCTGTCAGACATCCATGTGCAAGTTCTTGGCTCACGATCATGAAGGACCGCTATTACGACATGAAGGATAAATGAGGGAAACCACTTTAAACTCTCTATCAGATTTGGCGTCACCGGGGATTGAACACACTGTCATTGACGATGTGATGCATGCCTCAGCGCCTCAGTCAATAAAAAGTGGCATTTCCCCATCCACCCCCCCCAGAGACTTTCTTTGAATCCTTGTACAGTTGAATGATATAGAGGATGTTTGTACATTATAATTTTTTTAACGACGCTGTCAATTGCCAGGATCACATCAGCGTCGCCGGTGTGCCGGAATTTCGTCCCGCAGGAGTTCTTTTGCATATTTATAAATCTACTGACATGGAGCTGTCGTTTTTAAGCACGCTTAAAAGCCATCGGCCTGGGCCGGGTTTGAACCCGCGACCCTGGGAAATTAATGTGTGACAACAATTTTGAGGATGCAGTGAGTCATACAGAAAAGGTGTAGCTACAAAGATGTAAACGAAGTCCTAGGAAACAGGAGGAATCCAGATTACAAAATCATTGTGAACACCATGTTGGAAAATTTACTCATTGTAACATGAATCTTTGGGTTACACTTCGTACGTGTTCACGTCAACTATTATCCAGATTGTTGTCTTGAATTTTAAAGCGAAGAACAGGTGAACATTTTCATTAAGGTTTGAAATGCACTGAAAGAAGAGGCCATGGTGGTTGGACAATTAAGACCAATGCAGACTACTGTTGGTACCTGAAAAGATAAAGTACTTATCGTGCTTATGAAAGAAGTGCTAAAAGAAAAACAATGAAAAACAATGGCAATTATTTCAGTTTTTGGTAGTTCTTGTAAAATGTATGTAGATTATGTTTACGATTACAGAAGTCTAATACACACCACGTTCTTAAGCATGATAAGTCATCATTTAGAGGGCGAATAAATATATATTGGTAATCAGTTAGTACGAAATTATATTTTCGTATTTTTTTAACATTTGAATTCAGTATCCCTTATGCTAGAGGAAATTGGCATTCAAATCTGAAACATCATTCTTTCTTCTCAAAATGCAGAGCAATGTAAGCAATGAGAAATGAGGTTTTGGGGGATTTATTCACTGTATTCCGAATTAAACGTTGATATTGTGCTTCTGCACAAATCTGCGGAATAGTTGTAGTTGTCTGTGTGAAACAGCTAAGCTCATTCAACATAATTATGATGATTCCTAACCTAAAATTCATCTCTCCATACCAGAGGTTAAATATCCATAAATTCCTATGAATTATTTGAGCAAGCCTTCTCTATTCCTCCATATGATGTACTCAGTCAGTATCAAATATAATACATGCAACATGTGTGTGCAGAGTGATTACAGTAAGTGAACAGCTGCGACTAAGTGGCGCTTGCATTCCTCTCATAGTCCTCCTTTGAATCTATAACCAGAACCTGTAGAGCAATAAAACCGGTAGCATAAAACTGTCCAAACGATTTAGAAGTGTAATTGCCAAAAACCAGAAGTCCACTAACCGGAAGAACTGACCATATGCCCGGATATCTTAAACTACGTTACAAAGTTAAAATCCAAATACGAGAAATATTAGGTTTCCATTTATTTTATTGACAGTTTGAGACGTTGCACTAAATTTAAGTTTTACGGTAGTTACATGTGCGTATTTCTTAAAGCCTGGAATTTTCCTTACGTAAGTTGCCTGCTTTTCTTCCTTTTGGAATAACGTTTTCACACGTTTTATGTGTTTTCAAAGTAAATAGAAACATGAAGATAAAGACAAGATAGCGAAACCTTGAAATCTGCTGTGAAGGACAAATCTTGGGTTGGTTGAATATTTGTGTTAATATTACCGAAATGCGGGTAAAAATTGATATCTTCTTTGTTCGGTAATGAGCAGTTTTCAGGAGTGTTAACGTAAGGTGTCCCACAACTTTGGCGTGGTGTTCTGGTTCCCAGAGACAGAATGCGCGTGTGTTCAACCCCAACCGTAAGAGTGTAGTTTTTGTTGGACCATATATCTATCCATAAGACCCATGACTTCTAAGCATCGTGATCTATTTGAGGAGCTACGATAGATAGCGGTCATTGGATCCGGTTGGATAATCATCTAACGTTGTTATGCACATGTGGGCGTGAGGTCAGGTGGCGGGTTTGTAGTTCATCGTGCCACAGATTATTATTATTATTATTATTATTATTATTATTATTATTATTATTATTATTATTATTATTATTATTATTATTATTATTATTATTATTATTATTATTATTATTATTATTATTATTATTATTATTATTATTATTATTATTATTATTATTATTATTATTATTATTATTATTATTATTATTATTATTATTATTATTATTATTATTATTATTATTATTATTATTATTATTATTATTATTATTATTATTATTATTATTATTATTATTATTATTATTATTATTATTATTATTATTATTATTATTATTATTATTATTATTATTATTATTATTATTATTATTATTATTATTATTATTATTATTATTATTATTATTATTATTATTATTATTATTATTATTATTATTATTATTATTATTATTATTATTATTATTATTATTATTATTATTATTATTATTATTATTATTATTATTATTATTATTATTATTATTATTATTATTATTATTATTATTATTATTATTATTATTATTATTATTATTATTATTATTATTATTATTATTATTATTATTATTATTATTATTATTATTATTATTATTATTATTATTATTATTATTATTATTATTATTATTATTATTATTATTATTATTATTATTATTATTATTATTATTATTATTATTATTATTATTATTATTATTATTATTATTATTATTATTATTATTATTATTATTATTATTATTATTATTATTATTATTATTATTATTATTATTATTATTATTATTATTATTATTATTATTATTATTATTATTATTATTATTATTATTATTATTATTATTATTATTATTATTATTATTATTATTATTATTATTATTATTATTATTATTATTATTATTATTATTATTATTATTATTATTATTATTATTATTATTATTATTATTATTATTATTATTATTATTATTATTATTATTATTATTATTATTATTATTATTATTATTATTATTATTATTATTATTATTATTATTATTATTATTATTATTATTATTATTATTATTATTATTATTATTATTATTATTATTATTATTATTATTATTATTATTATTATTATTATTATTATTATTATTATTATTATTATTATTATTATTATTATTATTATTATTATTATTATTATTATTATTATTATTATTATTATTATTATTATTATTATTATTATTATTATTATTATTATTATTATTATTATTATTATTATTATTATTATTATTATTATTATTATTATTATTATTATTATTATTATTATTATTATTATTATTATTATTATTATTATTATTATTATTATTATTATTATTATTGTTATTATTATTATTGTTATTATTATTATTGTTATTATTGTTATTGTTATTATTGTTATTGTTATTATTGTTATTATTATTATTGTTATTATTATTGTTATTATTATTGTTATTATTATTGTTATTATTATTGTTATTATTATTGTTATTATTATTGTTATTATTATTGTTATTATTGTTGTTATTATTGTTGTTATTATTGTTGTTATTATTGTTGTTATTATTGTTGTTATTATTGTTGTTATTATTGTTGTTATTATTGTTGTTATTATTGTTGTTATTATTGTTGTTATTATTGTTGTTATTATTGTTGTTACTGTTGTTGTTACTGTTGTTGTTACTGTTGTTGTTACTGTTGTTGTTACTGTTGTTGTTACTGTTGTTGTTACTGTTGTTGTTACTGTTGTTGTTACTGTTGTTGTTACTGTTGTTGTTACTGTTGTTGTTACTGTTGTTGTTACTGTTGTTGTTACTGTTGTTATTACTGTTGTTGTTACTGTTGTTATTACTGTTGTTATTACTGTTGTTATTACTGTTGTTATTACTGTTGTTAT